>JAWNON010000004.1:5025000-5467500 GCA_035045945.1 Drosophila anceps | reverse complement strand
ACAAAAAAACTTCGCTCAAAACAAAGCAAAACAAAATATTAAAAAAAAAAATTTAAAAACAAAAAAAATCAAGTTAACAAAACACCGAAAATTAGTTCATTTAGCATTTCACAATTATATATATATATATATTAATATATATATATAAAGATATATAGTTATACATTTATATGTATATGGACAGCCATTGTTATTGGCTGTTTACACTTGTATATAAATAAGTACGTTTACCGTTAACTGTATAAGTAGACAACTGCAACGGCAAATGCACACAAATATGTATGTATGTATGTGTGCGTATGCTTGTAGTTGACATTTTTTTTTGTGTTTCGTTAGGGTGACTCAAGCGAAAAGATAAATGCAAAATGTTTCAGTATGTAGCGTAGTGTAGTGTCGTCTACCCTATAAGGCCAAAATAGTTTTTAACACACATATACGAAATTCAATATAGCGAATAACTAACAAAAATTTAAAATACCACTAAAATACCAAATAAAAATGCGCAGTTAGGCAGGTATTTACATAAATTAAATAAATACTTATAGCAATTAATTAAAGAAGAAGAAAACAACATGATTATTATTATAATTATTAATGAAAACACTGCAATTAAACAAAACAAAGCATAATGAGAAAAGTATGTAATACAGCAGGTAAACAAAAAAAAAACATAAATAAATATATATAAACTGCAAAAGTGTTTAAAAACGTTTTAGCGCACTTTTTCTTACTTAACAGATTTAATCGAGGCAAAAATTAAACAAAAAAAATAAATTAATAAAATGAAATTACGATTGATCCGATTTAAAGTAAGCGAGAAGCAAGACGAATTTTAGAGTGCGCCGTTTTTATACTAAATTAAGAAATATTTTAATCAATGTTTTTTTTTTTTTTTTTAATTTTATATATCTACATATATTTCATTTTCTTGAGTGCCCCTGCTCCATTGCGCATTCTCATAAAACGGAATCGGCAGGAGTTAAATGCATTTCTTTTCTCTGATGTATGATTCAGTCTACTGTTACAACATTCTCCATTTATTGTAATTACTGTAATAACAATATATAAGTCTGTAAATTTGTTAACAATTTTAAGATCGTTCGATCTTAAGGCAAGCAACCCAGCGTACATCTATGTCGTCTATGTGGTAGTTGTAGTTAAACGCAAATTGCAATTACAAAACAAATCATATAAACCAAAATCGTGTGAATTACATATATAGTAATGATTGATTCGATTTGGTTCGATTGATCGAGATAAACAATTGTTGAAAGCAACTGCTTTAAAATCAAAAACTTAATGAATAACAAAAAAAAAAATAACAAAACGAAACACAAAAATACAGAAAAAAAAAATAATTATATAACAGTTGTGAACAAATTATATTTACATAGCGTATAAATAAATTGCATAACAATTGATTTAAAATACACCCAAAAAATGAGTTGAATTCTTAGCGTACATTCAAAACGGAGTATCGATACTGAGGGCGGGCTCGCACCCAGCCCTGGCATCAGCTGTTCCTGTGGCGGCTAAGCAATATGTTATCGATATTCGATGCTGCGCTAACTTCCATAAGTTGAGCACGGGACAATAACAAAAACAACAAAATATAATTAATACCGTATTAAGAACAACAAACAGCAGAAGACAACAAAAGTCAAGAACAATGCATAAGCTACTCCGTGGCGTTGCATGTTGCCAACATGCCGCCAGCAGCGGAGTGAACGTTAATCAGTTACATAGACAGCAGCTCGGCCTACGATTGCTGAGCACCGCAACTGGCCATGCGACAGATGCTGCCGATGAGCAGGTATTGAGTAAGCGCAAATTTCAGCCACACGAAGCTGTCGATCCCAACGAAAAGCTGGCCGGCAAAGTGCCGGCACAGGCGCGTGTCGTTATCTGCGGCGGTGGCATAACGGGCGCCTCGGTAGCGTATCATCTCGGTCTTCAAGGCTGGGGCGGCGAGACGCTACTGATCGAACAGGATGGCGTGGGCGGTGAGTTGCCGTGGAGCGCTTGTGGTCTGGCCGGCCGCTTTGAACCGAGCTATACAGAGCTGAAGCTGGCGGAGTATTCAATTGATTTGATCAAACAGCTGACAGATCGTGGCTTGCCCACCGGCTGGAAGCAGGTGGGTAGCTTGAACTTGGCGCGCAATTTCGATCGCATGACTTCGTTCCATCGGATGAAATCCCTGGCCGTGGCCTGGGGCATGAACTGTGAGATACTCACGCCGGAGCAGTGTCAGCAGCACTGTTCGCTGCTCTCGTTGGACGGCATCGAAGGCGGCCTTTGGATACCGGAGGATGGTGTGTGTGATCCGCATTTGGTATGCCAATCGTTCATTGAGGAGGCACGTCGCCTGGGTGTGCGCATCGTGGAGCACTGTGCAGTCAAGAAGATACACAGCGAACACGGCAAGGTGGCTCGCGTGGAGACCACCTCCGGCGATGTCAACTGCGAGTACTTTGTCAACTGCACTGGGTTCTGGGCGCGAGAGGTGGGCACGTTGTCCAAGCCGGTTGTGAAGGTGCCGCTCAAGGCAGTGGAGCATCATTATCTGCACACAAAGCCGATTGCCCAGCTGGATCCGAATACACCATTTGTGCGCGACTTTGACGGACGCATCTTCTTTCGTGAATGCGAGGGCCACATTCTCGCTGGAGGCTACGAGCGCGAGGCAAAGATGGTGTACGAAGACGGCGTCATACCGCTGTCACAGAAAGCGCGTCAATATCCGCCCGACTGGGATCACTTCCATGAGCTGCTCGATGCGCTGCTGCATCGTGTGCCCTCGTTTAGGGATGCGTCATTGGATCGACTAACCAACTCGCTGCAGGTCTTCTCGCCGGACTGCAAATGGATATTGGGCGAGGCGCCCGAGATACAAAACTATTATGTGGCGGCGGGCAATAAGACGATGGGCGTCTCTGCCTCTGGTGGCATTGGCCGCGTGCTCACCGATCTCATCACAAAGGGCTCCACATATCTGGATCTGCACATACTGGACATCAATCGCTTCTTGGGCCTGCACAACAATCGCAAGTTCTTGAGGGATCGCTGCAAGGAGGCGCCCGGCAAACACTTTGAGATCAACTATCCCTTCGAAGAGTTTCAAACGGGTCGCAATCTGCGCATGTCGCCCATCTATCCGCAGCTGAAGGAAGCGGGCGCCGTCTTTGGCCAGTCGATGGGCTACGAGCGACCCAACTATTTCGATACAAATGATAAGCAAGGTGCGTCCCTTATCCGTAGATTTTATATCATGCATTTACTAAATTTTTCAATCTTTGCCTGCAGATGAGTTTGGGCTGCCGCGTTTTCGCATCTCACAGACGCGCACCTTTGGCAAACCCCCATGGTTCGATCATGTGGCCACGGAGTATCGCGCCTGTCGCGAACGCATCGGCATTGCCGACTACAGCTCCTTCACCAAATATGACTTCTGGTCGAAGGGCAACGAGGTGGTTGACCTGCTGCAGTATCTCTGCTCGAACGATGTTGATGTTGCCGTTGGCTCCATCATACACACGGGCATGCAGAATCCCAATGGTGGCTATGAGAACGATTGCTCTCTAGCGCGACTCTCCGACCGCCAGTGAGTAGTTTAGCAACTTAATCAAATCAATTGATCTCAATTTGCATTTGATTCGATTTCCTTTGCGTGTTGCAGTTACATGATGATTGCACCGACTATACAGCAAACGCGATCCATGAGCTGGATACGCAAGCACATGCCGGAACATCTGCGCGCCAAGGTCAACGTAGCGGACGTCACCTCCATGTACACAGCCATCTGTATATTGGGACCCTATTCGCGTATTCTGCTCTCGGAGCTCACCGACACAGATCTCACAGCCAAGAGTTTTCCCTTCTTCACATACAAGGTAAGCGATCTAGGCATTTCGACCTCACAGGCTGCACCAGTGGCTTCACGTTGGAAGAGTTGAAGTATGACTAATTTCTCTTGTTTCAATTTATGGACTATGTGGCATTCTTCTTGCCTTTGCTCATTCCAAATGTCTGGCCTACTTAGTATGTTTGTTTGATTTTTTTTGTTGCCTTTGCTAAATTTAGTTTTCTATTTGGAAAAACGGTTACTCTTAAGTCGATTGAAAACATATCTTAAATGGATTTTCAGCTATGGTAAAACACGTTTCAAATGCATTTTCATCAATAACTGTGAACATAAGTTTAAACTGTAATCAAAGATAATTTTTATGAAACTTTACCTAGTAGCTAAACCATGTCAATCAATCAGTCAGTCAATCAATCACTCGGTATTTCAGCTAAATAATCAATCAATCAATTATCAATTATCCATTAGCTAGTCAATCAGTCAATCCGTCAGCTGGATCCACCTTAAATTTATCAGTCATTTAATCAATCTAATCTGTTGTTTAATCATTCAGTCAATCCAAGTTGGTCATTCAATCTATGAATATGTCCATCATTTAGTCAGTCATTTTCGCTAAGACAACCTGTAACCTGCATAATTGCATGTCAATTGGTCAATCAATCAATCAGTCAATCATATTTGACACCAATCAATCAACCAATCTCAGAGTTTGATATACTTACAACTCAACCAATCAATCAGCTGCAAAATCCCATGCCAATTGGCACAATCTGTTAATTCCTCCATCAATCTCAATCATTCTATCCAACAATCATATGTTAATCGATCAGTCAATCTATCACATACCTATCTAAATCATTTTCTGCAACTGCTTGCCTTCGACAGGAACTTGACGTGGGTCTGGCTGATGGCATACGTGTCCTGAACATCACCCACACTGGTGAGCTGGGCTATGTGCTCTATATACCAAACGAGTATGCGCTGCATGTCTACTCGCGACTGCACCAGGCGGGTCAGAAGTACCAAATACAGCATGCAGGTGAGCTCCAAAATCGAAACAAGAAACTATTAATGCTCAACTGGATGCACTGCATCCTTTCTGTTCATAGGTTACTATGCGACTCGGGCGCTGCGCATTGAGAAGTTTTATGCGTTCTGGGGCCAGGATTTGGATACGTTCACAACTCCGCTGGAGTGCGGACGCAGCTGGCGTGTCAAGTTCAATGTAAGTGAAGCCAGAGACAATGAGAAAAAGAGATCATTGTTAATGTAATCCCTTTGCTTGTGCCTTAACAGAAACCCATTGACTTTATTGGACGCAGCGCGCTGCTGAAGCAGCGAGAGGAGGGCGTGAAGCGAATGTATGTGCAACTGCTGCTCAACGATCATGATCACGAGGTAGACATGTGGTGCTGGGGCGGTGAGCCCATCTATCGGGATGGCGTCTATGTAGGCATGACGACAACAACCGGATATGGGTATACGTTCGAGAAGCAGGTCTGCTTGGGCTTTGTGCGCAACATTGATGAGCAGGGCCAAGAGTTGGCCGTGAGCAACGAGTACGTGCTGTCCGGGCACTACGAGGTGGAGGTGGCTGGGGTGAGGTTCGAGGCCAAGGTGAATCTGCACTCGCCCAACCTGCCCACCAAGTTCCCGGATCGCGAACGCGAGGCCTACCATGCGACGCGCGACAAACCCGACCAGGCAGATCTGCTCTCGTTCAGCTCGAATCTGACGGTGACGCACCAGTGAATCCAGTTCCGGTCCCGGTCCCGATCCCAGTCACAGTCACAGTCACAGTCACAGTCCCGATCCCAGTCCAGTCCATCCTAAATTAACTAAAGCCTTCACTGGGCTGCCCGTTCAATACTTGATATTTTGGTTTACAGTCAAGCGAAAATGTTCGTGCGTTTGTTCGTCTCACTTTTGTGCATCAATGAGAGTCTCAATTGCAAAGCGATATTAGTTTAATGTTATTCAAATATTAATATAGATATACATATGCATATATATGTATATACTGTATATACTATATAGTCATATATGTATGTATATTCAGATATAGCTATATGGTGAGCGAGCTGTGGGCTGTTAGAGTGAGAGATGCGATATTAAGAGAGTTGCTCAAGCGAGAAGAGAACTGCAGTCGCAGTGTTGTCTGTTATCGATAATATGCCGATCGATATATGTTGATCGAACTTGATATATGTTATTATTGTTGATGTGTTTGTTTACGTTATGCCGTGTCAATTACAATCGGAATATTTTTTATTAAATTATTGCCTAATCATAATTATTGGAAACAAAAAGTGCTGCCAACTCAATTTTTGGATACACTAGAAAAAATTTACATAAGTCTTAAAAAAAGAAAAATGAAAATTAATTTAAATTCAGAATCGAAAAATGTGAAATACTAAAAGCAAAAAAAAAATACTTTTTCAAGCTTTCAAAATGCAATTTGATAGCTTTTCATATATATAAATAAATTTATATATATATGAATTTTTTATTATAAATAAAACTAACGCACATTATAGTGTGTGTGTATGTGTGTTTGTGTGTGTGTGTGTGTGTGTGTGTTTGTTGAAATAATGTGAAGGAATCACTAAAGTTTTTTACAGTGTAGCTAAAATACACACTATTTAAATCATAATATTTTCCAGTTCTTGCCAAAAATCATATAAAAAAACAAATTAAAAACTTGATAGCAGGCAATTTATTAACACACTCACTCACACACGCATACACATACACACACACACATACTTGAATATTTATACGCATTTTTTGTGTACTAACGTTGAACTTTATATACAAATATATATAGATATATATAAATAAATATTTATATTTATACAAAAAAAAAAAAAAAAATGAATTCGTTTGTAGAAAGAGTTGTACTAACATTTTGCCTCGGCTGTATTTGTATGTCTGTGTTGGCCACAGGCTGTGGCAAGTGTAATGCGCCTAATGCGACTTGTGTGCTGCACAACTTTGCTACAAGCTTGGCAGAGGGTGGAGCATAGGGGGTGGGTGGCTCTGTTGGCGCAGCTGTTGGGCAATATGCAAAAACTTTTTGGGCCGGTCCAGCATAACTGCTTCAACTCCCCTTCCTGCCCGCCCATTCGCAGCGAGTGGGTGTGGCCAGATTTGCATGAACTAAGTTGGCAATTGTTGTTGCTGTTGCTGCTGCTGTTGTGTTTAGCCAAGAAATTCAGGCGTGTGCTAATGCGCAGCAAACTCGTTGCCAAAGATTTTTGCACATGTTTTGGGCCAAGCAGAAGTTTTCGGCAAGCAAAACTAAGCAACATTGAGAAACAAGCGAACAAAACGGACAAACAGCTACTGGTCCTCATCAGCAACAACAGCAGCAGCAAAAACAACAAGAACAACAACAACAACATTATCAACATCATTGTTGTTGTTGCTGTTGCTGTAACTTGGTTGTTTGGTTGTCCTAGGGGCACTTTTGGCCACGCTCGGTTGGCTCTCTCTCTCGGCCTGGCTGGCCGACTGGCTGACTGGCTAACTGGGGGCTCTGTGTAGGATTACAAACTATCTTTTTGTTAGTAATTAGCTGCACACGATAAACGTGACATTATTATTGTTGCCCAGTTGTTGTGCAAAAGTTTGCGGCCTCCGCTTCGGCTTTTTCTGCAGCAGCAGCAACAGCAGCAACAGCTGCCTAGCCCCCGGTCCCCCGCTCTGCCAAATCCTACTGCCTTTTGCTTTCTTATGTATGTTATACCCTGTGTTTGTTGTCAGAATAGGGTAGTGCATTACGCTAATGAGTAATCGATATATACACAATCAAATCAGAGCTTGGCAAAAGCCAGATCGATTCAAGGCTTTAACTGTGATCGATTTATGAGTTTCAGTCTGAGTATTTTTGCTTAAGTTCTGAGAGCTTAAAATCTGAAGTTTGCAAGAGATTCGAGCGTATTATAAAATATTTTTTCAGTTATTAAATTTAAAGCATCGATCACTATCGATTGCAAAGGTTGCCTTTTGAAGAGTTTTGTTTTTGTATTGTAAAAGCTTAGAAACAGAATTTTAGTAGTTTCGCGTCTATATATATATATATATATATATATATATATATATATATATATATATATATATATATATATATATATATATATATATATATATAAATAGACGCGAAACTACTAAAATTCTGTTTCTAAGCTTATATATATATATATATATATATATATATATATATATATATATATATATATATATATATATATATATATATATATATATATATATATATATATATATATATATATATATATATATATATATATATATACATATACATATATATATATATAAATATATATAAATAGTGGGCTATTGTTTAACCAGACTTTCTAAGCAGCTTTGTTCAAGGCTTTTGCTTAATCGATATTTATCGATTTTAAAAGTTTGCCTTTGACAAGTTTTGTTCAGGGCCGTGAAGCAGTAGCTTATTATGTAGATTTGTATATATTATATGCATATAAAATTATAAACTTTTCCAGACTTTCCAAGTAGTTCCAAGTTGTAACTTATATTGCTAAGTATCGATTTTGAACATTTGCATGGCCAGACTTTTGTGTACACTATGAGAGCTAAGTCGTCTAGTTAGCCTTTGAGGTTGGTTAGGTAGATTTGTGTTTTCTTTTCAATTTTCAATAAATTAGCTATAGTAGTGCAGTGTAGATGCGAGTATAGGATATCTATATAGTTGCGCACACCTGCCTAGATCTGTTGCTTGCTTTATTTGAATTTTGTGGCAGTTGCTGCTGCTGCTGCTGCTGCGGCGGCGGCGGCTGCTGCTGCTGCTGGTGCTCGCCAAAGTTTTGACCGTTTTACAAATGAGACTTTTGTTAAATCAAAAATTCAAGTGGCAACGCAGCACTCGATGGCGCCACACAGTCAGCCAGTCAGGCAGTCAGCCAGTTGGCCAGTTAGCCAGTTAGCCAGTCAGTCATTCAATCAGTTAGTCAGTGGTTCAGTTCGAGTCCACGAAATTATCAATATCTGCAACAATCACAGCTCACATCCTTATGGCTACGTTCCCATTCACCCCTCTCCGTGCAGCCTCTGGAGCCTCTGCAGCATCTACTCAGCTGCTTCGTCTGCATCCCATTGGGGGTTTCATCATGTTTTGTAATTTATGCCCATTTATTGTGTGGTTTTCTACCGCATTTCGTCTTGTGGTTGACCAGTTGAACATGGCTAGATGCTCTGACTGTCTCTATGTCCCGCTGTCCCGCAGTCCCTCTGTCCTCCTGTTTCTGTCTGCAGCTCCTGGAACTGTAGCTGGAGCAATCAACAAATTTGCATATGACTGGCCAGCTATTCGGCCATTCGGCCAGCCCGGCATGGACCATGGCTAAGGTCAATTTGTGGCCAGCAGCTGCTGGCTTTCAAAATGTATCTTAAACAAAAGTTCGAGTTAGTTATTGCTCTGCGGGCCAGGACCAGGACCCGAGCCACAGCCAGGGCAGTGCAGGGCAGAGCTTGGCTATCGCCATCCATTTGGCTTCGCTGAGCATGAAGTAGGTGGCAAATGCTGGAGATTTCCCTCGGTTCACAGTAGCTCGAATTTATTGCCATTTAAAACACACTCAATTGTAGTCAGCTTTCAAAGTCTAGATATACTCAGCTGTCCTCTATTCCAACATTTAGCTATATCTATATCTATATCTATATCTATATCTATATCTATATCTATATCTATATCTATATCTATATCTATATCTATATCTATATCTATATCTATATCTATATCTATATCTATATCTATATCTATATCTATATCTATATCTATATCTATATCTATATGTATATCTATATCTATATCTATATCTATATCTATATCTATATCTATATCTATATCTATATCTATATCTATATCTATATGTATATCTATATCTATATCTATATCTATATCTATATCTATATCTATATCTATATCTATATCTATATCTATATCTATATCTATATCTATATCTATATCTATATCTATATCTATATCTATATCTATATCTATATCTATATCTATATCTATATCTATATCTATATCTATATCTATATCTATATCTATATCTATATCTATATCTATATCTATATCTATATCTATATCTATATCTATATCTATATCTATATCTATATCTATATCTATATCTATATCTATATCTATATCTATATCTATATCTATATCTATATCTATATCTATATCTATATCTATATCTATATCTATATCTATATCTATATCTATATCTATATCTATATCTATATCTATATCTATATCTATATCTATATCTATATCTATATCTATATCTATATCTATATCTATATCTATATCTATATCTATATCTATATCTATATCTATATCTATATCTATATCTATATCTATATCTATATCTATATCTATATCTATATCTATATCTATATCTATATCTATATCTATATCTATATCTATATCTATATCTATATCTATATCTATATCTATATCTATATCTATATCTATATCTATATCTATATCTATATCTATATCTATATCTATATCTATATCTATATCTATATCTAAATCTATATCTATATCTATATCTATATCTATATCTATATCTATATCTATATCTATATCTATATCTATATCTATATCTATATCTATATCTATATCTATATCTATATCTATATCTATATCTATATCTATATCTATAACTTTTCGACCTTATAGAAACTTCTTCTATAAAAAATTTATAATGATATAATGGCCTAATGTAAATATTGATAATGATCGATTTTTGTATATATTGATAATAATAGACTGACATAACACATGCATTTGAATTGTAACTAAGCCAAATACTGTTCGATCTTCGAACTTTTCGAACTCATTGAAATATGTTTTATAGTAGGAATGATCGAAAAAGTTTTTGGAAATTTGACTGTACAGAGATTAGGGATTAGAGCATAAAATACTGTAACCAATCTTCAATAACCAATGTTCAATCTTTAAACAAATTTTTAAAATTTTCGAAAGCTTGACTGAATAGAGTTTTTATATATCTCTACTTTCAAATGACATTCAAGAAATTCAAAAATCTAAAAATTCATTTCAGAATTATTTTAAATAAAAACAAGTGAGAGTGCTCTAGTCGAGACTGCTCGACTAGGGGATCCCGTGAACCCTGAGAAGAGTCGAAATTCCAAACATTCTATGCTTATTTAACATATACAAATATATATATGTACATATATACAAGCAACAACGCAGGCATGCATAGGCACGCGCTCTGCTAACTGCGCAGTGAACGCAGCGACTGCGGTTGGGCTGCAGCGTGGACTATGTTATGGAAACTAATTTGTTGAATAAGTTTTCTTCTAGATGGACTTTCGTAATCAAATGTCAACTTCAACTGACCCACAAAACACCCAGCGTAACTGCCTGTCCGCCTGTCTGCTCTGACAATGAAGCCATTGGGTCTACATTGCGTTTGCATTTGCGTGTTAGCCAAATCAAAAGGAATTGCAAAATGGGAAACCAATAGCATTTGGCTTTTGTTTCAATTTGTTAAGCAGCAAATGCTTCATAATTGTATTTTATATTGTAAAAAGTATTACAGTAAGTATTATTTAAGATTTTAAAATGAAAGAGGTATTAACAAAAGTTAAAATAAAAAGAATTCAAGGAACTAATAAATGAATGTATTAGACGTAGGCATCGCAGTCAATATGATAATATTACTTATCATATTATTAATTACCGACATTATTTTATATTATAAGTTAATATATAAGAATTCCTGTATTTACAGTTCCAGCTTACTAACGCAAGAGCAAAACTTTGATGCCACATTGCATGCATTAGGATGATTTTGAATACTTGCAGATAAGAAGGATAAAAGTAATAATAAAAATAAAAAATATTAGCATTGCCGCTTCAATGGTTTCTAGTAGACCCTTTTATCCTTGGTTATATCAGCCCAAGGATATAGTCCTGAAAACCTAAAGAATCAAACTTCTGGTCCAGCGTTATGAATGTTTTTCTTTCAGCAGTTGTAAATTAGCTGTTCTCTATGAAATGGGTTTCAGTCGATCTACATATGTTTGGTTATGTTAAAAGGCATACATCAATATCTTGTTACCATACTCAAGCGCATATTGCAAGAGTTCAGTTCTATAGGCTTACTAGGACTACATAATAGGCAAAATATAGACAAGTATTTGAAGGTCAAGTAGAAACCATTAAATATTAGGATAGGCCATGCAAAACATTTTGCGGGCACAAATTGAATCTGCCATAAGTCAGTCGATTGCATGAAGGAAAATTCCATTGATTTTTAATCAAGAAATCTTTCAAAAATGATGCAATGAGTCATTATACATACGTTTCATTTTTAAATAAAACTAAATCCAAAATTTGGCAACTCTAGCCGTACATCTTTGGGTACGAGATGATATTAAAAAACTGCATTTCGGTAAAGTTTTTAGTCGATAACATTAAATAAATTCGATCTGCGCGTGCTACACACGGGCGGACGGACAGACAGACGGGCATGGCTAAACCGACTCAGCTCGTCACCCTGATCACGCCTCCTTCTGCCTGTTACCCTGATTTCCGATTTTCAATGGGTTCAGGGTATATAAATTATATATTAAATAAATTTGAATAAATTTGCATAGCATAAGTATTTGGTACAAATAAAAGTTCCGTTCTCTAGCTTAAAACTCTCGTCTTTTTAGGCTGAGCATTTGGCTGTCTCTAGCATATGCGAATTTCAATTTGCCGTCTTGAAATTGCAAATAGAGAATGTTGTTAAACAAATGGAGATTGTTGCGAGCATTCGCTTAGAATGCAATGCGAGAGGCCAATTGCTATTTGCTTAGAGGGCAGCGAGTGTTTGTACAAAATTAAGCAAAAAGGCGCCCGACTCGTCGTTCGACCAGAATAAGAAAATGCCGCAGACAAATAAGATTAGTTTTAACGGGATAATGATTTCAAATCTCTGCACAGCCACGCCCACAGCCAATGCGATTCCGTTGGCTGTGTAGCCAAACAAAAGTAATGCGCCTCATTAGAGGTTAAGCTGTGGGCGAGGCCCACAAGAATCGTCCGTCCGTCTGTCCGTCCATCTGTCCGTCCGTCCGTCCGTCCGTCCGTCCGACCGTCTGTGTCTGTGACTGAGAGTAGGCCGTTGGCTTGCCCTGGGCATTTCCTACCAATACACTCCTATACCGCCCCCATCTTCGCCTCATCCAGCCGCCCCCACCCAGTCGATTTTGCCCGCTACCGTTTGGCCGTTTGTTTGTTTGCCTAATTTTCCACGTTGATTTTCTAGCCGCAAAACAAATGAAACGTTCGCTGCATATTAAGCATCTAATTTAATTTGCGAGCGACCAGTCAAGAAAAAAAAGAAACAACAACCAACAAAAAATTACAAGTGAAACCAATAAGAGTGATCTAGTTGAATGTGCTGGACAAGCAGCTACCCTGTAGCCACTTCTATTATATTTCCTAAAATTGCTTTAGTTTTTTTTCCTAAATATGATCCAGTTCGGATAAGAACAATGATTAGAATTGCGAACTGAACCATCGAAAATGGTTGTATATCTCTTTTATGCATGACTATATATGTATATACTGAATCATTCTCACAAATATATATGTGTGCTAAGAATTCCGCTAATTATTGATTAGAAATGGGAAGTGAAGGCTTAGATATTTCTGAATAGAAAATAGTTGACTATAGGATGCAATAGCTGTATTCAGTGAGTATTGCTAATCAAAGGTCATGCATATACTGTAGTAGCTAAAAGGTTTGCTAGTTACACCCTGTAATGCCTGCCCCATAGGGTATTGAAATATAGAAAAGAAAGCTTAAGTCCGTTAGCTATCAACCCCTTCGCGAGCAACCGCAACGGGGTGCACGGGGTGCCGTTCGTTTCGCTTCGCTACGGTTTCGGTTTCGGTTTCGGCGTCGGTTTCGGTTTCGGTAACATTTCAGCTTTGGGCTACGGATTTTGGGTTTGTCGGCTTACGGACTTGGGCTTGGTCTAGGGGTTGGAGCCGTGGGCTTTGCTTAAATGCTTCATAATGAAAAGCTGTGATAACTTGTCTTGTGGCTTTGATTTGGCCGTATGCTTTTTCAAGTGGTTGATTGTCTGTCAATATGCGCTTAGGCTAGGGCTAGGTATAAGGATGGGGTGCCAGGGCCAGGGCCAGGGCCAGGGCTTGCGGCCTGTGATTAGACAGGGCCGTGTAGAATGGGGGGGCGCGGGCATTTAACAATTGCCAAATTACGCACGTTCGTTGCGGCTGGGCTAAGCCTTTGATTGCCAAACTTGGTTTGACCGCAAAACCCCAAGACGACAAACTCTACAGACTAAGCCCAAAAAGTGTTAGCTTTAGCCTTGATTGTCACAGATCAAACCCGAAAGCCTTGATTGCCAGGCGCTTAGTTCAAACCCCAAGCCCTTTAACTGCTCAACTCTATATTCTAGCTGAATTTGTTTATGTGACTTTTATGTGCACTCAAAGCAAATTGCATTTCAATTCGCTGGGTGTTGCCCACACACACACACACACAAACACACCCACACACCCACACACCTGCCCCCCTCTGCCATGCTCTCTCTTTCGCTCTGTCTCTGTTGGCTCGTAATGCGGTGACAAAGTCAAAGCTACTCCCGAAATTCGTTTATTTTCCGAATGGATTTGCATGCGTTGAGTTTTGTCGCTGTTGCCGTGATTTATGCGCGAGAGCGTTGCAGCTGTGGGTGGTTGGGTGGCTCGTTTCATGAATAGTCAAAAAAAAAGAGGAATAAAAAAAAAACGCGCTGTTGGCAGTCAAAAAGGCAACAGCCAACGCTTCAGCCAGTCGCAGGCGTCAACAGGATGCGTCGCTAGCTGCTTCCCCTCAGCTGCCGCTGCCGCTGCCGCTGCTGCGAGCGACAAGGGGATGACACTGCGTCGCTGTGTGGGTGTGGTAGAGGGTGGCCCGGGTGGCCCGGGTGGCTGGGCTCGTTTGAGCCGGCTGTCATTGGCAGCGACGGCTGTCAGTTTGCGCGCGCTTTACCAGGCGCAGTCGACACAACAAAATTTCTGGCGCAATTGAAAAACATCGAAAGGAAGAGAAAACATTTTTATTTGGTTTTTATGGCTTTGGGAAATTAAATTGTTGTCCTTTTGCCGCGCATGCAAAATTAACTAAATGCGTGTGGAGGATGTTCTCGCAGATTTGCATACTCATTGCCATTGAAGGTGTGACTTGTCGACCCCCCTTTCTCTCTCTCTCCCTCTCTCTCTCTCTCTCTCACACACTCTATCTCTCTCTCTGTCTCTATGTGTGTTGTCACTTTTGTTGCCGCTGCTGTTGTTATTGTTATTGCTGAAAGGCACCCGCTGTGCAGTCGGCCGGAGGCATTTTGTTTAACATTTGATTGTGGTTAAGATTACGCGCAGCGGGCATCGAGCTATAAACAACAAACGAGCGGTGGGGGAGTGGTCGGGCAGGGTGGGGGATCTGCTCTCTTTCAGCTAAAGAATGAGCCACGAGATTCTCACTGGCAACCGCTGACAGCATCAAGAACTACTTAATTGTCCGCTTAGAATATATGACAGCAAAGTATTTCTCCAGCGCTCATTTCATTCATATACAGATCAACTTAAACGCAGCCAACGTTGAGTTGAGTGCAACTATCCATCAATCAGTCAATCAATCGAAATATATCACAAGTTATTTCAATTCTCGCATTGAAATTCGTTTTCAAATCAATTATTGTTCCCTTCAAGTATCAAAATCTCAAGTTTAAGGAATTTACTATTTAGTTTCAAAGCTTTAGCAAATGCTGGGCAGGTCAGTCAATATGTTAACCATTCAATCAATCATAATCAGTCAGCAAATCGTTCAATTTATCAGTGAGTTAATCAATCGGTCTATCAGTCGTACGTCAGTCAATCACACTCAGTCAGTCAGTCAGTCCATTAATCAGGTTGTTCATCCATCAATCAATGAACTAATGCATCAATCAATTAATTAGTAAATCAGTCAATGAATCACTAAGTCAACAAATCAGTGAATCAGTTAGTCAATCAGTCAGTCAGCCCATCGTTCAATTAGTTAATGACTCAATTAATATGTTTGACCATCGTCCGACAATCAATCACATTCAATCAGAGTCAAAAAGTCAGTCAATCGGTTAGACAGTCAATGAATTAAACTGACTGATTGACTAGTCAGTCAATCATTCATTCAACGTGTCAGTCAGTTAGCCTGTCAATTAGTCGATCAATCAGTCAGTCGATCAATCTGTCAATCAAATCAGCCAATCATTCAGTTACTCAGTTAGTACCAATGTTACCACTTCAGCAAGACATTTTGATTCACAGACGGACTATTCACTAGAAATAGTTTAAGCTATGTATTTATAGATTCATCTAGATTGTAAGCCAGAAGACCTTCAGAAAAGCAAGTTAAATACTCTATTTAAAATCTTTGCGGTGACCTTTAATCAAAGCCCAATCTTAGTCTAAATCACGCAACAATAGAGGCTATGACAATCAAAATCAAAAGCCCCTGAGCCGAGCAGCATTAAGTATTCAATTTAATACCCGAAATGGAAATCTTAAAGCAAATATCGGAAAATCAAATGCTGAAGGCAATTTTCAATTTGATCTTATCCGGGAAATTTGCTCTGACCGTCAGTGTGGCGGGCGGGGGAGTGAAGGGAAGCGAGAATCTGTCCAGTTTAGGGGTAGGACGTTGTAGGAGGAGGGTTCGTTTGTGTTGCGGCTTTAATCCCGCATAAAAACTACAACTGCGAGCTCATCAATCGATTAAAAAGTTGGCAAATTTTAAACAGAGGCTTAGATGGATGCCAGAACCCATTCTGCTCGACCCGCTCTTCCCCCACTTGGCAGTCACACACGCCCGCAGTGCGGCCCACCTAAGGCGCAAAGTACGCCCCGGGGACCCGCAGCCGAATGAACTTGTCTTCTCAACGCAGCGTAATGCGTCGCTTATCTCGATATTATTTTGCCATAAAAAAAGGAGCAGGACACACACCAAGACATGTCATTTGTTATGTGAGATGACGGGCGCTTGGCCAAATGGGTGTAGGGCATTGGACTTGGACATTCAGCTCAAGCCCTGAGACTCCCCTTTCCGAGGACAGCATGCAAAATGTTGTAAAGTAGCCAAAAATTGTAGCCGGGACACACACACACACACACACACACACACATACACAAGAAAAAAGTCAAATAAAAAAAGGAAAGGCAAAAGGAAAGTGGAAAGCGGAAAGAAGCAGAAGCAGTCGAAGGAAACTTTTCACATGTCACAAGGCGCAACAAGGAGACGCGCGGGTGGTTGGTTGTTGGTTGGTTCCATAAGACGATGGACCGTAACGAATGCTGCGGGTTCCGTTGATTTCAGGCTGCAAGCTCGACTAACCCCACGCCATTCTCCACACCGGACAGCAGTGGCAGGAACTGGAGCAGCAGCAGCAGCTGGGGTTTGCTGTCCACGCGCGTTTCAAATCCCTTTAGTTACACTGTTTCAAAATTAAATATTTACATTTTGTATGCGGTGGCGGATGTGGGTGTGGGTGGCTCTTGGGCCAGGGTAGGAGTAGGAGTCATTGAAAGAGAGATGTTCTACACGATGATGACTCTGGGTGAGTGTGAGTGTGTGTGGCTTAGGGTAGTGACTGACGGTGGTGTCTGTGTGACGCTGACTTCGCGAGAGATACGCAGCCACTTGCATGGTCACTCTGACGACAGCAGCAGTGTAAACAGTGGCGTCGCTTGCATTTCCTCCTAAGAGGGGTGCTAAATAATAGAAAAACAACACCATTGATAGTCCAGTTTTAAGCTGAAGAGACAGAAACTGAGATACAACAGCTTTAAGCTGTTGCTGAGTCTTCTTGAAGTTAATTGTTTTTTAAACAATATGTCAGTAGATATGATAGCATGTTCGGTTGTCAGTCAATCAATCAGAAAGCTAGTTATTCATTCAATGAATTAATTAGCCAGTCAATGTGTCGGTCACTCAATCATTCAGTTTGCTACCCGATAATGTATACATATACATATATGAGTCTATCAATATTTCTTTCAATCGATCATACAGATAGTCACCCAGCCACACAGTCAATCAATCAGTCAGTTCATCAGTGTGTGCTTCAGTCAGGCAATCAATTAAACACTGGCAATCAGTTAGTCAATCAGTTCGTTAACTAAATACACAATTAAACTGTCAATCATTCAGTGAATCAGTCAAACAATGAGTTAGACAGTCAAACTGTCAATCAACTAGTCAATCAGTCAACCATTCACAGAATCAATCACTCAGTGAATTCGTCAGTCAATCAGTCTGTTAGTCATTCACTCCGTGAATCTGTCAGTCAATCATTTAGACAATCAGTCAGTCAATTAGCTAGGCAATCTTTCAGTCATTTAGTCAATCAATCAGTGAATCAGTCAGTCAATCAGTCTGTCAATCATTTGGACTGTCATTCTATCAATCATTCAGATAATCAGGACACCGTTCAATCAATCAATTAAGCAATGCTTCAGTCAGCTAGTCACTGAGTCAGTCAATCAATTGCTTTAACAGTTAAGCCATCAGTATTATGGCATCAGCCATCAATCACAGAAGTTCTCATGCATCCTCAAACCCCCCTATTTGACTCCGTCTCTGTTCGTTCAGGCGTCTTTTCAACAATTTCATCTCTTCACATTTTGCTCATATGACATTTCCGTATGTATTTTCGGCTTCATTCCCTGCGCAGTTTCCACTTCCATTTCCATTTCCAGTCTGTGTCCCAACTACATGTTATCTAACTAACTATCTATCTATCTACAAGTGTGTGCGTGTGTGGATGTGGTTGTGTGTGTGTGTGTGTGTGTTTCACATTTGATTTGGTTGTTTGGCGTTTATTTAGTAATTTGTTTGTCTCTCGTTTTAGTCACGGTTTATGGTTGACATTTATTTTATGAGCGTGAAAAATATATCACTGCCTAGCCGCTGCCTCTCACCCACCAAAGTGGTGCAGGTGGCACACACACAAGCACACACACATAGACGGACAGGCAGACAGACACCATTTAAGCCACTTTTGATTGCATTTTATTGATGATGGGCTGCAATGCGAGTGTTAGTCACGCCTGCCTCCAATTGCCAATTATTAACGGAGTGCAACAATTTTTGGCTAGATTTATGAATTATATATGGATATATATATATATATATATATATATATATATATATATATATATATATATATATATATACGTGTATGTCTATGTGTATGTGTGTGTGTTTACAGATATATTCATGTGGATTTAGTTTTTGATTAAATCAGTGCGGCAGGCGTGACTGATGCTAGCCGCATCAATATTGCTGGTGTTACACACAGTGGAACATAGCGAAATGAGAGTATATTGATTATTGTGCTATTGCTCGTCCGTCTGTCTGTCCGTGCGTCCCATTGTCTATCTGTCTGTCTACATATCTGTCTATTAGCCTGTCTCTAGAAACTGTGTCTGCCTATTTAAAGTTGTCCAGTCCTAAACAGTCTTCAGATCTTTTTATGGGTACGTCAGCTGGTCGTGTCACAGCAGTATTTAAGCAGAAACTTGGCATTCGCAAAATTCGGGTTGCAGTCAACCTGCTTGAAATATATATCATATACATATATTTTTACCCTATGGGCAAATCGGCTAAAATTGTATCTTCTACAGTCGAGAGTTGCTGGATCTAGATATATTGGATCTAGAGGCTTGAAATTTCCTATAATTTTATAGATTTGTGTAGACTATATTCAGACGAGAGTCAGATTGAATAAATGCGCCCATTGGGAGGCGTGACTAATAGAGAAAAACTTTACATACTTAAGCTCTATATTATCTATTACATAATCCAAATTTGAGCTGGAGCCACGCCTGCTGAGGGCGTGGCAAATCAATATATAAATTGTTTCTCATCCAGAGTTTTGAGCTGAGCTCAAGCTGTTGTGCGGCCAGATCGTTGTTGATCTCTTCTGCAGATCGTCCATTGGAGCATGGCGAATCGGAATATATAAATTTTTGAATAAATTTAGTTGTTTGTGATATGAGTATTACCTGTTTGCAGTCGACAGCGGCCGACTTGTTTTTGCTTTCGCATTTTGTTATCCATTTGTAAGCGCATTAATTATGTTATCAACAAGAGAGTCGAGCTGGCTTTGTGAGCTATTGGCCTATAAACTAATCGCATAATTGTACAGAGGCAATTATCCCGGCTCATGCTTATCCTGCGCATCCTTTTGTACACCTTTCGGCCTGCCCTCGAAACATTTCCTACTGATTTTTCCGCGCTGCTGGCGAACTATGCGGCTTATGCGCATCGCTGCAAAAAGAAACTGCGCCAGCACAACGACAACAGAAGGCAAAGGAAAATGCGAGCGCGGCCATTGTTTTGCGGAAAAATTAAAATCAAGCTGTTGATGGCAATCACACACTTGAGCTAGCTCAACTGGACGGATGGATGGATGGATGGATGGATGGGCTGGCAAAGCCGAAACCGAAACCGAAACCAAAAACCGAAAACCGAAACCCAAAAGCCGAGCCCGAACCGATTCGGGTCGAGCCAAGTGCAGAGTCGGATGCATTGAGCCACTGGCAGGACTCTGTCTAGGATGTTTGCATCGCTGGCAACGCCATCATATAGAGCCGCCTGCTTCCGGCTGTCAAGACCGAAGACTTGTTCCTCTTCTCTCTCTCTCTATCTCTCTCTATCTCTCTCTCTGTCTCACTCGCCTTCTCTGGCTGTTTCTGTTGTTTTTGTTTACTGCTCTCTGCTCTTTGCGTTGACATCCTGAAGGGCTGTGACTGGCTTTTGTTGCGTCGCATTCACGAGTAGTTTGCCTGGCCTGTTCCTTGATTTGTTTGTTAAGCGTGCACTAATTGAGCTGAAGAGCTCGGCGCACAGATGCCATTCCGATAAGGATAACGAAGTACGAGAGCCACAGCCCGGACATGGCTGCAGGCCAAGTGTCACAACAAAAGCAAAAATTCTTCACTCAAAACATTCGCTTTCTCATGGATCAATCAATTATAGTTCAAAGATTTGTCATCGCTCAACAAGTTCCATTATTTGATTTGTTATACTTTTATACATATATCTCTAGTTATCAATGGAGCAGCTTAGAAACTACAGATCTACTCATTTAGACAATTGAATAAGATGAAGTCCGTATTGAATCTTGATCTTATAGTGTATGAACTCTTGGCATTGATTTTGATTTTTAAAGCAGCTCAACTATTGTTTGAGTTCCATCGATAAGTCGAGACATATGTGATCCATAATTGGTGGAAGTTTATCTAGGGATTGCTTTAACTGCAGACTTTTTGCTTTCGTTCCGGCAGTTTGTCTGAAGAAATGGCCTGATCTTGGTTCTGGTCCTGTTTCTAGCTCTAGCTCAGGCTCTGCATATAGTTCTAGCTTTAGCTCTGGTTTTAGCTCTGGCTTTGGCTCAGACTCCAGCTCAAGCTCTAGCTCTAGCTGTAGCTCTAGCTTTAGCTCTGGTTTCTGCTTTGGCTCTGGCTAAGGTCCAGGCTTTAGCTCTAACTTTGGATCTGGCTCTGGCTCCGCCTCTGGTCCTGTCTTTAGCTTTAGCTTTGGTTACAGCTCATACTCTAGCTTTGGATCAGACTCTAGGTCTAGCGCTGGCCAGACCTGGCTCTGCCGCCGCCTCTGCTCCTGGCTAACTTTGGCTGTAGCTCCAGCTCTAGCTCTAGTTGTTGTTCTGGCCTAGTTCTAGCTTTGCCATTGCCTTTGGCTCTAGAATTGCCTTAACTTTCTGTTCTGGCTCTGATTGGCACATTTGATGAGCGTCAACAACATCTTAAAGACTTGACTCTATTAATACTTTGCTTCAACTTCACAGAAATCTACTCCCCAGCACAGCTTTGAAACATTGATGATCTAGTCTAGTCTCGCTCGACATTCCTTTGCTATCCATTTCATTTACATAGAGCACTTGAAGGTAAATGTTGCAATAATTAAGCACTCTTTGCACGCAATTGCCAGTTGCATTTAGGTCTTCCTTTTCATTATGTATTTTGAGTTTATGAATTGCTAAGCAAAAGTTGTTCGGTTGATAAGCAAGTTGGCTTCGGCCAGCGCTGGAGTGGGCCAAAGACATCCAATTAGCAGACGCTGCAAAATGAAAACATTTCTCACAGCTTCGCGACGCTAAGGCAGACGGACTCTCAAAAGTAATTAATTGCAACTGCAACAGCAGCAGAGACAGCAGCAGCAGCAGCAGCAGCAGCAGCAGCAGCAGCGGCAACGGCAGCGGCAACTACATCTTTAGCTCGTATTCAGCACTCATTCGCAGTCGCATTCACATTTTTAAATGGCCAACCAATCGGCTGGAGAGCCGCATACTTTCTAAAGCAATTATCGAATGCCAGCGTGTCCCAGTCCGGCTTTAAGCGTCGTCTGTCATCGCCCTGGCGTCGCCATCTCTCTCTCGCTCGCTCACACTTCCAAATGAAAGAGAAAAAAAAGAAAAATAACAGAGCTCAGCGTCAATTGCACCGTGGGCTGCTTGTAGTTTCATGACGCCAACAACGCCTCATCGTGTTTGGTTAGCCGCCGCCAGAGCCGCCACCGACGCCACACGATGGCCAACTGCTCCAACTGCAGCGCCAACTCCAGCTCCGGTCGTGATCGGCGTCGTGTTCGCAAAATATTTTGCTACGCATGCCCATTCCCATTCCCCAAATTGGCCTTGAGGCAATGATTGGCTGCCGCTGCTGCCACAGAGACCATCCGCTGACGCTTGCCCCCACCAGCCATTGCTGCCTGCTGCCTGCTGCAAGCTGCAGTCTATAAGCCTTTCGTCTCGTCTCGTTTCGTTTGGTTTTGCTTTCGTTTCTTTCGCACTGCAGCATGTTGTGTGCCTAGTGTCTGCCTGTGTGTGTGTCTGTGTCTGTTTGTGTGTGTGTGTGTGTGTGTGTGTGTGAGGCGTTGATGGCGATGGCGCTGAAGCTGGCGCGCATGCGCAACGCAGCGACCACAAAATCGTATTGCCAGTCAGCCCAGTCAGCCAGTCAGCCAAATGTTGTAAGACATATTTCGTTGCTGTTGATGTTGCTGTTGTTGCTGGCTTTTTACTACGAGCTCTCTGTGTGTGGACCTCCCGCAGATAATTGCCCATCATCTCATCAAGTTCCGCCCAGCTATTTAAGTGCAGCAACAAAAAGCAATGAAAACCCACAAAACAAGACACCAAAATGATGAACGCGACCACGCGAAGTAGAAGTAGCTGCCACACAGAGCCAGAGCCAGAGCCAGAGCCGCACGGACACGGCCACAGACGCTAAACAAGCCACAGACCTTGTCTGTGCCACAGCAAACACCGAGGGCGGCTACTAAAGTTGCCGAACTTATCTGACAGAAGCTGAACGTACTTTAAAGCTCAACGGCACTAGCTATACTCTCTGATTACCGGATCAAAATGCTGTTGATAAAGTTGGAATGAGGTGGCGAAAGAGAACTATTACTATTGCGATTGATGGATGATAGATTTATAAAGCTTTAAGACTTAAGTTTGCTTAACTAATCTCACTATCTGAATAAATAGCATGCAAAAAGTGCATCAATCATAGCCTTTCAACTTACTAAGCTGCTTCTATCAATACATTAATCAAGAAGTATCAATCAAGTTGGCAAATGAGAATCATGATCATTATCTGTTTGCTTTTCAAACTGAAAGCCTGATTAGCAATCTCCTCAATCATGAGTAGAAGAGATTCTAAAAGTTTTGACTAAGCATAACCTCTCAGTTATGTGCAAGATTAGGCACAAGCTGTCAATGATGATGTGCCTAAAGCAGCTTGATTGGCAGCATTGAGAGCTGTTGTAGCTGATCTCGTGGCAAAACAACTAATTACATATATCTTTTAAAGTCCAGCTTTGAGTTTTGAGAACTCTATCAGCCAAGCTTAGCTAAGTTGGTTGAACTGCTGGGACAACCCTCGCTTCGAACGTAGCGCCACCAACGACAACAGCTTTGAGCCAGCAACAGGCCATCACTAGCACCACCGACGAAGACCCAAAGAAAGCTGAGGCCGAGACGTGGACGAAGTTGGCGACGCAGCCGCAGAGACTTCGATGATGGTCGTCCAACCACGTTAATCGAGTCATATCGATTTTGGCGTGGTTCGTGTCTCGGACGTTTTACTTTGAGCCCTGGCCAGTTAGCCAGCCAGCGAGCCAACCAGCGAGTGAGCCAGCCAACCAGCGAGGAGGCACTTACGCAGATCTCATCAGCAACAGTCGCGACGGCGACGGCCTGGCCCGAAGGAGACGAAGGAAGAGATCTTGTGGCTGGAGCCAAAGAAGAAGATCATCTGCTGTGGCTGCTGCTGCTGCTGCTGCTGCGAGTGCTTCTAACTAAATTGAATGCAATTGCAGACGGGGCAGCAAATGGCCAGCCGGTTAATGAATGAGTGTTGGCCAAATTGTTGGGGCTGACTGGCCACACGGCTAATATCTCAATTGGATGGCCAGCGAGGAGACGAGGTGCGGTGCGGCGTGGCGAGGTGAGGTTCATTGCACTTGGCCAAAGGCAGAGGCAATGGCCCACCCACCCGGCCAAGCGGCTGAAACTGGAGCAGCTGCAGCTGGTAAACAAGCCAAAGGCTTTAAAACTTCTAATTGAATGTAAACACGTTGCGCAGGCTCAGCGCTTCCTCTCTCACTCTCGCTCGCCCTCTTCTTCTCTCTCTCTCTCTCTTTCTCTTTCTCCTATCCTGCTTAGAGCTTTAGTTCCGAAGGCATTGTCATCCTGCAGCCATGTGGGCGTTGCCAGTTGGACAGCGCCTGTCAAACTTTTTAGCCATCTCATGGCTGTTTGCCATTGTTGTTGCTGTTGCTGCTGTTGCTGTTGGCACTTGATGTTTTCTTGGCTTTTGTTTTTGTCATTGCCTAATGGGCACACTTGCCGAAAGGGCGGCTGTCTCCTCCTCCTCCTCCTCAGCCACTTCGGCCTGACTCGCAGCAGCACTTGACCTGGTTTATGCGCTGTCTCTGGGCGCTCCTTAACTGCCGCTTGCCGGTGCTTAGTCAACCTTAAGAGCTATGCCTTTCAACGCTTCAGCAGCTAATTGCTGCTGCTGCTGCTGCCGCATCCTTGCGGCAACGCGCCCCAAATGCAGCGCACACAGCTAAAGCGCCTTGGAAGAGCTGCAGATTAAGCAACTAATTTGTTACTAAAAATACTTAGAATGAGCATATTAGAAATCCATGGAAACCCATAAGATGTATGACTGTATGGGTGTATGACTGTATGATTGTATGTCTGAATGACTGTATGACTGAATGACCTTATGACTGAATGACTGTATGACTGTATGACTATAGAATATATGGCTGTACGGCTATACGACTGTTTGATTCTTTGACTGTATGACTCTATGGGTATATGTCTGTATGACAGAATGGTTGTATGACAGCATGGCTGTTTGACTGTTTGACTGTATCACTCTATGGGTATATGACTGTATGACTGAATGGCTGTATGGCTGTACGGCTATATGACTGTTCGACTGTTTGACTGTAGGACTCCATGGATATATGACTGTATGACTGAATGGGTGTATGACTGTATGACTGTATGACTGCATGGTTGTTTGACTGTTTGACAGGGCTATATGCTTCTCTCTCTCTTTCTCTAAAGAACCTTCAATCATATGTGATTGAGGAGAAGCTAAATGCTTACAGCTTCACAGCCTTTGCCACCCATACACAGAGAGAGAGAGAGAGAGAGAGAGAGAGAGAGAGAGAGAGAGAAAGAGAGAGAGAGGGAGGGAGCCACACACAGCCACGCACCTTGGCAGGAGGCTCATAAAACATAATAATAATAATCTCAGGCATGTTAACAAAGGCAAAGAAGCGAAATAAAAAAATGTGTATATATATTAATAATAAATTTAATAAATTGGCAAAATGAAAACAAGAAAAATGCCGCCGGTTGATGATCACCGAATAGGTTTTTGCTGCGGCTAAAGCTGAAGCTGAAGCTGAAGCTGGCGGCTGTTTGATTTACTGTTGTTGCTGCCACAATACACACACACACACACAGACACACACACGCACTGTTCGAGCTTAAAGGTATGAAGGCTGACGCCAATTGGCCTTAGCGCCAGTCCAAAAATCCCGAAAGCAAAAGCTGAAAGCCAAGCGAAAACATTGTCGTTGTTGTTGGCTGGTGGCGCCTCAAGTAGCCGCCGCTGCCCCATGCGGACATGCAAGCCAATGGACACGAATACGGACAGGGACAACAGCAGCAGCAGCAGTAGAGACACAGAGCGAGAGAGAGAGAGAGTGAGAGAGCCAAGGCACGGGCGCATATTTTTGCTGGAGACGTCGGCGACGGCGGCGGCTTCTGATCAAACGACAGCGGCGGCTGCTGCGGCCGCCTTCAATGCCTCACAACAACAACAGCAACAGCCGCTAACAAAACCCCAGCTTTTAAAACAAAAGCGCGTTGGCAGCCCAGGCAAAAGCAAAAGCAAAAAAAATTTATATATATATAAATAAAATGCAAAGAAAAGCTGAGGCAATCCTTAAGTCGTGTTCTTTTCATGTCCTTTTGCATTTAAGTGTGCACTCGTTCGATTCTTTATTTTTTCTTTATATTCTTATTTTGTTTTTTTTTTTCGGATTGGATCGTCTTTATTTTGAGACAACGTCCACTGTCCAGAGCATCGAGGCAGCGCCGTCGTCGCCGTCGTCAAGTTATTCAAGTGGCGCCAGTCAAACATTTTTTTCCAAGCCAAAAAAAAAGGCTAAAAAAAGGCAGAAGTTGCAAGCGCAACAGCAACAGCAACTTTTGGGGGCTGCACAACAATGAATGGTGTGTGTGTGTGTGTGTGTGTGTGTGTGCGTGTGTGTATGTTGTGCGTGCAGCGGCGCCAATTCCACTTGCATCGCAACTGTACCTCAGTGACTGTCAAACTGCTTAGAAGCAGCTTACGTGTTCGGGGGGAGTTTGCATGCGTAAAGCAGTTACTCTTCAACTGTCAAGTGAATGTCAAACAGTTACTAGCTAACAACGTTGGAATGAATTCAAACTGTGCAGTGGCTGTCAAGCTGTTTTGCTGTAACTGTAGTGCAATGACTGCCAAACTGCCTTTGTCTTTCGGTCCACTGATGAAAACTGTGCAGTGACTGTCAAACACCACGTAGAAGAGGGCAATTACTATACAGTGTTTGTCCAGCACTCAAACTGTGCAGTGACTGTCAAGCTGTGTTTGTCCAGCACTCAAACTGTGCAGTGACTGTCAAGCTGTAGGTCAATGAACGAACAACTAGAAGGCAGGAAAGCAGAAGGCGCTTAGCACAGCAGAAACTGCAGCGGAAGAAAACTGTAATACAATTACTGTCAAACTGTTTATGGTTTACAATTTGCGTATCTATACAATGACTGTCAAACAGTTAGTGAACAGATATACAGACTTAGTATCAAACTGTGCTCTGCAGCGAGGCTATCAAACTGGAGGGGCTAGCAAAACTGGTAAGCAAATCTCCCAGCAGTGACAATTGACAGCGGAGTAGGGCAGCAGTTGGGCTGAGGCTGAGATTGGGGGTGGGGGAGGTCATGGTGGGAGTTGTTTTTCGCCGATAAAACGGAAGTGAATAGTGAAAAGTGAAAAGTCAGCGGCAGACGCGCGAGGCATTAGCTGACAATTTGATGTACACCGAAACCCAAAAAGGAGACAATGTCAAAAATGTAGCTGCTTCTAAATAGCTGCTGTCCGTATCTGTGTGTGTGTGCATGTGTGTGTGTGTGTGCGTGTGTGTGTGTGTCTGCATCGGATGTATCAATTCGCAAGTTGCGCTTCCTTCCGATCACGTGGCGCAACGCCAACTGCAGCCGTTGCTTCCGCTTCAGCCGATAGCTTCCGTCCGTTTCTTCGTTAGCTCATTTGACCCACCCACCCCTGCGTACACAAAACACTTCAATTGACAGCATCAGCCAACCAGCCAACCAGCCAACCATCCCACCCACCCACTCGCTCAGCCCGCCGGTCTCTTCATGGGCCGCGTGACAATTACTCATGAATACATTTTGCGCCTGGGCCGACGTTTGCGTTTTATTTATGGTTTTATTTGTGGCAAACACAAAGGGCGACAGGACGACAGGACAACCAACACACACAAACACACACACACACACACACACAGGGTACATTGTAAGCTCTCTCATATGTATGCTGCTCGTATCTGCGCATCTCAATGTATCTCAATGTATCTCCACGTCGCGCCACAGCCATAAAGTCAATTTATTTATTAAGTTTTTATCGCAAACGTCTCGGAAAAGTGAATGCGAATGTGAATGTGAACGAAATGAATAACATTTTGACTGAATGTGATTCGGTTTCTTCTCCTCTCATTTGCGGAATGTCCTACATGTATTTGCCAAAAAGAATCTCGGAATTATAATCAATTGATTTATCTCTTGATATCGTGCAATGAATAGGCTTATCTTGAGCTATCACAGAGCTGTCACAGACTTAAATATTATGTAAAAATATATTTTCTTGCGCTAACTAGCAAATAGTTGAGTAATATGTAAACAGTTTCGTATTTACTTATCTTTGACTTTTGAAATGGAATATTTTTTACCTTTATTTTTGGTATATTTTTGACCTTTATTCCGATTGCTTCGTAAAAGTACGAACTTCGGTAGAATAAGAAAACTTTGCATCAAGTTGCCTTATTCTTCCTTAGTTCGTTTGGCTTATTGAGTATCATTGAACGACAATGCTACTATGTTCTATACTATATATCAATATATAGATGTGTTCATAAAAATAGTAGTACGACTGAAATGTTGGACAGCAAAATTTTGTCTGTATTTTGAAGACAATTTGAAACGAGCATTCAGATTTCTATGACAATTTTAATAGCCATGACAATAGTTATTAAAAAATACTTTTAATCTTATATGGTCACCTTATATTTATATGCATATCTAAGTTGTTAAGAGTTATGAGTTGGAGATATTCAATTGTTCACTCATCGTCTGTGCGTCCATCAGGATAAACCTTTCTGTTATGTACAAGCATTTGTCCAATTGTGTATACCTTTATACATATATTATTAGTTCATTTTAATTCCTTTTATAGTAGCATTATCTGCTTCATAGTTTATCTTGGCTTAAAAGAGGAGCTTTCTAAAGGAAAACTGTTCGCTCACCCTCTACCTAGAAGCTTGCGATATTTTCCCAAAATGCAAAAATTTGTCTGTTGTTCTGGTTGTTGTTCTAGTTCTGTTCCGGTTCTTGTTGCTGCGTCTGGTCATCATTGTGGCAAGCATTTGTTGTTGCGCTGTTTAATGACACGGAAATCAAATGCCCGACGCCGTTGCCGTTGCCGTTGCCGTTGCTGTTGCCGTCCGAGTCGTTGCCACCGTTGCTGGCCCACGTCAATTGCAACGCTTTTCCGCCACTTTGGTCAGCTGCCACACTCGTCCCACGCCACCTCCGTCAGCCACGCCAACCCTTCGCTTTAAACAGACATTTGCTTTAATTAACGAAAATTAAGCGCAGTTGGCGTCGACGTCGACATCGACGCCTACGCAACATGCGTATTGATCGAGGTCAACAGAGAGAGGGGCGCGGCCGGGGGCGGGCTGAGGCAGGAGCTAGGTGCAGCAGCTGCAAGCGCGGGTGCATGTTGCGAGCATTTGTTGTTGGTTTTGTATGTAAATTAACTTAAATAGCCTAGAAATTAATTAGCAGCGATTGAGATCGCTTTGATAATGACAACCACAACAACAACAAACAACAGCAGCAACAGCAACTAGCTGCGACCACCGACAGTTCCGCTGCGGCTGCTGCTGCCGCTGCTGCTGCTGCTGCTGCTGTTTTTAACCCTTTTTCGTGTGGCGTCGCTGTTGACGTCGCTGCCGACGTCAGTGCTGCGGCAAGAGCCATAATGATGCGTTTATCCAAAACGAGCATCAGATAAGCCTGCGCAGTCGCCGCAGTTGTAGCCGCAGCCGCAGCCGCAGCCGATCGACAAGTTTGATAAGACGCCGTGGCGCAGTCGCTGCTAGTCGCTCACTGATAAGCGACCGAAAGAGCGACAGAGACGCCGTTAGCCAGAGGCAGAGAGGGAGGGAGCGAGGCAGCGTGTGCACATCATTCAAATGCCAATTAAAGGCGCCGGCGTACACAAAACCTGAGAAACGCGCGGACCAAAAAAAAAAAAAAACAACCGAAACCCAAACCGAAACCGAGACGAGAGACAGAAAGAGAGAGCGAGAGAGAGATGGAGACAGACAGTCAGCGAGAGCAATCAGCTGTCATTTGGAGGCAAACAAAGTGGACATGACTCTGGCTGCATTTCATTTTGGCCCAAAAAGAAACTAAAAACAACAACAGCAAAGTGAAAAACTGAAAAAGGGTTTTCGGCCAACCATCAAATTTGAATGCGCTCCACTCAGCACTCAGCACTCACATAATAGACCTTAATTTGGAACCCTCTTCTAATTGGCTACACATCGGCGGTAATGGCATTTGCGATTGATTAACATCGTCCACAATAGCCCTATAATCATAATCGAAATTATAATGGGTTTTATCGTTAATGCCATATTAATGGGACTTGCTAACAGGTGCTTGGACAGCGAGCGAGTGTTTAAACTATATTGAATGAGATGAAATAATAAAAGTTGCTTTTGATACTTATAAAACTTGCTTTTGATGGTGCTTTTCTTATTGGGATTCGGATTGGAATTCATGTTCCAAGTGAAAAAGTTTCAAATCATCTAAAAATCTCCATTCTACTGCTCATATTTGAGTCAAGTCTTTGGTTTCTAGGGCTGTAAGCGTAGGCTGTGCATAGAACCTAGATCAGTCAATCAGTTAGTTAGTCATTCTGTTAATTTGTAGGATATTCAGTGTGGATGCAATAGTCAATCAGTAGGATATTGACTATACTATCAATCAGTCATTCAATCAGCCATACAGTCAATCATTCAATTAGTCAGCTAGCTAGTCAGCCAGACAATTGGTCCATCAATGGGATTGCTCCAACTAGTCAATCAATCAATCAGTCTGTTAGTCATTCTATTCAGTTAGTCCATCAAGCAAATAATTGGGTTATTATGATAGTTTGGCATCTATAAGTTAATCAAACAGTCAATCAGAAAGTTAGTCGTTCAGTCAATCAATCGAATAGTTGCTCAGTCAATAGTCTGTTGCCAACTATTAGTTCATTCAGATCAATTTCTTCATATCTACAGCTTGCAATATGCCCAACTCTTAATACTAGTAATATCCATATTCTATAGACTACATAAGCCCACAATTAATAGACTCTACACGCTCAGCTCTCCTGTGTCAATATCATATATTTAATTAGACAAAATGCCACCTGCCGTAGTAGGGTCTAGTCAAAAGGTAGCGCATGAATGCTGCGTACACAGCTTAATCTTCAGTCAAAGAGCACAAAAGAAATAAGAGGAAGAAATAGAGGAAAATGAGATGAAAACAGAAACGGGAACAGACTCAGATCGATTCAGTGACTGCTTCTGGCTGGTTGGCTGGCTGGCTGGCTTAGCTTGGTCTGACTTGGCTTGTCTTGTCTTGGCTTGGCTTGGGCATTGTGTGAGCCCAACTCAAAAGCGGCGCTTGAATTCGCAACGGCAGCGGCGCCGCGTGTCCCTGGCTCCAGCCTGGACCCCCGATCCAACCGAATGCCCATTCATCGATCAAGTTGCAAGCGCCACGGCGAGAAACGTGAGGCAGGCAGGCCGGCAGGCAGGCAGGCAGGCAAGCAAGCGAGCAGCCAAGCGGCTTGGCAGGCAGTAACAACAACAACAACAACAACTACAATCGCAGATCAGCTTTGGCTGCATTTGAATATACCTACTCTCCTTCCTCCACCATGGCCATGCTTTGCAGCCAGCGCCTGTCAAGCGGCTTGTCAGTGTCGCCAAAAAAGCAAAACGTCGTCTTCATCGGCGCTGCTCAGAGATTCGCTTCTTCTGCTGCTTCTTCTTCTCATTCTTAGTCTACCGATTTCGATTCTTCCCGGCGTTTTGCATTGTCCATAGTCCCTGCCGGGATTTCGCCTTTGATCGACGACTGTTTAACATCGAGAAACTGCCGACTGCCGACTGTTGACTGCTCTACAGCGTCTCTTCCTCTCCCTCCGCCTCTCCATCTCTCCCTCTCACTCTCTTTCTCTGGCAGTCTCTTTTCTGTTACCGTTTTGGCCGAAATGCAGGCGCCGGGTTAAAGGCCCGTCGACCCGCAATTGATTCGCAATTCTCGATCGCATTGATTTTGATCAGCCACGACAGGGCGCGCCTCAGTACAAATCCGGTTGCCCCTTGTACCCCGCCCCCCTTTTACCTGGCCCAGTGGTAACCCTCGCTTCGCTTTTTGGCCGAGCAAATCAGCGCCAGACGCAAATTTTATTGACAGCCTCAGTTGGCAGTTGAGTTGCCCGTTGCCCATTGCCTTCCCTCTCTCATCTGTTGGCACTCGTGTGAACGCGAGCTGCGCTTTCGACTTTTCGTCTTTTCGATTTAGCTTCGATTTTGATTTTGATTTTGATTCGTTAGCATTCACTCAGTAAGCAACATATGACCACGAAGCGGAAGTCTACAAGTTGGCTTAGGCTAAGGATTTTTACATATAGATTCGATAGTTAGTTATGTGGAAAGATCATACATGTGTGTGGAGAAATATAGAATGAAGTAGTTCCCTAGGTCTAGGACGGCATCAATAGCTTAGTTGATCGAACCAAGTCCCAAGTACAAATCTATCTAATCTAACTATATTACTTTCCAACTAACTGCATGTCTGTAAGTCGATGCATCCGTCGCCCGTTCCTCAGTTAGGCCAAGCCAGTCACACCATCTAGTCAGTCAGTTCGTACTGCCCATATATTAATATGTGAGTGTCTGCAGTTGTTCAAATTCCATTGTGAATTGTCTTGACCCAGTCATGAAAGGCCAATTGATGTATGAATTCGTGAATGCATTTATTTGTCTGAGCCATGGAGACAAGAAGGGAGGTGGCGGGCAGGCAGGCGCCATTCTTTTTGGGGCCTGGCTCTACATTCGCTTTCATTTGGCTGCCAAATTGACGAAACAAAGATGAAGAAGAAGGCAAGGCACAAAGATTTACCGCACCATTTGCACTTGCACCGTGGCATCACAACAAAGCGCCCCACGCTAATTGCCGCAATTAAGTGCACAAAAATCTAACGACAACAATTTCAAACATTCGCTGACTCAGCCAAAGTTTCCCAACTCAAACACACACACACAGCGAGAGAGAGAGAGAGAGAAGTAGGGGGAAAAAGGCCGAGGGCTGGACAGCTGCTGGCCGTTGGATCCATGCTACCTGCTACCTTTTGTTCTGTTCGGAATTCGCGGCGTTAAATGCTCTGCGCCCAGTTGCCGTTTCGCCTTTTGAAGTTTAATAGCGCTGAGCGACTGTGCGGACAACGTTCAAATGACATGCAACAGGCCCAACTGACAAACTGACGACAACATCGACAATAGATATGCCAACAACAACATTCTGGCGCTCTGACAAGATGTCAAAAGCAGACGGACAACAGTTGATTTGATGGATTTTGGGACACCAACTAGCGCATACTCTGTAGCAGACAGGGGGTTGTCAGAAAGAGGAGAGTATGCAGGCATACAGAAAGCTGCTTAGCTCATTCCTAAAGGGAAATGCATGAATACATCAATTTTCCTAACTAATTTATGATTCTTAGTCTCAATGTGAATATTGACTGTGTGAGCATCAAGCTTCAACCGTCTGAAGATCCAGTTTCCTCGATTAGAAGATATTAATGCATTAGCATCCATCTTTCCATTCCTAGCTCCTCTATCGTGGAACAGATGAACCAGTTTATAGAGTTCATCAGTGCTAGTAGAGTTCACTTAATACTCCAAGGTTTCATTCTCCATGTTCTAGTTGCTGCTTCATCCGCCAGTTCACAGAGTTCTTTTGCCCCTTAGAAGTTCTCTCAGAGACAAACCACTTGACTTAGTCCACATATCTGTTTCAGATTCTGTATGTGCACGTTCCACATGCTGTTGTTGTTGTTGTTGGATTTTTTTTGGCAAGCGTATAAACACTTTGATAGACGCCAGTTGAAGTCACAGACGACTCCAGCAGACTCCGCCGAGCAGCTACTCCTACACTTGGTGGCTTATCTGTGGACGCTGGCAGGAAATTTGCAGCGAGATGTTTTTCGATATGATCGCTCGACGTGCCACTGATTTTTGATGGAAACATATTTTTTTTTGTCAGTCGCATGTGTGTAACGTTTATTTGTTGTGCAAGTGTGTGTGTGTGTGTGTGTGTGTGTAGGTTTTGCTGCTGCGGGTCGCACTGGGCTGCTTGTTGGAATGGGAGTTAGGCTGTGCCACGGGCTTGTGGGCTGCTCACTGAATCTCTTGTCGTCCCTACCTCTCCCTCTCCATCTCCCTCTCTCTCTCGTTCTCGCTTCCTCTCACTCTCTCTCAGTTTGTCTGTCTGTCTGGTACGCCCGCTCTTTCTCACACTCTGGACGCAGCTTCCTGCTGCCGTTGATGCCGCGTTGACAAGGCGATGACAGATTTCTGCGAATTTTTCGCATTAGGCTTTGAACTTTTTGCATTTTGTTTGTTTTGGCTGTTGCTCTTGTTGTTGTTGCTGTTGTTGTTGTTGTTGTTGCTGTTGTTGTTTGTCGCAAGTGACGTTAGCAGCCGGCGCTACTGTTTTCGCTGAAGCGCGCAACTCTCTGACGGCACGGAACGGCCTGCCAAGTGGCGCTGCCCTTTGATGCCAGCAGCGAATGAATCGTCCCGCACCACCAGCAGCACCACCATCGTCGCCCTCAGTGGCGCTGTTTGACTGGCCCATAACGGTTTTAGAGATGCGACTCGATTTCAGCGGAATTGCTAATAGAATCACAGCGAGTCGACCCCAACAGCAACAGCAGCAATAGCAGCAACATCAGCAGCCGCAGGAGTTGACTTTTAATCAAAGGGTTGACTTTGTCCAAGCGATTGCTGCTGATTGCTGTGAATTGCTGCGGGTCTGTGGCACTGCAACCACTGCCTGCCACATCCACCTGATGGCGTCACGTAGCCCGTTTAGCCAAGCGCCGGACGAAGGCGCCTCTGCGCCAAATGCATCCGCTTGACTCTTTATGGCACTAGCTGGCCAGACGAGGGGTTAGAGGAGCTTATGGAATATGTGACTGGGTGTGGCTGCGCTAACTGACTGAACAGACATCAGTTGGCTAGACCATTTGCAGAGTTTTTGATTATACGATCTAAATTATGAGAACAGCCAGCGGAGGTCTGCCTGGAAATCCTTCTCTTGCTGTGGTTCAGTTAACCTTATAGTTCACATCTTACATGTTCATAGAGAGAAAGAGAGAGAAAGAGAGAGAGAGAGAGAGAAAGAGAAAGGGTTGAGCAACTATATAGTAACATTGGCATCACATTTGGAGAGTTCCCATCAAGACGCTCTGCTTTAGAATTAGTTTATAATGAATTTTCATTGAATTTCTTTTAATTAAATAATATTTTCAACTGACTCAGCCTCGGGCTGTGGCATGCTTAGACCCAAGAAAATCAATTCTAAGCACAACAAAAGTGGCATTGCCTAGCCCAGAGTGAGCTATCCGAAGGAAAGTGGCAGCGAGAGGCAAGCTTAACACACACACGCGCTATCTGATTGGGATAATCAACCGCAAATATCCCAGCTACAAAATCAGATATATATATATATATAAGGATGGGAGAGAGAGAGAGAGAGAGATGCTATTAGATAAATCGATAGCTGTGGCTAATGGCGGCCAACGGGCACGACCATTAAAAGCCCAGTTAGCAGCTAAACTCAAATGTTGATAAAAATCAGCTGATCGCAGCGAGCGGCCGCGCCCAGCGCACAACGTGGCTCATTAGATTAGTTTTTCGCTTGTGCAGAATGTCAAAATATTTGCCGAGGGATGGGCTGCGATGGGTTGACAGTGTTGCGAGTAAGCCAACACACCCCACCTCTCTCCCTCTCCGTCTCCATCTCCCTTCCTCCCACCACACAAATTCACTGTGCAAAACCCATTGAGATTTAATTGCAGCAACGGCAGTTGAGAGCAATAAAATTTATGACCTACAAATAATAGGTCTTGTTTAGCAGCCAGACAGATAGAGAGAGAGAGAGAGAGTGAGAGAGAGAGAGAGGGAGAGAGAGAGAAGAGCGGACGCAGCCGATGGCAGACCCAATGCCAATCGATGGGCTTTGATGAATGGGCCCAAGCCGACAGCAGCAGCAGCAACAACAACAACAACAACAATAAAAACAATGTGCGGCAATTACGCGTAAAGTGCCCAAACAACTGAAGAGGAACAGATGAGGAGCAGGAGAAAAAGAGAGAGAGAGAGACTCTGTGCGTGTGCGTGTGCGTGGGGGCGACCAATTGAGCGATCGAGCTGCAGCAGCGCCACCTGCCGGCAGATAACAAAAGATCGATTACCAAGCTGGCAGCTAAGCCGCATATGGAAGAGTGAGAGGGAGAGAGAGTCAACGAAGGCGGCTGCGGCTGCGGGCTAAGCGGGGCGTGAGCTGATCCCGTTGTTGTTTTTGCTGTTTTTCTTCTATTTTCATAGCAACAATAAGAAGAAGAGCTACAACAACAACAACAATAGCTAAGCCAGGCGCACTTAATGGCCCTAAACGATTTTGAGCCATTGTTAACGTGGGCCCCGTTAACCAACCCCCGCATTAGAAGGTCGAGACAAAAGCAATCCACGCATTGCAATCGATAGTTTTTCCGCAATGCAACAATTGAAATCAATGAAAGTTGAGAACATTTAAGAGACGCAAAGCGAAAATTGGAAATCATAAAAATAAAACGAAGATGAAAATAAAAAAAAAAAAAAGAAAATTGGGAAAATGGAATGAATCGGATGAAATGAAATTGAGGGCTAGCTGCAATTAAATCTACTTGACTGATTCGAGTGCGGGCGGGCGGGCCAAATTCGCTGAAACTATCAGTGAGCACTCAAACACACACACACACACCCCCATAATGTACGATACACACACATACACACAAACACATGTACATACATACATATGTATGTGATATATGAGTCCAAACAAAAGTTCTCTGAGACAGCTGTGCGAATTTCTCAATCCGTAAAGAAAACAGAAAAACAAAAAACAGAAACAGATCCAATATACAAGCAGCAGCTAATCGCTGCGACTGAGGCAAACAGCTAGGCAGTAATACTCTTTCTTCTTCTTCTTGAGTCTTAGACTATGAATAATGCTGTTAGACTTGATGGAGTTTCATTACTCAAGAATGCGTTGTCTCTATTTGAATTCTATATCTATGTAATGCGCTGACTTCTGATTCGAAGCAACCGTTAAAGACACAAAGTAAGCATCAATCATTGATATTTCTTCCAACTATAAAAGTACATATCTTCTTATAGTCATTTTAAAGAAAATCAATACTATGGTCTTCATTAAAAATTTGGTAACTGTGCTCACAAAATTGAGCGAGACATCCCTAAATGAATTTGAGTTGGAGGCTCTTTCAAAATTAAAAAAAAAAATACTTTCCTAAACGATGCAGAGCCCAATTTTATTCTATTTTAAGCTGAATATAACAGAGTCAATTGGAAAAAATGAAAGACTATAGCTCGAATGCTATAGAAAATATTTAACATTTACGAAGAACGTGGAGAGTGCGCTATACTGATGCTGCGCAGGTTATATAAAGCTCTGTTCATAAAAATAGTAGTGCGACTGAAATATAGAACAGCTAAATTTTGAACAATTTAAAACGAGTATTAAGATTAAAATATATGCGTACATATATATATATATATACATATATATTCAAAAATGTATCACAAAATTTTGCTTTCCATCATATCAGTCGCACTACTATTTTAATGAACACATCTATATGGTGATTAATGCACTTCAATGAGCTTAGCATTAGATTATCGCTGGCAACTATTTATCATCTACCATCATCTATCGGAAAGGCATGGTCTCTCTCTCTCTCTCTCTCTTTCTATCTATCTATCTATCTCTATATATGTACTCAACTGAATGTTACCTTCTTTATTTCCCTCCTCGCAGCTTCTCTTGAGTGAAACTTTCATCTTCAGCCACTGACGATTACATATGACATTAATAGTTATTTTACAGGTGGCTTGCTTTTGTAACTTGGCTAATTTATAATTGCAATTGCGATTGCAATTTGGAAATACCCAGCTCCAAATTGGCCAACAGTTTGTCAGTCGACCAACCGACAACAAATGCCGCCCCCTAATTACAGGCCAAGTCGGACCGCAGCAGCAACGCAAATTTCTTGGCACAAATCGGAAAAGCGTAAAAATATGTGACAACGGTCGAAGGTAGCGCTTCGATGATTGTCCACTGTCCAGCTTGTTCACTTCATGTACACCTCTCGTTCAGTTTCTATATACCCATTAATAGGTGTATGTAACAGGGTATAATGTCTATCTCTAGCTGATATACATACAATAGAGTTTTGATCGGTAGCAATAGCTGAGTCGACTAAGTTCTATCTGACTGCTTGTATGACTCCGTATGGTATTGATATCTATCTATATATCTTATATCTCTCGATATCTACTCCTATTTGAAATGACATCGTTATCATTTCGACTTGGTTTTTGAAATGACATCGTCATCATTTCGACTTGGTTTTTGCCGCATAGCTTGAAGATTGTTAGAGCTAGAGACAGATGGGTCAATATCTGTCTTGATATTTGGAATATATATTCTCATATTCCCTACTCATTACGACTTTATTGTTAAGGAATCCCTATTTCAAGCATATCTAGAAGACCATCAAAGTTAGTAATGCTTTCACAGATCATGAATAGACCCCACCTTTGTAGAGCCTTAGTCCTCGATGCCCTGACATGTGCATAATAAGCGTACGTTTAGGTATCTGTTAGTCGTGCACTCTCGACCAGTTCACTCATGCTCTGTTTTTTCGTGCGTGTCGCTCCAGTGGTCGAGGCAGTTGACGCCCACACGTTGCGTTCATTATGTCGTAAAAGAGTCTTGTCTTGCCATGCGAATGTTGAGACATTACAATTGTTGTGCAAGTGCGTAGAGATACCCTCGCATCCTCTCATCCCAGCTTATGTCAGCTTGTGTGAAGTGATCTTCAAGCGTAGCCGCAAGGGTTATGCTCCAGCTGTCGTCTAGGTGAAAGTAGTCAAGAGCCACACACAGAGAGAGAGAGAGAGAGAGAGAGAGAGAGAGAGAGAGGAGGGATCCTCCCACTTACAATCGTTCGCTTCACTCCACCACGATCCGTCGTGGCCAGTGGCCATTCGCTTTGTCTTCTGGGTGGGCGCCTGCATGGTGGCTAGGCGGCACGCGGAGGGATCTGTATGAGGCATTTTGCATAACGCGACAACAACATGTAAACTCTGCTCTGCACAGCTCGGCTCGTTCAGTTTCTCAGGCCAGGCCAATCAAAATACGAAGCACAGACAAGTCAGGCAAAATTTTGAAGCCACCAAAGTGGTGGCTAGTGGTGGTGACGGCGGCGGCGGCGGCTTCGTCGCCATCATCATCATCATTATCATCATCATTGTCCAGCTTTCAGCGTCGTGCATTTACAATTTTCTGCGAATTTCTCGAAAATCTCAACGAGCAACAACAACAAACAACTCGACAACAACAACAAGAGCCCTTAGCCATAGTTTTTTATTTTTTTGTTGTTGGTTTTTTTTTTGGAATTTATTCAACAAACTGGCCGCCCGCCATCATCGCTTCGCAATTATAATTAAGTTTAATTGAGTGATTGACGTTTTTAGAGAGTGCGCGGTCACCCACAAATCTACAGCAACAACAACAAACAACAACAAGCAGCAACAACAACAACCAGCAGCAACTGGCAAACGGAAGAGATTATGAAATCAACGAACGACAACGTTGACGATGCTGACGGCCGCCCGCCATAATCACAACAAGTCAAAATGTTGAAAGACAACAACAGCAACAGCAACAACAACAACAACAACAACAACGAACAACAAACAAACAAACAACTACGACAGCAACAACAATGCCCGCTTTTGTTGTTGTTGGTGCTGCTGCTGCTGCTGCTGCAGCATCGCATCGCACAGGCCTGCTCGAAAATTGTTTTTCATACGCCCCGTTGGCCGCGTGGGTGGCCAATCGCAGCCCCTCTCCACTCTCCACACTCCTCCTCGCCCTCGGCCACGCCTCCTCGTTTCGACAACATTTTGTATAGAGCCTACGTCTTCGTATTGCTTCAATAGACATTGCAGTCGTTGCCGTTGCTGCTGTTGCTGTTGTTGCTGTTGTTGCTGTTGTTGCTGTTGTTGCCTCATGCTGCCGCCGGCCACTGGACATTGCAAAAAATTCGTCGCATGGGTCAAACAACAATTGCGAATGTTGACAATTTTGTTGTTTCTTTTCTTTCGTTTTCTTCATTGTCGTCGCTTGCCTTTCGTCTTGTCTCCAATTTTGGGTGGTCCAACTGAACAGCTGTGCATATATTCCCTATCCTTGAGCCACTTCTATGGGCTACACTCTATCATACGTAGCCTATTGCTCAGCCTATGCACTAAATACACCGTATCTAACTGCTCATTAGCTACCTGCTCTAGCCTGCCTCTAGTCTAGGTAGCCCTGACTAACCTTGACAAGTCTAAGGTTTTCCTTATAGATCTTCAGTACGAGTTCTTCACAGCTTTCTCAGCCAACTCAGCTTTAGTTGCTCATTGAAACTAAAATATCCCAAAGAAAATCTCATTTTATCTATCACCTGTTACTACTCATTTATCGATAATAAACGACAACGATTAAGAAGATACTCCCTTTTTCGATTGGCTCAACTTAGGCTTGTACCAAACCTTAACTTTGCCTCTCCAAAAATTCTTACCTGACAGTGAATTTGATTACGTAAACAACCTAAAGCATTACTTGACCTATCAAAAGAAAACGTTAACGATTCAAATTCCATTAAATTTTTCCCTTATCCTACATGTTTATTCGTCTATGCGAAGTTCACATCTCTTTCCCACAAATCAGTTCAATTTAAAAGCGTTGTTCTCACCTATCGATAATAATCGATAACAGTTAAAATACCAAAAAAGCCATCTCAATTTACAACTTATGCTCATGAGGTTCTTCATGTACCGATATCATTATCTAATTAGAAATCGATTATTGCTATCAATAATAAATGATAGCAGTTTGAATAGATTTCGTCCTTATCTAAAAGGCTCATTTCTCTATTCCAACTTCAAATGTGTTTATATAATTTAGTTCAATTGAAAGTTTTTTTACTCAATTATCGCTAATAGTCGATAATAGTTGAATTTCCAACAAAAGTCCAACTCAATTGACAACTTAGGCGCATCTCCTACTCTCAAACGGCAAGGCTTTGCTTCGACTAAGCCATCAATCACAACTGCACATATCGATTAATGATAACAGCTGTTGCTCGATAACGAAATACCTGCATGCACCTTGCCAACACACACACACACACACACACATACACACACACACACACACATCTAATCACACAGTTAAGTTCCCAAATATAAATGCTAATGGGGCAGGGCAGGGCAGCCCCTGCCCCAAGTTCCCATTCAATCAATGAAGCCCCAATTGGGCAGTGGCGAGAGGCGCACGCATCAGCTTATGTTAATTATAATGTTTCAAATCAAAGATTATACGAATCAACCGTTAGGTGTTACAAATGACCAAACACGCAACCGACAACCGGCGGAGGATGGCAACACGACCTACATGGAGAGCCGCGTGCGTTGCCCATTTTAAGGGCTTTCAGTGCGATGATCGTTGATTTTGATTAGATGATGACCAAAGCGAAAGAGAGATGGAACGGATGCAGCACCTTTAGCCTACAGCTATACGGTCTGCCACTCCCTCACCCCCCCTCGCCCCCTCTCCCCCGTCATGCCCGTCCTCGTAAAATCATTGGCCAGTTGGTGTCTGACTGTGCGTGCGTGTATTTTATTACGCGCGGATGTGATGGGTCTATTGAGATTGGCCGTTAGAGAGACCCAAATCGAAGCGAAGTCGAGACCGTGACCGAGACCGAGACCCAGCAATGAATTGAGCAGGTTTTTATGCTAGCAGATTTCTTAGAGAGCCAAATTGGAGCAGTAAAAGGACAATTAAAGATCCTTAAATATTAATTCGAGTTACCAAATCGAACTGGCTAACCTAGGCCCATTGCTCCGCTACTTCAATTGAGCAGCTCTTAGAAGTCTCGAACTCGATTCCAAACCAAGTTTTCCTTAGAGCAGAGAGTGGAGTCAACATTGCCTCTAAGATTTCATACTTCATCCAAGTCTATGTGTTTAAGCTAATTCACCAATTCGAGTCAAGCATTTCAAGCCACCCACTTTCCGAGCAATTCGAATTTTCGAATATTCGCTTTGATCTTTCGAAGTCGAAAAAGCCAGACACACTAGACACTCTTTTAGCTAATGATAGCTCGACTTAGAGACTCTTTGATAACTCAACTCGGATACTCGTCTATTCAGAATTGTTGGCTTTATGGCGAACCTTTTGATGTCGAGTTCGAAATTCGATATTGACAGTTGACGGACTGTGCGCGAATTGCACACCTGCCACTGATGTGCGGCTGTCAACAAATATTTGCACCTCCGACGCCTGCCTAATGGACAGAGGCCGCCGGGCAATCGCAGCGACAATCTCACACCTCAACACGTTGCTAGCCAACATAAACACACACTCACACACATACACGCACGCACGCACACAACAAATATTACACATATTAATTTGCATATTCAACTGTTGTGTGGCGTCAAATCAAGCGGGAAATTCGCATCATTTTCATAGATGTGTCAAAGGATTAAAGGCTAAACCGGATTGAATTTTACACTTACAACATGAGGGATCTATGATTCAAGCTATTGATAGTGAAAGAAGCAAGTTTATGTGTAGCAAGCTTAAAAAGACATTTCTCGTATGAACAACTGATCTGAAATGATGAAGACAGATCTGATATGCAGTGAGAGTGGTAGGGCTAGATGTAAACGGGCTTTGCCCTGAGCAATTCGACTTGGAGGCGCGAGTTACTCAACTGAAATACTATATACATATAGTCTATAGATTGCATGAAGTCAATATGTTTTAATTGTTGTCATATAGACATTTGATTTGTGATCTATCCACTGGCTCGGTCTATCCATGCCCAACTATCGCTTGGGTAAGGATTATGCACGAGGAGTATTAGCGAGTCGGGCATACTTTGCAGCTGCTGCTGCCATAGGTGTGCGATTATGATATTAGCAAAGTTTAATTATAAACTTAAAAAAGCTGTGAGCCAATTGCAGCTGAAATATTGACTTTAATGACTAACGCAGGCTCGCCTACAGTTTGAGAGTCATTGCTAAGGCTCAGGCGCAGGCTCAGGCGCAAGCTAAGTCTCAGGCTGCAGCTGAGACAGAGGCTGCGGCTGACCAAGAATCATATCATAATAAACCTGTTCGTTTAAGCTTGTTAAGGCGAGGCCTCACTTGCTCATCATCATCATGATGCGGATGATGATGATCATTAGGCCAGCTCTCGTCATAATCAAAAACTTCACTTCAAGTCATAAGCGGGCGGACGCGAAGAGCTCTACTTTGTTTCGGGCAGAGCCAGCCAGCTAGCCAGCCAGCCAGCCAGCCAGCTTGCTGTGTGGCTCTGGACTGGGCAGCGGGGGTCCGAAGAGATGCTGGGGGGGAGGCGTGGCAGATTTTATTTTTTATATTTTTTTTTCGAATTTTTTTTTTGTTTTTTAGGGGCGTGGGTCTGATCTTGTTGCTGTGCTGCTTGTCGTTAAAGTCGTTATTATTATTTGTGGCTCTTTAAGTGGCTCATTCGCTAACTGCACGACGACGTTGGCGATATTCGTGTGCCCGACGCTCGACGTCGACGGCGACGCCGGCAGCGACGCTAACGCTGACAGCAACAGCAACAGCAACAGCAACAGCGACAGCGACAGCGACGGTGGTCCACTTGGCGCTCTTCTGAATTGATTCATAAAATATCATATCATCTTTTTTTTTCTTCTTCTGTTTTTTTTTTTTTGTTTTTGTTGTTTTTGCTGTTTCTTCGCTATACTCTTGCCCAGGGGTTGCCATGAATATGTTGAGAAATATGTTAAGTGGAATGATGATGATGATGATGGCAATTGGGAAGCTAAAGACATAGAAAGGCATTAGATTGATAGATGTGTGTATGTATGTGTATATGAGTAGATATGTTCAAGTTATATTTGTTTCGACTACTTTAAGAATACATAAAAAATAGTTCAGAAAACAAAGATTTTAATAAACTTAGCTAAAAATGTAAAAATTAACAAGTTATATTATTTGGCATATTATTACTTCTAGTATATTCCTGAATCTAATTTTGAATCTATTTTTATATATTCGCAAATTTAAAAATAAATTGATTTAAAATAAAAATTTAAAAAAATATATATATAAAAGTTTTTTTTAAATAAAATTTTATAGAGAAAATGAATTAAATATATAATTAAAAATAAAACAATTTAATCTAATTTAAAAATATTCATAATTGTTCAATTATTATTTTTTATGACGTATTTTTTTAATTTTTTCCTTAGATAAATTTCCATAAATTTCCAATTGCTTTTTTGGCAAGTGCAGTGAGTCTTCGGCCTTGCTCTGAACAACTCCATTTGCCTCTTTATAGCAACGTTTTTTTTTCTTTCTTATTTTTGTGAGGATCGTTTGAGGCTTTGTAATTAGCGTGCATGTTTACCCGAATAATTTCACTTCATGGCGCTCGTTGAAGAAGTTATTATCAAGTTTTCGTTTGTTTTGGGGCACGCACCGTGCGCGACGTCCGCCAATTAGCGGGCTCCACTGTACGAAAAAAAAAACTAAAACAAAAAAAATATATAAATTTGGAATTTTTTTGTTTTTTGTTTTGGGTTCTTATTTTTGGGGCTTTTTTTTTTGTGTGAGCAACTGTAACGGAAGGAAGTAGCCCCGCCAGCTCGTTGCCTCAGCCCACCGACAGCCGCTTCGATCTGCGTCTCGATCGCCGCTAACTTGGCATCAACATTTGAGAGATTCGTCTTGGGGCAATTGCATAAATCAGCGGCTGTTGGACCTTAATTGACATACTCGCATAGAGACCACCGTGCTGACGTTTTCCGACGAACTGTCGCCAATTTATGCCGGATTGCCCAAGGGTCACGTCATCTGTCCGCGCTTCACAACAGCCCGTAAACATTTTTTGTGCCCGTCTCACAGCCACATCCATCACGAGTCCGCATCGAAGTTAGAGCACAAAAATTATGGGCTCCATGGGCTTGACCCTGCCTCATATAGACGACTATATGGCGCTTAGAATATACAAACTCTATATGCATACTTTTTCATAGGAATTGCTCTTCAGAACTAGAGTTGACTGTTTGGAATTTGGAATAATTTGAATTCTGTTTGCCTTTCGCCTTCATTCTACACTCTGAAGGTCTTCTTTATTTTAAGTGAAGCTAAGTTGGCTAGCACAGACTATGAATCTATACACGGACTAATCACTGTATTCATTTATTATTCTATAAATTTATTTCATGGTATAGAAGATGTTTGATATCTATAATATCGATAAAGAAATATTCCCTGCTCCGTTAGAGTTGCTTCTATTTACACTACAACTACTTCATTCTTATAGATAATCGATTATAGTGGGCCAATTTGATCTTATATTCCTGTTGAATGGATGTAAGATTAATCAGTTTGAAATATCATATTATGAATCTTACATCTTCTTTTTGTTTCTTCTGCTACTCAATGAAGAAGCAAAAGAGTTTATTAATTATGTAAACTGTTCGTCTTGATGTCTGTTAATCGTAATGTCGAACGCTCTGTCCGTCGTCCCTCTGTCGAGCCGACTCTCTGTGTGCACTTTCATCCATCCGTCTTTCAGCCTAGCAGTCTACCCGTCCGTCCTTCTGTCCGATCATTAGTCCATTTGCCCGTCCGTCTGTCCGTTTGTTCGTCAATCCATCTGTCCGGCCGTCCAAGTCGACCGTCCGTCTGTTCGCCCACGCATCTGTGCGTACGTTCATCCGTCCGTCCATCCGTCAGGCCGTTCGCCTGGCAGTTCATCTATCCAACCCTCCATTCTTTCCATTTGACACAACGTCCATCCGTATGATGGCAGAGTTTTTCACCGCTATCAAAGCTACATATACAACCAGTGACATACTTTACAAAAGGATCTATAAATAAGCTGGTCCGCGCATTGGGACGTGATAAGTCAACAAGAATCGAATTCTATTCAAAGCTCTGACATTTCTTCTTCTATTTTTCAAATAGAATCTAATTGGCCATATGCTAATATCCCAAATAAGTTGTCTCTATTCACTTTAAGCTCACCTGTAACCACCTCCAACCTGCCCTGCCGTCCGCTCAGCTCGAACACGAACTTCTTGTTGGACTTAATGAAGACAAGTCATTTGCCTAAGCAGCGAATCTGTGAACTGTGAGCTGTGAGCTGTGCGCTGTGCGCTGTTCACATTATCTGTCCGCTGTTTGAGTTATCCTGCAGTGTATATCCTTTCAGACAGCTCGAATTACCAAAGTTTCGCCTCGCTTCATTCATCGGTCGCGTCTCTCTGATCTTTTTGTTGTTCAACTGCGTTCGTTTTTTTTTCTCTCTTTTTTTATACTTTTGGCTAAAGAGAGTCCAAGCCGTTCAATCTTGATCAAAAGTGCCGCATATCCTGTGCTTGAATTTCATTCATTGAGACGGCAGCTACATCTGTCTATATGTGTCTGTGTGTGCGTGTGTAGGTGTGTGTGGGTGTGTGTAAGCTTATATAGGTAACTGCGATATGCTAATAACTGTTCGCTCTTGTCGCTGTCAGCAGCTGTCGTTTACTATTGATTTGGTAACATCTCAAATGTAAAAATGGAATTTTTTTTTCTTCTTATATTAAATATTATTTTAAATATATTTTCAATTATTAAAATATATTGCTTCAAATATTTAGTATTTGTAATAAATTAAATAAAATAAATTGAATTAAATAATTGTGAAAGTTAATTATTTAAAATTTAAATTATTAAAATTTATATTTAAAAAATAAAAATAAAACTTTAGTTAACACTAAATATTTTAAAATGTTATTTTATTTATTTTAAAATATATTTGTTGAATTTTTTATTATTAAAATTATTTATAATATAAATTTAAGGGCTAAAAAAAAAATTAAAATTAAAATATTAAAATATTATTGAAAATATAAATATATAAAATATATTTGAAAGCTAAAAAACAAAACACTTCTATAATATATATATATTAAATTTAGTTAAAATATTATTCAAAATGCATTATTATCTATGCAGCATGGAAGTTTCTACAATAAGGTTTTATTTTTATTTCTTATTATATTTAATTTTTTTTAATATAATATTTTAATAACAATATACAGACTCAAAGTGAAGCTGCTCTTTTTGCAATACATTTCATGAATGAAATCTATAAATATAATAAATATTACTAATCAATATTCTTCTTCTTAAGTTACTAACAACTGAGGAAGTGTTTCTTTATAGACTTCAATTTCTAGGCTCTGCAAGCCTCTTTAATTGCATGCCAATCGAACAGAATATACTTTGCTATTAGATATATAGATCAGCATGAGATGCATGTGAACAGGACAGAACAGATCAAGAGCTCAGTTTATCTTAGAGCTAAGCTATTGTCATAGATATAAGTAGCTAAAACTTCCATTTCAGTCAATCTGCAATACTATTCGCTGATTAATTTGTATTCATTACATATTATTATATATATATATATATATATATATATATATATATATATATATATATGTTTGACTCCATCTGTAGACTGAGGCATATTTGTTGTGTTTTGGTCTTAAAGTCTTAAAGCTCCTCCCTGCTTGAGCTGCCGCACCCCTAGGGCTGGGCTGAGCTGGGCTGGGCTGGGCTTGAGCGTAGCTGTCAAGTGCCGGAGCCAATGCATTGACCTCCTTCACACGCAAACACACTCGCACACACACACACACACACACACTGAGCAATAATGGTTGTTGCAACTGCCTGGTTGTGGGCCGAGGTAGGGGGAGGTGAGAACGGTACGTTAACAACCCCTTTTCTTTTCTCTCTATATATAATATATATATATATATATGTTTTTTTTGGCTGCCTTGCCTGAGTTCTTGTGATTTCCTGTAAAACAGCCCGGACTGCGACTGCGACTGGGACTGGGACTACGGCTGCGTCTCCGGCTCTGCCTCTAAGTGGCCTAATTAGCAGCCGTGCGGCGATCAACACCACTCGTCAGCAGCCGTCGACGTTTTTTTCTTCTGCTTCTTCCGCCTTTTTTTATGGAGTGGCTAATATGCAATGCCAATGTGTGTGCGAGTGTGTGTGTGTGTGTGGCAAGTATTTTGCATATTATTTCACGCCATTGTAGCGCTTTGAGCGCGAGCAGCAGAAAAACTACCAACAATGAGGCGGCTGAGTGGCATAAAAAGCTGTCGCCCCGCACCGAGACACCGGGTTAGGCTATACTCTATGCATATAGCTAGGCTAGCTGTAGCTGTAGCTTGGCTGGCTGGCTGGCATGCAGCACATGCCACTTGCCACTTGCCACTTACCACTTACCACTTGCCACATGCACCTCCATGTCCACTTTGGGCTTTGGTCTGGCGGCGTCGCTGCCAGCACTTTGGGCGGTAAAATTCGCTCGGCACACATCAGCAATGGCGTCGTCCATAGTTTACAGCTTGATTGCCAAGCTCTCTCCCTATGTGTGTGTGTGTGTGTGTGTGTGTGTGCGTGTGTGTGTGTGTGTGTTTGTTGAGTGTGTTTGTGTTCTTGCTTTGGCATGGCTTCCGTTTGTTGACGTGGCACCGCACACACAGAGTCATGATTTGTTGCTGCTGCTGCCTTTTTTGCCTTACTCTCCCTTCCTCTCTCCCTCTTTTTCTCTCTCTCTCTCTCTCACACTCTCTTGCCCTCCCTCTCTTTGGTTGGCGTTTTTTTTTTTATTTTAGTTGCAGGTGGCACACAGTGGATCATTTAGAAGTCGTCGCCATTGTCGAGCATTCTATTTGCATGCACACCTAACCCCACTCTTTCACTCTTTCACTCTCCCTCTCTCCCTCTCTCCCTTTCCCCATTTCCCCATTTTCCCCATTTCTGCACATATGCAGCCAATCGGTAGCGTTTACCCACTGTCCTCTGCCCGCCCCCCTCCTTCGTTCTATTTTTGCTTTATCTGTGCTCTAGTCGTAACTCAATCAAGATTTATCTATTGTTGGCGATGCTTTAATTGAGTGCCATTGCGTTCAAGTGCCCCACTCTGCCTGCACGACACCCCCACTTGACTACACTCAAGACTGTGGGCACAACTAGCCTATATATGCGACACATATACATACGTATTTACATACATACAGATATACATACATACAGATATGCAGATATAGTATATGGTAATTGGATTAAGCTTAGAGTATCTCGATAAGAAATTTGAAGACATTTTCCATTTGACTTAGACAAGGGCAAAATAAATAGCAATAAGACTTAGCGCAATGACAATGATAATGATAATGATGATGCTAATGATAATGATAATGATGATGCTAATGACGATGCTAATGATAATGATGATGATGATAGTATTAATAATAATTATAATAACGAATAACAATGGTAACTATGATTATAATGAACAATAATTGTAATGATGATAACAATGACAATAATAACTGAGCCTTGTCCTCTACATTCCAGTGCTTCCAGCTGCAACTTTATGCGCTGCAACACCTCTTCAGCGAAGTTACAGACTCCTTTCCAAGCATCTTTGCTGTAGACCTTACTTCAACCTCAACGACAGTCTCTGCCAGTTGGGTCCTGCTGCCATGCACCTATCGCAAATGAAGACAATATGCGCTGCATCAGCCATTCTCTTGTTTCATGTTACTAATACTATTATAACAACTAAAATATCGCTGTGAAGAGAGTTCTATCTGACGATTCTTCTGAAAGACCAACATTGGTTGCGTTGTCCAATCGTTAATAAGTGGGACTAAGTGTGCAGGCTTATCTGGCACGACTATTGCTGCTGGAAGCTCCCTTGCAGTAGTGCTGATATTTCTAGGCCCATCCAAGCACAATGATAATAGTAATAATGATATAATGATGATATATATATCCTCATTAAAGGTTTCTATTATTCATTTTCCACAGCTGTTCGATGTTTATATTAAATTACAAACTTAATTCTCGTAATTTTCATCTATTCTAATACTCTTTTGCAACATTTTTATCTTTTAAATATATTAAAAGTTAAACTAATATAACAATTTCATTATTTCTGTTAGATAATCGTATAAGAGACTCAGAAATAAAGAGAGAAACCATCAAGAATTTCCACTCCAGTCTGCAATAATACAAACAGAAGTTAGCCCGAGATTCATTTACTAACCTCAAGTAACGCAGAGTGGCTAAGGCCAAGCCAGCTCAAATATGGCATAGATGTCAATGTCTAAGCCTTTTGGAGAGCTTTATTAATATCTGTATGATTTGGCTGAATTCTGGGAAACTTTTGTCCACATTGCAGCTGAGGGTTTTGAGCTTAAGCAGTACAGTTGCGCCTTGAAGTGCAGTTGCGGTCGCTGCAGTTGGCTGCCTCAATTAGTGGCACGCCTCGGCAGCTGCCACGCCCACAGTCGCAGTTGCTGCTGCGAGGGCGAATCAAGGCAAAGTGTGCAAGTGTATGCCATTTTAGCTCAGAGCCACACACTTTGTGTGTGAATGACATGGCACAGCCAACGGTGACAACAGCAACAACAGCGACAGCCAACTGGAAGACAACGTACCCATATGCACAAAAGCTGCAACAACAACAATGATGACAACAACAACAACAGCAACAGCAGCAGCAGCAGCAGCAGCAGCAGCAGAGTGCAAGCGGCTTTGACAGTGCCATAGAGCAAAAGTTCAGCAAGTGCCTGTTCAGCATAAGAGCGGCACATGGAGAGGAGAGCTGGGGTGGTGTGTGGGGTTTGGGAGGTGGTGCATCCAAAAGAGGGGCAGGCTCTTAGTGGATTCGGCTGTGGGAATGGAACTCACTTTGGCGACTGCGACTGCGACTGCAACTGCTGCAACTGGCATGCAAATTACTGTCGAGCATGCTCATCTAAATTAGCAGACGACGCAGCGCATGGGGCCACAGCGGAGTGTGTGTGTGTGTGTGTGTGTGCGAGTGTGCGAGCGCGTGTGTGTGTGTGTGTGTGCAAACGGTGGCATATGCATAATTATTTTTATTATTATTTTCTATGGCGCGCCCTCGTTGAAGGGGGCCGAGATTGCGACTGCAACTCCAACGTCTCCTACGCTTCCACTCTTGCACTCTCCCACTTGGCACTCCCACTCCCAGCTGCAACTGCAACTGCAACTGCAACTGCAACTGCCTACTGCAACGCAATGTGCCGTAAAAATAATTATGGCTGCAACTGCACAATTTGAGTAGCGAAAGGAGCAGAGAGAGAGAGAGAGAGCGCGTTGAAGGTAGAGCCAGCGGAGTTACACTCCAGACTGCATAGGCTCTCGGTCTAGGGGTCGCAGTTACGTGTAATTCTACACTTTCTGCTTTCTGCTTTCGGCTTTCGCCTTTCAGCGACTTGCCCTGGCCATGTCGTCCACTTACCACGCCCACAGGCAGCCAGTTCCTTGACGCAGTCTCGACAATTGATGTGAAGGCTCTGCACAGGACTAAAATATAAGGAGTTTTCCTTATACGATTTTGACGCCATTTTGCCAATGTGCAGTGAAGCAGTGTCTCACATGACGATATGTATCGATATACATGTATATCGATTGTGCAGCCAGTCCATGTAGAGCTAAGGCTAATGAAGTCCTGGTGGACTTGCAGCAAGGGCTAACAGTCCTTACTGTGATATATTTAGATTAGATTAGATTAGATCGAAACTGCATTGGGATCCACTGAAGTTTGTAGCAGCAACATTCAATCAAGATGATATTCAAAGACAATCGAGGCTCAAGCTACCATTTCATAAATGGAGTCTGTTTCTTCAAGTAAATCAATCCACTACAAACACTCAATAACAACAAAAGGCCAAAATGGATTGATGGACGCTGCTAGTGTGACTATGATACGATTTAGTTTGATTTTGAGCAAGTGTCGTTCGACGAATTATTGCCGTGACAGCTATATGGTCTAATTATTTGATGCATCTGCTATATAAGCTGACTGCAAGAGCCATGCGTGTTCATAGCTATCAAGTTCAGCTGGCTCTAGGCATAAGGATCACCTTGATGCTAGATGAATCTACAGATCTTCCTCAGCTGAACTTGACATACAAGCTTTCCTTCTACTTCTTCTCTCTGCCGCTTTCGTCTTTCTTCTTCTTCTTTTACTACTTCTCATACATATATATTATATATCATCTGGCTCAATTTTAATACAGTTTTTCCTTAGCAGCTCCCTCCTCAATCGATAGCAGACACCCGACGTATCTCAGCGACTATACGCGTTAGAGCTAAGCAAACTGCTTCGGCATGTACAGCAACTAATTCAAATATATCTATATTCATATCTATATCCAGCCTGAAGCATCTATAGCCCACAGAGATTAGAAATCGAATGTAAAACTCACATTTAATGCCTTTAAGGCAGCTGCAACGGGCAAACGTTGCCCTGAACTGGCAACAATCCATGAAAGGCAGCAACAAAATCAGCTTAAATAGAAAAGGTGTAGTCAGGCGGGGGTCTATAGGTGTGTAGGTGTGTAGGTGTGTAGGGGTGGGGGCTGTGGGGGTTAAAACACCCCGTGAGCCGAATAGCTCGACGCAGCCAACCAAACGTCAAACGAGCTTTATTTTTTGCTCGACGTTTTTTTTCGCATTTTGCTGTAATGGGATTTACCTAAATGAGAGCTAATAATGCCAGTGACAGGGTCAAAGGGGGGCTGTGGAAAGTGGGGTAGCTGGCAATGAGTGGAAAATATTTCCGGGTGACGCGACGACGACGACGGCAACTGCAGCTGAAATGTGCAAAATTTAACATGCCATTTGATGTCACAAGCCAGTCGAGGGTGTGTGCGAGTGTGTGTGTGTGTGTGTGTGTGTGTGTGTGTGTGTGTGTGTGTGTGTGTGTGTGTGTGTAGGTGGGGTTATGACTGCCATGATTATTATTAGCACATTTCGAGGAACAGAGAGACGCAGCAGCCAGCCAGAGTAGCCCAAAGCGTAAAGTGCTCAGCCACTCAAGCAACACACTCGACACTCGACGCGCCAGCTAAGGGTTAAGCGGACTGGGTTTCGATCGGGCTGCAGTTTGTGGAGTGCTGCTGACCTGGTTGACAGTTTTTTTTTTTTTTTTTTTTTTTTTTGGGGGGTATTTGCAGCGGAAACATGAACGGAACTTGCATATGTAAGCAATGCAACAAGATGCCCAGCACCAGCACCAGCCCCAGAAGCAGCCGCAGCCCTCAAGCCCCGGCAGACGCTAAGCAAAAGCTTTGGCCAAGGACGACATTTGTCGCATCTAGAGGCCACTTAGGCTAAATTGCATTTCACTTGAACGCTGTTGATTTAGACGGGGGTACTCTCGGTACTTGGGGTTGGCACTCGCGATCAAGCAGTTGCAGGGCCAAAGGCGCTGACGAGGGGGTTGTCCCCCGGCTGGGATAGTTGGCCAATGCGCATCTCATAATTATCTCCTCGCTTCGCTGGCGTTCTGAAGACTCACGTAGACAGTTTAATAATCATCAAAATAGCCCATAGAAAGAGTTTGCTTGGCCCCGGGGCTGCCTGGCTGGCTGCTTGGCTGGCAGCTAGCTTGTTGCATGTCTTTTGCGCATGTTGCATGTGCATGTTGCATGGTGCATGTGTTGTGCAACACGCTACGCTTACTGTGTCAGCTGTTGGTCGAGAGTTGACCCGTACGCAAGGGTCTCACATCGAATTGATCTCACCAATATCTATAGCAACAACCCCTAAAAGGTCAAAGACAAGACTTGATCCTGCGATCTATTGCCAGGAGCTTTCAAAGCCAGGAGAAACAGAATTGTCAAGACTCAGCAAATGATTTCATGCAAGAGCAAAGCTTATATGAAGAGCATACGTAAAGAAAATGATGGCAGGACTAAGCAGATCAAAGGAGGATCTATAGAGAAGAAAAGAAAAGAAGAGGAGCTGAAAGAAGATATAGTATTGGATAGTTATGGAAACTATTATGACTTCAACAATATTGAAGTCGAAAAGATGTAAAGAATGAGGATTATCTCTATTAAGAAGTTATGCGAAGAGAATAATGAGCAATACGAAGAAATGTAGAAGTCAGGCATAAACGCTAGACAAACATAAGAGAATATGTTTAAAAGCCGAAAGTAAAGTGAAGTCTTACAAATGATCTCCAAAGCAAATTAGACGATGATGATGACATAATATAAAATTTTCCATTTGAGGATCAACGATGGAGAATCTAGAAAGCAAAGAATAGGCGACAAACGACAACGATAAAATGAAGAGGGATGAATGAAATGATTATCTTCAAAATGATCTATATAAGACAATACATAGTCTCATCTAGTAAGCGATCTATGAGATGATCTACAGCTGTGTTCATAAAAATAGTAGTGCGAGTAATGTTCATAAAAATAGTAGAGCGAGTGAGCACAGCTGTATATGACGCTATAAGAGACTATCTGAAAAAGACTAAAAATCTTAATAAAGACGAAACAATGTAAAAGGCAATGTACAAGACTATCTAAAAGGCTATAGTTATACATCTAAAAGATAATCTGTAGGATGATTTTTTTTTTTTTTTTCTGAACCTGAATCTTAGATGATTCACACGATTATCTTAAATATTTTCTATAAGATGAGCTATGTGTCTATCTATTGTATATTACGATTGATCAGATGAGCTGAAAGTATATCTCTTAGAATATAAAATTATCCAGAAGACAATCTATGCATAACTAACTAATTAAAAAGATGACGATCTACAAAATGATTTCTCTTTAAAAAACAATCTACAATCTAGATTATGATCTATAGATATATTGATATCATGAAGGCAGCAATCAAGAAGAGAATCTTTATATAAGTAACTGTAAGACGATCTATACGATGAACTACAAAACGATCTACAAGGCACTCTATATGAGGATCAATAAAACATGCTAGAGGACAATTTGAAGGATTCTATGAGACTAGACTAGAGATAATATCAGACATGGCAGAAGATGAAATGTTAGCTGTAATTTCAGAGCGATCGATAAATGTTTATTGTATTGAATCATAATCATCATCCCATAAAAACTCAGGCAAGGCAAAAGAGTTACATAAAAAACCATTTAGAAGACGCTTCAACTTGGATTTGATTTGGATTCAATGCGAAATCAAATGAAGCGCGCATCATGCAGTGAAATGATGAATGTGGAAGTCTCTTTCTCTCCCTCTCTCTGCCTCTCTCTCTCTTCCTCTCCTTCTCTTTGTGTGTGGGTGTGCGCCTATTATTATTGTTGTGACTATTATTTTGCGAAAACAAAAGCATAAACAATTTTATAGCTAAAAAAAAGAGAAGAAAATAAATACAAAATGTAACGTTTTGTCATTGCTGCTGTTGTTGCTGTAGTTGTTGTTGTTGCTGTCGTTGTTGTTGTTGTTGTTTTTGTTGTTGTTGTTATTTGTTTCATGCAACTTTTACCATAATTGCAGGGCACGCGGAGACGGAGACAACAAACACCGACATTATGACATCGGGAAGCGACAAGCGAAACGCAACCGAGTCCATAATTACAACAATTTGTTGCCTAGTGTTTGGCCAACAGAAGCAGCAGCAGCAGCAACAACAACAACAACAACAACAGCAAATAGTCTTTATTGTCATGGTTGAATGATGCAACTGGAAAAGACCAAAACGAATAATGTCGAGGAGGGCGGCGAGATTGTCACGCACGCACATCCAAAAGCCATTCACATTCACATCCATTTGAATGTGGCAAGGTGGGAAAACGTTGCCCCACACTAGACAGAGACAGACAGACAGTGTGTGTGTGTGTGTGTGAGAGAGAGAGAGAGAGGGGCGCAATACAGTACAGTTGCCGCACAGACGACGCAACGCAACCGCAAGCAACTGATGCAAGGCACAAAGAAAGGGCACTAACAGCAGAGCAACAGCGAGTGTGCTCGACTAAGAGATACCTTGCACTGTAAGCTAACACACACCAAATTGATTAACTAGCTATTGCTGATCTAGGTTTTCTTTCTAGTTCTGCATAATCAAACTGTTTCTGTATCAAAATCAACAATTGCTCAGCTTAGCTCAACCAGAAGTCGAGTTACTTAAGCTCGTCCAGCAGAGGAATTCAGTTGAGGTAGCTTAAAGATTGTTCTTCGAGTCATTCCAAGCTAAAAAAAAATTTGGCTTTGGGTGGATGAAGGATTACTATTCTGAGCGCTGAGCAGAGATTCCACAAACAATTCTTGCATTCTCTTTAGTATCATATATCTTGAACAATTCAAGTACTATGCTCGATATAAAGCTGGTGTGGATAAAATTAGTGAGCTTATGTCTTAAACTAATTAAATACCAAATTTGCTTGGTTTGGAACCTGCAGAAGTCGAGTTACTTGAGGCTGTACATGGCAGAGAGACAATGAAATGCATTTGAAATTATTGCCTGACTTAAAACACACTAAATACAAATAAAACTTTATTTGAGAATACTGAAGATGATTTCACTACGATTTCTTCAACAATTTTCTTTTCATTACTATTTTATTTCTTGAAAAACTCGAGAAGTTTAGTTTTTAACAGAACAGTTGCTATAAATTTGCTTTGTGTATGCCTCAAACTAACTGCACATCAAATTTGCTTGGTTGTGCGACGTTAAAAGTCGAGTTCCTTGAGGTAAAAATAAACAGAAATCGAGTCAAAATAGTTTCTCATCGGCAATAGCTCTACGTTTTACTTTATAGAGTACATTCAGCATTTTGGTCCTCTTTGAAGAGTATATATACCATAGCAGTGCCGCCCATTGCTCTGCCAATTCCAGGGTATTCCAGCGAGTAAAGCCAAGTAAAGAAGAAGAAGAAAAAAAAGAAGAAGAGGAGGAGTTGCTCGTCACACTTCATTTGGACGTTCTGAACGCTTGTTGCGCCTCCAAATTAATTGCCGCCGCCTGTGCAGCGCCAAAATTTAATGCAAAGTTTAGCAAACACAACACATCGTGATCCACCCCCAACCACCACACAGGCCCCTTCGCTGCCCTGGCCCCGCTCCAGCTCCAGCTCCTTTTTGGTGAATCCTGTGTCTGCAGCTACGACTAATTAGCAGGCTGGGCGCAGGCGCCAGAGTTCATTTTGCCATGCGAAATGCAGTTATATCTTTTCCCCCTCTCTTCCTCTTCTCCTTTTTGGGTTTTTTTTTTGTTATTTTTTTTGGGGCACGTAGAATATGCGCGCCACATGCCTCATTATTAACAATTGTGCATATTGTGGCACATTTTACAGTTAATTTTCATCTGTTTGAGTTTTTTTTTGTTATGCGCAGCAGCCACAGCGGCAGCTGCAAATTTGACGCCATTTTCGAAATTTTTTGGAAAATTTCAAAGAAAATGCATTTAATGAATTCAATTTGTTTTTTATTTTAATGAATTTATATATCAATAATATTAATTATTTTCATGTTCTATAAAATTTTTAATAATAATTATAATTAAACTTAAATTAAAATGAAATTTTTAATTAAATTTTTATAAATTTACTATATTTTAATAATTTTTTTTTTATATGTAAAATAAAACTTATCAAAAATCGAAATTTTTAAGAATAATAATATATAATTTCTAATTTCATCAAATATCTCCTTCTTGTTAACTGCAATAAATCACAAATTTACTGTTACTCAGATAATAACAGCAACAAAATTCATAAAACTCAACACGAAATGAGCTAAATTTTGCAGCTTCCCCTTTTAGAACATGGGAAACGAGCAAAACACTCAACGCGTAAACAAATGCATTTGATCCTTACGTAACGTAAAGCGTAAAAGTTCGCGCCAAAAAGCAGGCTGTACGCAGCAGCGACGTCATAAATGCCCACATACAAACACATATTAATTGACATACATAAATATAAAAGGACCACAGCAGGAGCCGTCTAATGCGGCCCGCTGCCGCTGTGCGAACTGCTGGCATTTTGGCTGGACAGGACATGGCTGGCCCGTGCAGTAGGATGCGGCGACTGTGTGAGACTGTAGCTGTGGCTGTGCCTCAGTCTGAGCCGTTGTTTGCGTCTCGCTTGCGCACACTGCGCGCTCGCATGCTAACGCTTAAGCTCCGCCCACAAAACGATCGTGCGCATTGTTGTTGTTGCCAGCACACACACACACGCACACATGCACACATACATACACACATACACACGCGCGCGAGTTTGTGTATTTGAGCAGTTGACAAAAATTGTACGGTAGAAACTCACCACAGCTTACGAAATACGCTCAACGACGCTGCGCCGCGTTCGCAGCGAGTGCGAGCAGTGCCGATGTCTATCGGTGTGTGCGCGCTCTCTCACAGCGTCGACGCTATGCGAGAAGAGAGCGCACACATAGCGTACGCTCTAGCTACCCATGCCAAGCGCTGCACCGCAATGTAAAATGGTCGTCGTGCTGTGGGCGTTGCTCAGCTGCCGTCTCGCTCTCGCTCTCGCTCGCACGCTCGCTCGCTCGTTCGCTCGTTACGTTTGCCGAATTTGCATATTTGCTTCTTTATGCTTATTGCATATTTTATTCATTACGTTCTGGCGCTTCTCTCAGCCAGCAGCAGTCGCGGCGGCAGCAACGGTGCCTACGTAACGGTGTGATAAGGCATTCGCACAAGCCGCCTCGGTCCGCCTCTACCTCTCCCACACACACACACACTCGACTGCCAATTGCTGCCATGTTATTTGCGCTTGTTTTTTTTTATATTTTATTTTATTTATTTTTATCTTATTTTTATATTTTCTTGTTACTTGTTTTTATCATTAATGACACCATCTCTCCATTTTTTTTTTATTTATTTACCAACTGCCGCTATCAATATTTCAGATCTCATTGCGATATAAAGTTAAGCATATTCAATATTTGGCTTGAACCGTAATCTCTTAACTTGTTTTTGGGCTGCGCAAATCTAAATCGTTTACTACGGGACTTAAGCGCTGGCCTGCGCCGGGCTATAAAGTATTTTGCTTCTAATTTATTTTGATGCGTGTGCGTCTTGTTCTTCTTCTCCTCCTTCTTCTTCTTCTCTACTCTGATTGCTGCTCCAGTTTCGTTGGCCGACATAGGACAAACATTGTGGGCAAACAGACAAATCTGTTATGCTGTCTTTAAAGGACAGCAGCGGCAGTGGCAGTGGTAGTGGCAGCGGCAACGGCAGCGGCAGCACAGAAAGTGCTCCTGCGGGAGCTCAAGACAAAAATGGCCCCCACGCACCACACACACACACACACACGCACACGCACATGCGTTGCTCTTTTGGGTGTTTTTGGCAGCGCAATAAAAAATAAAAGTTATTGCGAAGCTGCGTAACGCATTATCCTTGCCTGGCTCCAGACAGCCTATAACACACACAAACACACACACACGCACACACACACACGCACTCACACATTCGCACACACGTAACGCCTGTAACCGGTTTGGAGTGATTTCCACTCACTCTTTCACTCACGCGTCGCTGCTGCGCTCACTCGCCATTGCCCAATTAACTGAGCAAATAGCTGGCGTCGCAGCCAGCGTCGTGCGCTGCCGTGGTGAGTTAGTCGTCGTGAGCGCTGCGACGCTGTCAACATGCTCACCGCCTGTCATTCGATGCCGTCCGACGGCAGGCGACGCACGATGGCAGAGCGTCGAGTGCAACAGTTTTTAGTTTTTTCTTGTTTTTGTTTTTGTCTTTAGTTTGTTTTCGTTTTTAATTTATCGTTTTTTTTTTTTGGTTTTTTGAATTTGCGCTTTTGTCGCTGCTGTCGTTGCCGTCGGCAATGCTTTGACAGGATCAGTTTGCGCGCTCTCGCTTGCACTCAGCGGCAGCGGGCGAGCGAGCGGCCATTTTGTTTCTGGCATGGCATCGCGCGTGGGTGGGCGCGCGAACAGCAGTAGCAGCAGAAACAACAACAGCAACGGGAATTGAACTAAAAACGACAACAAAACGGTGTCAAAATGCTTGTCGCGCATTGCAGCCGCCGCTGGCGACAGCTGCGACAACAACAACAGCAACAAAATTGAGCTAAGCTCAGCTAAGCTTTTACTTAACGTCTGCGTCGCTGTGGTGAACAAGCGGCGCGCGCGCTGCCAACGTCGCTGTCTTGAGAGTTGGCTACTTTGTAGCCGGCGCGCGCTCTCTCGCTCTGCTCCCGCTGCTGCTGCTGCTTGTTGATTTTTGTCGCACAGCTTGCGCAGCTGGCGTCGACGTCGCTGTCAACGCTCTGCTGACAACTTTGACTTGGACTTGGACTTGTCTGCCGCGATTGTCTTAACCCGGCCCGGCTGTGTTGCCTGCCTGGTGCTTTGGCTTGGACACGTTTCGGCCTGCACACGTACACGTACTTCGAACGCTCTGCGTTTCCACTTCTTGCGTTCAGCGTTTCAGCGTTTCTCGAGCGTTTGCCACGTTTCAAGCGTTTGCCGTCGCGCGTCTCCCTGTCGCGTCGCTCGCGTCTCATTTGTTCAGTGACAGCTGCAAAACTTCGCCAAGTTTTTTTGTTTTGTTTTTTGAAAAACCGACCGAGAGAAAAACGTGCGAGTTTTTTCCAAAAAAAAAAAAAAAAAAAAAACACTCACATTTGCTATCACTTCAAACAGAGTCGCTCACATACCAAACTAACACAGTGCTCAAGTGATATATATACATATACATATACATATATATGTATATTTGTTTACCTATGCTTGCTCTATAAGAAATAATTAAAACTAAGCTGCACGAAAAGGTTTGCAACTCGAGCCCTGAAACCCGGATTTGCTTTTGGCAGCGGCAACGTCAACAACGTCACGGATTAACGCAGAATATATATATATTTATTAAGCTTACATATATGCCATATGTCATATGTCATACATCATACATCATACATCATATATATCATATATCTATGCAGCATTTATTGTATTTTAAGTCTTTCGCCTAGTTCCTTCGCAGCAACTCTTTGCCTCCGTTACAAAGTTTGTTTTCTCAGCTGATTCTTTCTGGCTTATCACTAAGCGCACACCTTTAGGCCCACCTCTGTCTGTTTCGTCATATGCTTCGCGTTAACACTGCGGCTGTGCTTTGAGTCAGCAACAACTTTGATTTGGCTTCAAGTATTTTGCAGTTCTGTTTATGTGTGGCTTATGGGCATTGCCTTAGCCGTCGTATTAACTTTTACAATCCGAATTCCGATTCTAAACTTTCACGTTTCAGTTGCTAACCGAACTACAAAACTTGCAGCTTGAATTCCACACTTTTGCCCAGATCAAATATTAATTTTCATCTCGAGTAACTACTTTTCTATGGAATATGAGTATATTAATTATATATATAGAAGTTGAAGTCACTCCGAATTGCATTTGCCACAAGCTAAATAGCCGCTTGAGCAACTATTTTGATTGGCTTTGACATGGAAAAGTCTTGGCCTTTGCGTCTTGCATAAGCTCTGCCCATGTCCTTTCCCAACTGAATTGACTACAATCTAGGATTATATATATGCTCGATAGATTTCTATATATGTAGCCAGATCTAGGCTAGATAAATTGCTATATATATATAAGCTAGATCTAGCGTTTTATACATACAGAAATCTAGCTAGGATTAGCATGCAGCTGTGTTCACAAAAATAGTAGTGCAACGGAAATGTTGAACAGCAAACTTCGTTGTGATAAACATATTTTGAGAACTATCTTAATTTATATTTATAAATATATATGTTCATTTTAATACTCTTATTGTGTTTATCACAAAATGTTGCTATTTAACATTTCAGTCGCACTACTATTTTTGTGAACACAGCTGTATACAGAACTCTACCTAGATTTGCACATATAGATATCTATCTATCTTGTATTATGTATATATATAGAAGTCTATTGCTCTTGTAGATCCCACTCTGGTAGCTTCGACATGCTGCTCCCCTCTACTTTCTAGCTAACTGCAGCAAGCCGCAAGCCGCAAGCAACTTGAGTTGTTTGTAGATTTTCCACCTTGCACAGGCAGCTGTGAACAACTGTTATATGAAGTATTATAATAGTAAATCAGAAATTTTGTCAAGCTTTTGTTTATTTTTTGTCCAAAATCCCAATGGTTTTTAAGCCAAACGAAAGTGCACGACTAGCAAATACCCAGAGATGCGTTTACAAACTTTCAATCGCACACGCACAAACTCTTCTTCTTCACTCTAACAGCGCTGCGCTTCTACTTGCCTCAATTACCATCCCTTGAGTGGATGTATTCAAGAAAGGAAATATTCTTATGCTGCATAAGCATTGCCAGAACAGACATACCAAATTTGTCAGCTCTAACTCTTGTAGTACTCGAGTTATGCCTGCACAAAAAAAACCAAATGAAAAAGGAATTTTCTTTATCAACTCTTAAAATTAATGGCTACAGCCACGCCTCTTCCCGACTGTTACATAAATTCGCTGCAAGTCAATATGCCCCGTTCGTGGCCACGTCCAATGGGCAAACAACAATTGAAGTTGTGGGAAAAAGCTTCGCTGGTTTTTTCGTACAGCCGATGCGACGATGCGTGTAATCGCTTATCACCTCGGATGTTGTAAATATTTGATAATGTGTTAATCTGCAGTCATTATCAATAGCTGCAGCTGGCGCATTCAAGCGTGAATAGCTGCAAAAAGGTGTAAATCGCATTTCAAACTCTATGCAAATTTGCTAGCTGGATTACCTGTTGTCTACCTGTCTCGCTCTCACTCTCCGTCTCTCTCTCTCTCTCTCTCTCTCTCTCTCCCTCTCTCTCTGCGCTGTGTCTCTCTGTATCATTTACATTTGTCAAATCAAATTTGACAGCTGTGGAAAACATAATACGCCGTGAAGTCAAAGCCAAGCCGAATGGAACCGTGTCTAGACGTGTGGCAAGAACTTGATTGGCTTTACCTGCTTGCCCACCTAAGTGCAACATGCAGTTTACCTTGAAGAGTGCGCCCTGCTACCCGGCTACCTGGCCAACCTCACTGATCTGCCAGCTTTCATATATCTAGAGCTCCCATAGCTCTGCCTACGATGCTATTGCCCATTGATTTCAGCTCCACTTTGGCGCGTTTCTTAAAGCTTTCATGTGTTTTGCTATTAAAGCTTTTATTTAACTCAATTCTATGCTGAAATCTTTTAGTTTGATCTGAGCAGCTTTTATTTTACTGTAACATATATCTTAATTGCAAGAGCTTTAGTTCAGCTTTAAGATAGAAGTTGTTAAAGTTCTAGAATTTGAAAGTTTCATTCAAATTTCAGCTACTGCCTCTAAGCGTCCTTTAAAGCTTTCATTGCGCAATTCTTAAAGCTCTCTTTGGTTGCTTTTCACTATTTTGGAGAGTTTCATGAAAGCTTTCTTTTGCAATGTCTTAAAGCTTATGTGACTTTAATAATGTGCAATTTTCTGGTATTTTACTTAAACTTCAAGCGAACAAAGCTTTTATATTTTAATTCTTAAAGCTCTTCACTGCAGAGCTTCAAGCTAAAAGTACTTAAATACTTTTGTTACATGACCTTTTCTTATAGTTAAACTTAGCTTTAACTTTATAATTCTTAAAGCTCGTTGCTGTAGAGCTTTTTCGTTAAATCTTACAGCTATCAAAGCTTTTATTGCCTTACATTTGCTTTTAGCTCCAGTCAGGTTTTAGTGAAAACTTAAGCAATACTTAAAGCTCCTGCAGAGCTTTGCAGTTTGCACCGCTTTGCGTTGACGCTGATCTGTGCAAGCCAAGCGGTCGGCCAACTTAAAGCTCATCCGCGATTTGTTGACCGATTTCCACAATCACTCGACACTCTGCACGCTTTGGGGGTATCAATTGCTTTGTCCGCGAGTTATTCAGTTTTAAACGTGGGGCTGCAGCCCCGGCGCGGCAAGGGATGAGTTGAGCTTGAGGCTGTGCGGTGGGGGGCTGAGGGTGGGTGGTGGCATTGAAATTATTGTAAGCTGTTAAGCGTGTAGCAAACGCGGCTAAACGGAGAGACGAACAACGAGGTCAAAGTCGGCAGTCGGCAGTCGGCAATCGGCTGAGAGTACACGGGTTGCTGCATGGGGAGTACGAAAAGTAAGGGCGGCAGGATAGTCTATATAGAGTGCTGCAGAGTGTTGTGTTCTATGCTCCATTGTTATGATGATTGTTGTTGCTGTTGCTGTTGTTGTTGCTGTTGTTGTTATTACCGGCGGAAGAATAGAATTGCCGTTGGATGGATGCGTCTTAGCTAAGCGAGCCAGCGAGGGTTGAAAGCGCCGAGCACATTGTCGCGCACTTAACTAAAATTTATATCTATATATATGCACAGATATATGTCCATATATACATACATATCTATATATTGTTGTTGTTGTTGTATCTATATCTATATCTATTGAGTGACTAACGCGCCAGCTGACGTCCCTTGGCGTCCTTTTGCGAGGCATCCCTGCTGCATGCGGCTGTTTGGCCTCAACAACATTTGAGTTTCATTTACAGCGCACGCAATTTTGTATCTATAGACAAACACTCGACTATGTTTGTTGTTGTTGTTGTTGTTGTTGTTGGTAGTAGGGGTTGCTGCTGCCGCTGCTGCCACTGCTACTGCTGCTGCTGATTTTGAACGTGTTGTAATCCCATTTGCAGGATTGCGGATTCAGGAATCAATTACGAATTTAATTTATAACAGCGCGCGCGTCCTGCACAGGAAGCCAGCAATATTTAGAGAGAAAGAGAGGGAGAGTGAAAGAGAGAGAGAGAGAGAGAGAGAGAGAGAGAGAGAGAGAGGGAGAACAAACGCTGAGGGCTATGTCGCTTCTCTCTCTTTTTTTGATCATATTGATTTTGCTCCAGCTGCAGGTTTTTGGCCCTCAGCTGAGGCACTTCATTGAGCTCTTGAAAGCTGTCAAGTCAATGCAGACCATGTTGCTTGACTTGGCAGAGAGAGAGAGAGAGGGAGACGGAGAGTGGGAGAGTGGGAGTGTGGGAGTGTGGGGGCTGGGTATGCGTAGCAGCTTGATGCTTGCTGTCTGACAATGTCAGGTGCTCAACTTGAACTGCTGCAAGTTTCAGCTTCCACTCTACCAACCCATCCAGCCAGCTTCTCTCTCCCCCTCCCCCCACCACTCTCCTCCCTCCCCTTCTCTATTTGCCTGTCAAAACCAAGTTGAAATTCTTTTTTATTTCTTCACATTGCTGAAATGATTTCGGCTACATAAGTTGTGCTCCTTCTCTGCTTCATTTCCTCCCACTACTCCTCCACCTCCGTCTCCTCTTCATCACCTTTTTCATCTCCATTCAGCTTCATCTGCATAATGTATACAACAATTTTCCTCTCCGTTTTCTTCTTCTTCTTCTTAGTTTCGTCTAACAATTTGGCGCATTTTCACGCGATTTTTGTTTGTTTTGGTTTTTTTCTCTCGCTTTTTTCAGGCTTCGCTTTAATTGCTGTGCAAATGTTGTCGAAAGCTTTGAGAGCTTTAAGTGAATTACTCTTAAAGCTGCTTAACTGCTCTGTCAGCTGTGGCGTCTGCTTCGGCAAATGCAATTATTAGAGTTGAAATAAGATTTGCTGAAGTGCAGCGCGAGTAATCTACAAAAGAAGCTTTTAAAAGCTTTTGCCATCAACATTTTTTAAGGAGAACAACAATTGTGTACTTTATTGTGAAATCAGTAAATGAAAAGAAGCTGAAAAGAGAGGAAGCGCAAGAGAAAGTGTGAGATAGAGAGAGAGAGAGAGAGCGAGAGAGCGAAAGCTTAAGAAGCTAAGCTTTGGCATCGTAAAGACTTACAAAGTTTTCCTTTGTATATATGCATTTATATACATATAGATCAATTGTTTATCTGAAAAATCTTAAAGCTTTAAGTTTGCCAAGAAACCTTTAAAATATTTACTGCTTAAACTAATCAAACTTCTGTAGTAGTCAATTCTAATGAAGTAACATAAGTAATATAAGCTACTAAAAATATATTTATTTTTTCCAAGCTTTTCAAAAAACTGTTCATATAAAGCTTTAAAAACTTTAATGTCATTCAATTTCTATTTACAAAGCTTTTCATTAAGCTTTAATATATTGATTGTAGAGCTACATTTTGACTGCACAGTTTCTTGTCTAGTTCAAAGTTTTTTTTGCTGCGCCCAAAAGCTTATGGACTGTATTAAAGCTTGCACTTACTTATGCTTTTAGCTAATAGAGCTTTATAGAAATTAAATTATTACAGAAACAACTTTCAGTTATTACATTAAAGCTTTAAGTGTTTGATGCTTAAAGCTGTTTGTGCATTGCTCGCAGTTTCATGCTTGCAGCTTTATTTTAATTGAATTCGTTTTTACACTTGAGCTTTTAGAGAAAGTTGCTCAAAGCTCTTTGTTTACTATTCGAATTTGCTTGAGTTTTAGAGCTACTCACTTTTAGCTTAAATATAATTGAATAAACACTTGCATTAAAGTTTTAAGCGTGTGCTTAAGCTTTCATATAGCCAGTCTTAAAGCTCTCTGCTAGTTACTTTACACTTCGGTCGAGCTTTAAGCAACGCTGACTCATCGCATTGACTTCGGCCGACAGCTTCACTTGGCATCACTTAATACAATATCATAATGGCCAAGGAGCAGACGCTCGTCCTGGCTAGGGCGGGGGTGGCTGGGGCGGCGTGTGGCGCTGGACGTGGGACGCTGTTTTGTCGCAGTCGACACAAAAGTGAATTCCAATTTCAATTGCACGTCCAAGGAGCCATTCGCATTGTCTGCCACGGCCCAAGAACCCACCACCCAGCTAGTGCCACCCTCTATCTATCTCCTTCTCTCTCTCTCTCTCTCTCTCTCTCGCCTGCTCGCTCGCTCGCTCTCGCCTGTTGTTTGGCTGCGTCTGACTTTTACATTAATGAGCATGTTTTTATTTATAAGTGTTTTTTCTGCTTCTTTTTCTTATGTTTTTCTCTTCCTTTTCGGCTTTCTTTTCTTTTCTTTTCTTTTCTTGTCTTTTTTGCTCTCCTTCTCTTTCTCCATTGGCTTTGTTTGGGCCGCTGTTGTTCGGCGCTTTTCTCGCAGTGTATTTACATTTATTGCGCACAGTTTGACATTTTTCCTCCTCTACTGCCGCCACCCCTCTTCCGCCCCTTCTTCTTCGTCGCCTTCGTCTTCGTCTTCATCTTGTGCTTGTGAAACGCTCGATTTCATTTGATGTGCCCGCTGGCGCGTCCTTTTCCTTCGGCCTGGTCACTCATTTAGCTGATTGCAGTAAGTAAAGCCCAGGCCAGGCCAGCGACCGCCCCCTCCCCTCCGCCCCTTAGCCCCGCCCACTGATCCATTGTTGTGCTGTACAGTGTCCAACACGCAAAGCTCTCGCGCTGCCTTGTTTACAATCGCACCTCGGCATCGGGCGTTTGCGTTTGCATTTGCGTTTGCGTCTATTGACCTGCAGAGGGCGCCACTGTGCGCAGCCTGTGGCATAATTGCTGAGAGTTTCGTCCGCCTGGCGCCTTTTTATGGCACCTGCTAGCTCGCTCGCACGCGCTACCTCCCTCCCTCGCTCGCTCTCTCTTGCTCGCTCTCTCTCTTTCTCGCTCTCTCGCTCTCCCTCACACCTCGGCTTAGTCAAATGCAGGCAAATAAACTTTACACACACGCACACACACACACACACACACACACACAGAGAGTTGCATTTCTAAGAGTTTTTCTTTTTTTAATGAGTTGTTCGCTTCGTGCGGTCAGCAGGGGCGACAGGTGAGCCAGGTGGGGCAGCAGGGGGCAGGCGTGTCTAGTGGCTAGTGGCAGCCTCTGCTCAGTTGTGTTTTTTTTTCTTTCGTTTTTTTTTTTTGCTGCACTTTTGCTCTGTGCTGTTGATTTGCGCTTTTTGCATATTAAATGAAAAGTTTTGCTTTTTAGCGCATCATAAAAAAGTTCTCTGTGCGGGCTCAGGTGTCGTGTTTTCATTTACACCTGCTGCCCGTCTGCTCGCCTGCTCGCCTGCTCACCTGCTCGCCTGCCTGTTGCTTGTTTGTTGGTGTTGCTGGGCAAGTTTCAGCCACAATAAATTTGTAATTAATAATTTGTTTTATGAGAATCAAGGAATTAGTGAAAACTCTCCTAACACGGCTCAAAGAACTTTCCAAAGCCAAAGAACCAAAACTCACAAAACAGTTTGACACAGCAGCAGCTGCAGAAGAATGCTCTAAGCCAGCTATCTATATATCTATATCTATATAGAGATATATATTTATATATAACCAAGATATCTAAGCTTTAGCTTAAGTTCTGCCTTGTTGCTATTCCCTTTAAGGCCAACAAAAATACTTTTTTTGTCTGAAAAGCAGCTGAAATTCCCTTGGACTAAGTCACAAGTCAACTCAAATGATGCTTCACTTGCCTTCAAGTGATTTTCCACTTAAAGTCACAAATATATATATATTTTTATATATATGATTCAACTTAAAGCGAAAGTAATCTATATGAATTGAGCGACTTCTTCCATAGTAACAAACACAATTGAAGCTTCCACTGCTCTAAGTTCTTCCGCTTAAGCTGTGAGATAAGTTTAAGTTAAGTTTAGCATACCAACACGAATATCAGGCACTCTCTCTCTCTCTCTCTCTCTCTCTCTCTCTCTCTCAGTATCTCTCCTTATTATAAAGTTTATACTTAACATTTAGTTTGAACAAATACATAAACTAATTCTATAATATAAAAAACTTGGCTAGCTACTGCCTCTCTATGCAATTCTCAGCAATTGAATTCAAGCGCAACTACTTCATTCCATAATATTTGAAGAATTAATGGTAAAAAAAACAAATAGTGAAAGTATTTGGTATCAAAGTCTATATCAAGCGCCTCTCTATGCAATTCTCACATGCCAAATTCAGCAAAATGCGTCAATTAAAATACTAATAAATTTGCTTTTTGCTCCGATATGAAATTAAAGACATGAACAATTAATAAATGGGCAAAGTATTTTTGAAAAAAATAAAAAAAATTTGCCCCTCTATGCGATTCTCATAAGTGAATTGCGTACAGAAAGAACTAGAAACACCTAGATTCCATGAAATGAAATGAAATAGTAAAAGATGAAACACACAAGCAATAAAAAGTCAAAGTATTTGTGCTAAAAACTAAGCGCCAACGCCTCTCTATGCAATTCTCATAAGACGAAATCAAGCAAAATGCAAACCAACTGAATGGAACTTGATTTATTGTATGATTTGAGGGACAGTAATGAAAGGGAAACAAATTCTTAAAGCATCGCTGACAACAACAAGCAAAGAAAAACACCAGCTGCCTCTCTATGCAATTCTCAAGCGTCAAATAAACGAAATAAACGAAATTTCTGCAGCCCACTTGACGCAATTAAGTTGCGCGCATGCAATCAAGATGATATAATAGATATTAGGTTACATATTCCGATTAGGCGGCAATAATCTGACTGCGAATGGAATGCGAAGGCGATTAAGACGTAAGCATCGATTACCCAATTCCCAAAATAATTGCATAGATAATAATTTAACACGAAATTGTAATAGGATTCACAGCAATTAAGCAGCTATCAAATTCGCATAGAGACGACGACAGAGAAAGAGAGAGAGAGAGGGAGGAAGAGAAAAATTTGAAATTTGTCAAATTCTGTTTTTTGCTTGGGCGAAATGAGGCCAAATCAATCTGAAAATGCCAAATTGAAAGCACCAAATGGCAGCCCAAATAATGGGCGACAATTCCAGATATTGTATATAGATGGATATCTATCTCTATATACATATATATATATATATATATATATATATATATATATATATATATATATATATATATATATATATATATATTATATGTATATAAGATGTATATGGCAGGATATGCCATGTGTCGTAGGCGACTGTCTGCTCAGCGTAGCAAGGACACGATGCAGGGGGCGTGGGCCAAGGGCGCGGCAGGGGTCAGACAACAAGGGAAGCTGCTGCTGAGACAGAGACAACGCGAAGACTGTGGAAAACATTTGCTTCAGTGTGTGTGTGTGTGTGTGTGTGTGTGTGTGTGTGTGTGTGTGTGTGTGTGTGTGTGTGAATGTCTCTCTGCCTGCCTGCGTGTGTGTGGTGTTAGGAATATTGTCAAGCTGCTGTTGCTGTTGCTGCTGCTGCTGCTGTCGGTGTGAATCTTGTGTACTTTTGGCCACTCCTTTGGCTGACGCCCAGCATTTGGCTCACAGCACAGCCCATTCGCCTGCGTCTTGGCCAATCGCTTGTGTAAACAAGCCGAGGCAGCCCCATCCCCCACTACCCCCCCCCCCCCTCGCCCGCCTCGACGCGCCCTCTCAGCTCGTGAAGTTTTTCACACAAAAAGTGTTGGCTGCCCAGTCGTCGCTCTCTCTTTCTCTCTCTCTCTCTCTCTCTCAGTCTCTCTCTCTCGCTCGCTCTGTCACTCTCTGTGTGTTCGCCAAATGCAGCACGATTATTCATATTGCAGCTTGTGCTTTGCCATCCATTTATCTTGCCACATTGTGTTGCCACGCCACGCCACGCCACGCCACGCCACGCCTGCCGCACCTCACCCACAACCGCCCCCCTCGCCTGCCCCTTCGCTCGTTTCGCTTGCGGCGTGGCTCGCAAAACGCTTTTGTGTGTTTAATTGCTTGTGAAGAGCGCTTTTCAATGGAAAATGCACACACAAAAAGCAAAACAACAGCGAAAAAAAAAAGAAGAAGAAGTGGAAGTCGAGAAAAGAAAGAAAAGCTGAATAGAAGCTGCGGCAGACGCAGCTGAAGAGGAAAAAGGAGACGAAGACGAAGCAGCAGCAGAAGAAAAAGTTCTAAAGCAAATGGCAAATGCAAAAATTTTGACATTTGCGGCCAGGCCTAAAACGTTGTTTGGCACCTACTTTGACATTAGCTCCAAGTCCAGCTCCGATTCCAGTTCCAACCAACCAACCAACCATCCTCCCCCTCGCCATCAGCTCCGCCTGCTGCACTCTCTGTGCATTAATTAAAACACAAATGATTCGCAACACGTTTGCACAAAAACTTCCCTAATTCCATTTGTGCCGACAATGAAAAAGCCGAAGCATACTTTACAGCAGTCGCTCTATGTGTGTGTGCGGGGCTGGGGGGTGTGTGTGTGTGTGATCTGAGAACTAGTTTCATTCACAAGAAACTTTCACAGCTCAGTTTAACTGGATAGCGCAGAAATACCCTGTAGAAATGTATATCTAGGGGGAGAGAGAGAGAGAAAGAGGAAGAAGCGAGAGAGAGAGAGAGAGAGTAGATGGGGAAATGGACTGAAATAGAACTACTCTTGCACAAGAGAGAAAAATATAGAGAGACAGAGATGACAAAAGATATAGAGATATAGATAGATTAAGGGATAAGCAGAGAGAAAGAGAGAGAGTGAGAGAAAGAGAGAGAGAGATAAATAGATAAAGGGATAAACAGAAAGAGAGAGAGAGAGAGAGAGAAAGAAAGATGAAGAGAGAGAGAGAGAAAGATGGGGAGAGAAAGTATAAAGACAAAAAAAGAGAGAGTGAGATGAAGAGTTGGAGAGAAATAGGACGACTTTCTAAAGAGAGAGAGAAAATAGAGAGAGAGAAAAAGAGATTTCGAGTAAAAGATGACAAAAGAAGAGAGAAAAACAAAAAAAAAAAAGTGAGATAGAAAGAGGGAAGAAAGGCGAGAGGGGTAAAAAGATAAAGAGACAGAAGGCGAGCAAAGGCGAGTGAGCGAGAAAGAGGATGCGAATGAAAGAGGGAAGAATAAGAGATGAAGAAACAATAAAGAAGAAAGTAGAAAAGGAAAGAAAGAGACTAAAATGTAGAGAGAGAGACTGAGAATCGAAGAGAGATATAGAGAAAAAGACAGATGGCTAAAGAGAGGGAGAAAGAAAGAGAGAAAAAAAACGGAAAAAGAGCGACGAGAAAGGGCTATATACAGAGAGAGATAGATAGAGAGATATATGGAAGAAAGATAGCAATAGGGGAGAGTGAGAGAGAAGAAGAAATAAAGAGAAAAATAGTGTAAGAAATTGAGTAGCAAATAGAGAGACACAGATAACAAGATGCAGTAAAAGTGAAGGAAAACGAGTAAGATAGACAGGGAGAGGCAGAAAGAGAGATAGACAGAGGCAAAGAGATTTAAGGTGGCAATTAGAGACAGATATGCCAGATAAAGAGTTCAATCTGAGAGACTAGCACTTGAATACTATTCGAAGAATCTTTCTATATCTCACTGCCAAGCTCTAACTCTGAATGGGAACGATTCGCTTTCAAGTGAGTCTCTAGATAAACGAGATCTAGCAAAGGGAGAGTCAGAAGTCTAGTAGAAGCTTTATTTATGATAGGGTTTCAGTTATATCTCTAGCTCAATTGCCTGTCTGCGCTGTATATACCCGTTTTGTGCTCAGCTGCCAGGGCATGCATCGGGCAGCAGACGGCAGACGGCAGACGGCAGACGGCAAACGGCAGGCATCAGGCATCAGCTCGGAATGCACTTTGTTTTTCACACATTGCCCTAACTGATTAACTTTTGTGTGAGCTGAAAAAACAAAAACAGTTGCAGCAGCAGCATCAGCAGCAGCTACAAAGCTGCAGCATGCGTATGCTTTGTACAGTTATACAAACACAGAGAGCGAGAGAGAGAGAGAGAACGAGAGAGCGAGAGCGAGTGAGAGCAGAGCAGACAGCGCAGTGCAAACAACGTATAAAGGCAATGTCTGTGTCTGTCTGTGTGTGTGTGTGAGTGTGTGTGTGTGATAGACAGGCGTGAAGTTAATTAAACAATAAATACACGCACACACACACACACACACGCGCATAGAGAGAGAGAGCGAGCGAGAGAGAGAAAGAGTGAGAGCGAGCGCGCGTGAGTTAAAAATGGCGAAAAACTATGGACTACACTTGGCAGCTGCTGGCGTGAAATTCAACACAACACCAATGCCTATGTGTGCGTGTGTGTGTGTGTGTGTGTGTGTGTGTGTGTGTGTGTGTGTGTGTGTGTGTGTGTGTGTGTGTCTGCACACATATGCATTAAAGTTGCTGTTGTTGTTGTTGCTGTTGTCGCTTTGCGCTGTAATTGAGCAATTGCCGTTTGCTGGCGGCCTTTTTGCCGGCAGTTGGCAATTTGCTTGGCGCTCCAAGGTAGGCAACAAAACGTGGCCAGCGGCTAGAAAGAGATAGCGTATGTGTACAGGTGTGTGTGTGTGTGTGTGCGTGTGCGTGCGAGTGTGTGTAAATAGTTGCTTACAATTAACAGTTTGAGGGTAAGCAACTCGTTTCAAGCACTGCCAAGACTCGCTACAAAGTAACGAGTACAAATAAAGAGAGAGAGAAAGAGAGCGAGAGAGAGAGAGAGAGAAACATACTTAAGAAAACATATAGTTTTTCATTTAAGTAACTTTGCTGTCAAGTCAAGTGTATAGGCAAACGCCACACACTTTCTACTCGCTCAAATGGAACGAGTCGAAGCAAATAAGTAAAGAGAGGTAAGAAAATATAAGAGAGTGTAAGTAAGTATATGTTAGACATACCCTACTCGTTGCCAAGTAACCAGTGAGAGACAATAGAATAAAAGTAAACACAAAATGGATATGGAGAAATGAAAAACATAAAGAAATAGCAGAGTGAGAGCATAATTAGCAAAAGAGTCCAAGAGTTATTACTCGCTGCAAAGTAAAGAGTAGAAAGTAACGAGTGGAGTTTAGCCAGTAAAAGCAACGAATGAAAGAAAATAAAAGTCAGGAAAATAAGGAAAGTAAGTAAAATGAAATGAATAAAAAGTCACAAGTGAAAAGTAGCGAATGCAAAGTAGCGAGTGGAAAGTAACGAGTGGAGAGAAGAAAGTGGAAGATAGCCAGTGAAAAACAGCAAGAAAAGCACAGCAAGGCAGAGAGAGAGAGCAAAGTAACGAGTGAAAAGAAGCGAACAAAATATAAAGAGTGAAGTGTAGCAAATGGAAAGTAACAAGTGGAAAGTAGCGAATGAAAAGTAGTAAGACGAGAGTAGCGCATATGAAGTAGCGAGTGGAATGTATGGAGTGGAAAGTAGCGAGTCAATTGTGGAAAGTAAAAAGAAGCAAGCTAAGAGTGTCAAGTGGAAAGTAGCGAGTGCAAAGCTAGTTTGTAACGAGTGATTAAGTATTATTTCGCTGGCTTAGCAAAAGCAATAGAGATTCATCCGTCTGCCTGTCTGTGTCTGTGTGCGAATTACCTTTTATTGGCTTAAAGATGCAATGCAATCAAGAGAGAGAGAGAGAGAGAGAGAGAGAGACAGAGACAGAGAGAGAGGAGTGCATTCAGTGCGAATCTGAAATATATATATATTTTTTATATATATATATATTTATATTTTTATATGCAGACATTCAGCTACTCATCTATATATGTAGAATATTTGGGGAAATGAAAAGGAAAAACATTTGAGTGAAACATTTCTCGAGCAATAATTAATCGACTTAATTTTGCTAATATTTTTAATAAGCTTTGGCAAAAGAGCATTGGAATTTGCACACACAGAGCGAGAGAGAGAGAGAGAGAGAGAGAGAGACAGAGAGAGAGAGAGAGAGAGTGGGAGAGAGAGAGGGGGGGGGGGAAAGAGAGAGGAAGATAGACGTGAGCTACTTTGCTCCATTAATATGCGGCATATGAACTGTGCTTATGTGGCGCCCGAGTGCCTCGGTGTCCTGCGTCCTGCGTGCTGCCTTCTTCGTCCTATGTAAATGCTGCGATTCTTATCCAATCGTGTGTCCGTCTGCGTGTCTGTGTGTGCCTGAGAGTGTCGGTGTGCACACACACACACACACACACACACACACACACACACACACACACATAGTCACACAGACAGCTAGAGCTGCTCTGTCTGAGTTTACATAAGGCTAGACATTTATTATGGCGCGATTCTTTGGCTTTGTATTTGTGTTTGCTAAAGTCAAGCCATGTGCGCGTGTGTGCGTGTGTGTGTGTGTGTGTGTGTTTTCATTGTTTTTGGCAGCGTGAAATTCAAGTTTATGCTAATTTTATTGATTGCCATTGCACAGGCTGCACGGGCGGGGGGCGTGGCCAGGGCCGAAGACAAGCGCCAAGCGACATTTTTCTCTTCAATTGGGCTAAAACTGAATGCTTCAAGCTGGCTAATGGCCAGCATAACGTTGTTTATTATTTACACACACACACACACACACACACACACACACACAGAGAGTCGCACACTCACACACACAGAGAGACACGCGCCAGTCAAAGTGTTAACCCATTCGTCGTCACCTTTTTGCCCCCAACATATTTGGATAATTTAACGCGCGCCGCTTGTAAATTTTCACACACACACACACACACACACACACAGACACAGACACACACACACATATATAGACAGGCGCAACTAAACCATGTTAAGCAAATAAACATGCCCACAGACGGGCGTGCGAGCGAGCGCGATAGAGAGACCTCTTTGCCCCCAGCCCACTGCTGGCTAAGGCAGCCAGTCAAATAAACGCCGTCAAATAAAGTTTTTCAGATAATTATGAGGCAGCCAGCAGCTGCCCTGTCCGTGTGTCTGTGTGTGTGTGTATTTGTGTGTGTGCACACATAAACTTTTAATTAGCTACAAAGCGCCAACAAAAAATCAGACGAAATTTACTATGCGACGCTTCTATGGCCACATGCCAGGCGCAAGTGCGAGCGAGCGAGCGACAGAGCGACTGAGCGAGCGAGTGAGAGTAGTAAACGAGAGCGCACTTAGGGCTAAGCTCGCTCGCTCTCGCGCCCGCTGCAGATGCTGTGGTGTAAGCCTTACTCAACACACCACAGCAGCAGCAGCAGCAGCAGCTGCCCACTCATACACACGCACACACACGCACACACAGGCGCGGGTAGGCAGAGCTAAATCAATATACAAACAAGCGGCAGAGAGTGAACAGCAGCAGCAGCAGCAGCAGCTTTGGCCAGGCGTTAGGCGGCATTTTGGTTGGTTGTTTTTTAACACCTTCTGAGCATATTTCGAGCATTCGCTGTTGTTGCTGGCGTTGTTGCCGTTAATATCCATTTGCTCTTTCAGTTACAGCGCAGCAGCAGCGCTGCATCAGCGCTGCCTTTATTGCCTTAACATCAGCGTCGAGTGTGGCCGGCCAATTGAGCTGCAATTAAAGTAAGAAGTCTGCATTTGCTTAACCTTTTTTGCCTTATGTTGGAGCCAAAACTACATTTCAACTAATCGCCTTTCACTCCAGCAACGGTAAAGGCAACGGCAACGGCAACAGCAACAGCAACAGCAAAAGCAACAGCAACAACAACAAGACTCGCCACAGGTTTGGCTGACGCGTAGCATCCTCATTGTCTTTTCTTCACCACAGCAACAGCTACGACGGCGACGCTGGCGTCGCTGCTGCTGTAATTTTTCACACCACAGACACCGACACATGCACACTCACACACGCACACAAGCACACATCCACGCAAAGAAATGTTGTCACCTCTTACACAGTTACAACAACAGCAAGCAAGCAGCAGCAGCAGCAGCAGCCACCACGACGACGCGCCATTTCACTCACACACACGGCGCGGTCTGGGTACGGCGCAGAGGAGTTAACATTGCCGCCGCCATTGTGAGGTGTGGTGTTAACTAGCTGGCGCGTCGCTACGTACGTGTGTGTGTGTGCGTGTGCTCTCTGTGCGTATGTATTTGTGGTTAAACTTGTCACACAAGCTGAGCAGTGCTCAGTAGCAGCAGCAGCAACAACAACAACAATGAGCACAGCCTGTCGGGTAGCAAGTTCAACGTCGTCGTCGTCGTTGTCGCTGTCGTTGCGCTTGTCGTCTTTTTCTTGCGCACAGCCGACGCAAATAGTGCCAGCCAGCTCACACACACATACACTGCTTCTGTTATTATGCTGTACGTATGTGTGTATGTGTGTGTGTGTGTGTGTATGAAAACGTGTGACAAAATACATTTGCGCTGCCGTTTTTGCTTTTTGGCGCCGTCGCCGTTGCCGCTGCCAAAGCTTCTTTGTCTGCTGCTGTTGTCAGTGTGCGTGTGTGTGTGTGTGTGTGTGTTTGTGTGTGTGTATGTCTTCTGCTTGAGCTTTGCCTTTCATTTGCACGCCTCGTCTCTGGCCGTCTCGCTCACACCCACGCCCACCGCCACTGGCCGTGTTTGCGCAAACTTAGCGTCAAGTTTGTCACACGCGCGCCTGTCCAGCTCTTCTTCTTCTTCTTCTTGCTGTTGCTGTTGTTTTTGTTTTTGCTGCTCTTCTTTTTGCTCAGCTTTTTCGCACTTGCGAATTTGTACGCTGCTTAGGCGTCGGCATCGGCATCGGCATCAGCGTCAGCGTCAGCGTCGGCATCAGCGTCGTCGTCGGCGCCGAAGTTGCCGCTGCTGCTGCCGCCGCCGCCACCACCGCTGTCGCTGTCGCTGCTCCTGTCGCGACATAAATCTCCTGTATTTACATTTACGGACGCACAAAAGCTGCCAAAGCGGCTAAAGCGCGTTTAACTTTGCAATGCGACGCCTAATCCGCACTTATCGCCCGCCCCCTCCCAACGTCCATAGTGCTGTAGGTGTGGCCGCTAGTTGGGACTGATATTCTAATTGGACATGAAGTTCCCGTTCGCCTAGCGGCCGCAACTCAATTGGAACAACTGTCGAGTGCAATGGGGAAAAAAGCTTTAAATCCAACTGCAGCGCGTTTAAATAAATAGCATCACAAATTCTGATTGGCAAAGGCATGTTCAATTAAAATTTCCAATTGGAAAAGGGAATTTTATAAAAAAATTTAATCGTGTTTTTTGAGCAGCCGAAATGTAGAATTTTTTGCCATAAATTCTTGTTAATATCTTATTGGACTTAAAGCTGCCAATTTTAAAATTATTACAAAATACTGTTAATTCTCGTCAATAATAATTTAGAATTTTTTAGTTTTTGCCTGCGATCACTTTTGCTGTTGCTCTCCCGCTCTCACAGGCGCTTTTCTGGCGCTTTTCTGGCGCTTTCTGTGTATTCTGATCAGAAAAAGGTCAGTCTAGGTCAAATCAGCACGCGCTGCGTTCCAACTTGACTGTCTGCCGTCTCCCTCCCCCCTCCCTCCTTCCGCCTAGCTCTGCCTTATCTGTGTTGCCTTTTATCGCATTTACTGTGCTTTACTCACCAAGCGAACAGCCCACCATGGCCCACCCCACCACACCCCATTACACCATACCACAGCACATCACATCACATCACATCACATACGCTCTGCTCCTTGCGCAGCACATTTATCAAGCCTCCCTCTCACTTTAGCTCACCTCGCTGCCCCCTCTACCGCGGACTCTACCTCTCACTCTCACTCTCCCTCTCCCTCTCCCACCCACCTCCTGCTGCCTTCGGTCCATCAAAACATTTGACCATTGAAGCGCATTTTTCGCTTGCGCGTCATTTGTCAACTTGGCCGTTACCCCAAAACCCAACACATCACCCGTCCCCCTTACCCATGCAGCTAAGAGCTTTTCTGCTTTCTTTTGTACTTGCGTTTTTTTTAGCTATGATTTACTACACTCTAGCAGATTATTTTTATTTTATTTTATTTATATATATGTATATATAAATATACATATATATATATATATATGTATATGTGTATGTGTGTGTGTTTTTTTCTTTATGCGCTGCTCTCATTTTGAGGCATTTTTCTGGCGCGCTGCACTTTTGGTGTCAGCTGCCTTGTTACTTCTAACACGCTTCATGCTGCTTGTCACACGCCTTGCGACGGCGGCCCGACGCTGCCGACGTCGGCGCCGCTGCCGCTGGTTGGTTTGTCACAGCCGTCTTGTTGTTTGTCTGCACACATACACACACACACACACACACACGCACACACAGAGAGCAAAGCGTCAACTCAACACTTTGGTTTTAGGTTTTCTTATTGGAGTCGCGCTCTCAGCGTATGTCTCTCAGTCTGCCCTGCTCCCACACTCTAGCAGCCGCAGTGCGCAATATACCCAATCCGACTCACTCGCACGCCCAGCAACAAAAACTCAACACACCACACACACACACACACACACACACACACATAGCACGCTCGCTCTCTCACTCTGGCTCACTCAACACTCGGCTGCTACTCGCCGAAATGCGCTGCCCACCCGGGCAGCGACAGCGGCAGCAGCATTATCGTCGTCGTCGTCGTTGCTCGTATTGTTTGTTGTCTTCGGGGGTTGCGCTGCCTGCGTACGTCTGTGTATTTTCCAGTTTGGAAGCGACCGGCGTGTAGTTCGTATCGGCGTCGTCGTCGTTCGCCCGTCTCTGTCAGTTATTTTTGTCGTGAACGTTGCTCTAACAAACACATTTTTCCCATTGCACATATATTTATATATATTTTTTTTTTCTGGTTGGAAGCTGCACAACAAATTGTTAATAACAATAAATAGGCAGCCGTGTCCACAGCACCAGCGCCAGCAGCAGTAGCAGTAAAAGTGACTGCAGCAGCAGCAGCAGCCGTCGCCGTTGCCGTCGTCGCGTTGACGTTTTGCCGCCGCCAAAACAAATTAATTTTTTTTTGAAATTTATTAAGAAAAGAAAAGAAAAAAAATTGCAAAAAATAGAAAAAAAAATTTAATTTTTTTTTTGAAGCACAGCAAAAATAACAACAAAACAACAACAAAAAGAAATTCAAATATACTACAAAAATATGTGCGCGTGTGTGTGTGTGTGTGAGTGTGTGTGTGTGTGTAAACAAAAATCGTAAATAAATTAAATTAAATTTTTATCAAAAATATATATAAATATAAATATATATATATATATATATATAGAGAGAGAGAGATAGAGGAAGGATAATCAAAGTACCTGTTCAACTGGCGAACAAATCGAACTCGAATTCGAACTCGAATATAGTTTGTACAATTTATTGCGTGACGCACATGTTGTTGTAAATTGTAATGTAATGAGATACGACGTCCAGGAGCTGCTACTTCATCAGTCTGCTGAGGATCCATTCGCCAGGTTCGCAAATGGGATGGCATATCATCCATTTCTGCAGCTCTCGCAAAGACCCACTGACTTCAGCGTCTCGTCGCTGTTGACGGCGGGTAGCAACAACAGCAACAACAACAACAACAACAACAACAGCAACAACAACAGCAGCAACAACAACAGCAGCAGCAACAACAACAGCAACAGCGCAGCTCAGGCACTCAGTTCGCCAGGCTCGGGCGGCGCTGGCAATTTTCGCGGCTCGCCCTCGCAGCTCTCCCCGCTCAGCAATCACAGCAACAACAACAACAACAACAACAATAATAATAACAACAACAACAACAGCAACAATAAGAACAACAATCACTTGAACAGCAGCGAATCAGCCTTAAGCGGCAGCCAGGCCAATACGCCAACGGCAACGCCGCCGCCTCCGCCGCTGCCGCTGCCGCCAGTTGGAGTTGCTGTCGCAGCCGCTGGGCCGCTGCCGTCTTTACCCGCGCATCACTCACCCAGCGTTGCACCGCCGCCGCCACCGCCTCCACAACAGCAGCAGCAGCAGCAGCAACAGCAACAGCAACCACCTGCAGCACCTGGGCTGCCACATCCAACGCATCCCACACATCCGCCGCCGCTGCCGCAGCAGCAGCAGCAGCAACAGCAGCATTTGGGGCCGCAGCAGCAGCAGCCGCCGCCGCCGCCATATTTTCCAGCTGCAGCGCTTGCCGCACTGGCCGGCAGTCCGGCGGGGCCGCATCATCCGGGGCTGTATAGCGCCGCCGGCGGTTTGCGCTTCCCACCGCATCCAGCGCATCCGCACGCCCATCATCCGCTGGGCACCGCCTACACCACCGCCGAGGACGTGGTGCTCGCCTCGGCCGTTGCCCATCAGCTGCATCCGGCGATGCGACCGCTGCGCGCCCTACAGCCCGAGGACGATGGCGTCGTCGATGATCCCAAGGTCACGCTCGAGGGCAAAGATCTCTGGGAGAAGTTCCACAAGCTCGGCACCGAAATGGTCATCACCAAGAGCGGCAGGTAAGCAAAAGCAAAAATTCCAAAAGATCCATCTATGGATCTATCTATGTGTATGGCTCCACGAATCCCTGCGATCCTTGTGTATGGCTCCAGGGATCCATGATTAGGGCTCACAGGTTAAAGCCAGCTTAACCATGTTTACCAAGCATCTGTGATCTAGACTCTAGGGATCTGTAATGCCATCACTCTATCTTAGTGTTATCAGTTGTGGATGAATTTGAAGAAGGAATGCCTAAAGGTGCTACAAGTTGACTTTACAGCTACGAGCTGCATCTGTAATGCCAACTTTGGGCAATAGCTCTATGTGCTATATATAGATGTTATGAGTGAACTTTTGAGTGATCTTCTCTAGTTAAAGAAAGTGCTTTATATAGATATATATATATATATATATATATATATATATATATATATATATATATATATATATCTGTGAGCTGTTAACACCTTAACTCAATTGAGCTATGAGAATTTGTGTTTCTGCAATCTGACGAAGCTTTGAGGTCTTACTAGGAGGTTCTATGATCCTACGATCTCTAGTACCGCCCTTAAGAGTAGTACCCTGCAGTACCTGTGCTTATGGAATATGTCTTTATGTGGAAATCGCTCAAACTTTCTGTTGTGATACGTGAAGATATTTGAAGAGATTTTTGATATGTGAGCTCAACAGATCTATGATGATCTTTGATTTCCACATGAAAACTCTAGTGAAATTGCCTTTGCTTAGTGAACTTGAATTGACTTTTAAGCAAGCTTGGATCTATGTAAGCTCCATTTCCTTTTTTAGGCTCAGATTTAGTTCAATTTTTGTGTTGTTAAAGTAAAGCTAAGTAAACTTGCGTAGGCTGCTTTGTAAGCCCTACCACAGACACCTCACGTAGAGTAAGTCTAACTGACTTTTGGTTTGTAATAGACCTAGTCTCGTCTGTATTTACAGGTGACTCTGAATATATATATATAGTATTTTTATAATATATTTCTTTGTCATTCACGTTTTAAAAGCAGAAGTCGCTTGCTCCTAGGGTAAAGCTAGAAACGACATCTCCACAGAGATAGGTCAGTCAGTCTCTAGATTCTACTCACTCTATGAAACGTCTTTGAAAGTTTCTTACTTCTCTATACAAAATTTTTACTTTCCAATTGCAGTTTTGCTGCTTTGCTTTGTTTATTTTGTAATTGTTCTTTTCTTATCAATCAAGAGAAAAAGGTGTTGCGACCTGCCCATTTCACTTCCCATTCCAATTGTCTACTTATGGCCTGGGTTCACTTCGTACAGCTAACTATTTATGTGTATAGTTGTTCTATATATAATCCATATATCTATGTAAATCATGCATATCTATGGATAATTTGATCTAGATTACATCATCCTTAAGAGCTAAAACCTTCAGTGCCAAAACCTTCTAGTATTCTGTTCGAGCAGCTTACTTCCACCTGCTTATGGATTCATCTGCTCTTTAATATCAATATTCATTTGAGCCAATCGCTTTGCCATATCCTAAGCCCATTTCTCTGAGCTAAAGAATAATTTTCTTCTCATATCAAAACTTAATCCCTGCTAGAGGCTTACCCCTACCTGTGCTCTATATAATCTATATATCTAAAATATATAAGCTACATATATATATATATATATATATATGTATAGTATCAAAATCAAAACTTACCAAATCAAGTCTTATAAGCGCATTTGCTCCACTTTCGCCTTGCGTCCGCCCATCCGTCCATCCTTCCGTCCATCCTGCCTCGCGTCCTTCTGCTAGGCCTTCTTCAAGTCAAACTTCCTGACTCTCTAACTCAGAAATGCTGTTGGGGATAGTCTCTGAATCTTTTTGCGGCCATGACCATTCAGGCCTGCCAGTCGGACAGAGCAGCCGCTCGTTCAAAACGCTTTCGCGTAGGTCAATGCTTGAGCAGCCAGTGGAGAGATGTGCGAGCGAACCCCAGTGCCTGGGCAACCTTTATCCTTGCCAGCTACTTAAGCACGTGTGGCGTCTCAAGCATCTTAACGTTCTAATGTGGCACACACACACACACCCACTCTCTCTCCCCTCTCTCTCTCTCTCTCTCTCTCTCTGTCTCTCTCGTCGCTGTCTATTTCTCTCTGTCTCTGGGAAAGTAGGTGAAAAAGAAAACGCATTTTAGAATCCTCGCAAGGATATATTCACGAACAGTCTGTGCGTGCCTTCGTTATCCTCTTTAGACGCTGTGCTTGGCGCGTGAAAATGCGTTTCAAGATTCACACCTACTTGAGAGAGCGAGAGTTATTCATATGAGTATCTGCTGAATGGCAAGTGAATCGCTCTGAGTGCCAATTGAAGCACGCCACAGCGACAAGCTGAATAACTGAAGTGAAATCAAGTGAATGTGTTAGAATAATCCTGTGAATAGTCAGTGAACTGTATTCATGTACACCCATGAGTGGACTCATCATATTAATTTGAATTAAAATAATTCTATTCACTTGTTTTTATTCCATATTGCGTGAGTGTTTTTCAAATCCAATTCATACATTTAAGCTCACTTATTCATTTACACTCATGTATTCATCTCAATTGTGAATATATATTCAAAAATATAAGCATCTGAATTGTATTCATATATATTCATGTATTTATTTATGGTGAACTATCAAATCTAAAATTTCTGCAACTTGTATTCATTCGAATGTGAATACATTCGACTGCTTTTTCAATGAGTGTGTGAATATTTTCTTATTATTTCTAAGTAGAAATTCATTTGAGACAATTTGAACTGTTGATTCATCGATTATTCAAATATATATATTTTTATATATGAATATATTCAAATATGCACTCATAGTATTCATAGAAAACGCATTTTGAATCATTATATATAATTTTATTAGAAATATTTATTATAGTTCTTAAACAAAATTTTCAAAATCTAAAGTTGCAATGTATTCACTAAACACTCGTGAATGCATTCAGAAAATAAATGTGAAATCTTGAAAAATATGTCATATTCACATATAGTGCAGATCATCAGATATATGCATATATTATTTATAAATGGCATTGCTGCAATTCATTTGTATTCACTTATATTCATTCATTCAATTCATATATATATGTATGTGCATATGAATATGTGTAACTACATTTGTGCATTGTGAACACATCAACTCAATTTTTGTTTATCTTTATAACATTTGAGTGTATGAATATTTGTAGTATTCATTTTTATGCGATATTCAATGTTTAGTTTCTGAATATATTTTTGTTGGTATCTTAAGTATTCAAGGAAAGTTAAAAAAACTTATATTGTAATGGATATATATGAATTGATAGCAAAACAATTGCATTATTCATTTCTATTCATATAATTCATATGAATATTATTTAATTTGTACCTAATTTTATATTTAGCTACTCTCAGTATAGTTCTTTCGAAGCAGTTTATACTTTAACTCAATAAATATTCATTCAAATGATTCATATGATTCATATTTGAATATTTGCTTTGAGTGAATAGCTTCCTCTTTGGTTTGTGCTGCATTAATTGTCTCTTCACATATTGGTATTCGTTTTGTTCTATAAGTGAACATTCATACAAATGAATGAGTATGAATATCTGTGAGTATTCATTTTGAATTTATTCATTTCTCAGTATATTTTAAGCTTACATTGACATTGACGCTGTTTGCTTTGGCATTGAATACACTTATTCATTTACTCATTCACTTATTCACTCAATGATTCATTACGTTTTCGCTTTTGTTTGCCGAACTACAAATTTCTTTGACGCCTCGAACGACGCTTTAAGCTCTTCGCCCTTCGGTGGCCTCCACCCTGCTCGCCCCCCCTTGATATACCCTAGCTAAAGCTGCGGCAAGTGGGTCGGCCAGGCTAAGCTGGGCTAGGCCGGGCTGGGCTGGGCGGGGCTGGGCTGGTTCCGTGGGCTGTTGCATTTGCCGAACAACAGCACCAAAAGCTAAGCAAATATTTGCAAAAATAGTTTTTTATTCGCTAACGGAAAAGAAAAGTTGCTCGTGCACCGTCTGCTGGGCGTCTGCTGCGTGGGCCGGTGGGCGGTGGGCGTGCCGCACTATAGCCACGCCCACCGTTGACGCGCCCAAACAAAGCAGGCGCGCCGCCTTCATAAATATGTAAACTTGCATTGCGCTGCGCTACGCCAAAAAGTTTATTGCCCCCACTCACTCGCCCCCTCTCTCTCTCTCTCTCTCTCTCTCTCTCTCCCTCTCACTCTCACTCACTCGTGCTCTCTCTTTCTCTGTGGCGCTCGCTCGTTAATCCTTAAGCTCATTAGCAGCTGGCGCTCAAGTGTGAAACTAAACCAAGTGGCCATCCATAAACATAACCACTCCAGCTGCCACGCCCACCCTGCCCTTGCCCTAGGCGCCCCCACGCTCTGCCTTCCGCTCTCTCTCTCTCTCTCTCGCTCGCTCTAATGAGTTTAGTCGGGGTCAGCGCTAGGCGCACAGAAGCTGAATTGATGCGAAAGTGTTGCGCCTGCAACATGCAATTGTTGTTGCCACGGCACGGCCCGGCCCGGCCCGGCTCGGCCCGCCCGCCCGGCCGCCCGTCCGCCCCGCCATGCTTTTGAGTGGCTTGTAAAAAGTTTTTTAAGTACTCATTCATTTGTTCTACCGTACGGTACACACTCACACACTCACACAGACATATGCACAGACGGCCGCAACTTGTGGCAAGGCGCTTGCCACATGTGTAAGTTGCAACTTTTGTGCACGCCACATGCGCCGGCTGCACTTTGTTGTTGTTGTTGTGGCATGCAAATAGCATTGAGACGTCGCACCCCAGCCCTGCCGCCCCGCGTTGCCCCAACAAGTGCGAAAACTACAAGTTGTTTGTTGTTGTTGTTGGTGTTGTTGTTGTTGCAAGTTGCAACTTGCTGTTGCACCATCATCAACATCATCATCATCATCATCAATGTCAAAATTATTGTTTTTGTTATTTGCCAGCAGCAATAATAAACATCCATCCCCATCCCCACCCCCACCCCCCACCCATTGCCCCCTACTTGAACAAGCTCTCAACAGCTGGCGCTGAGTGCGAATGAGTGTTTGTTGTTTGTTAGCTTATTTATTTATTTATTTAGCACTCGCATTTGAATGTTTAAGTTTTAATTGCACATCGCACTCACTTCGTATTCACATCTGATGTCAGTGAATGCGATGTGAATGAATGCGAATAGCTCTGAGTGTATGCATGATATGAGTAGCTCGGATATTCAGCTCTATTCAAAGTGAATGTATTCAATTCATTCATTTATTCATATGAATACACACAAATATATTCAGAATTCATTCATATTTTTTTGTGTTCAAAGTATTTGATTACTAAGTTGCATTACTCTGAGTGAATACATAGTGAATAATTAATATACATATGTGAATACATTGTGAATTAGTGTAATTGTGGCTATGAACAGTTTATGAATATGATCTATTCACTTTTTATTCATTCATTTCAAATTCAGTGAATATTTAGTGTGAGTACTAAGTGAATAAGATACATTTTTGTGAATGTATTCATAATCATTATTCACACTCGAATATTAAAAGTTTGCATTGTAAATACTCAAAGTAGTCATAAAGAATACTATCTATATTTATTAAATATGATTCATTCAATTGATTCACTCAGTCATTCACTCATTATTTGTTTGAAAACCTTTGAAATCTTTCAATTTGGTATTCATATCCTGATTTAATTGCTCATCAGTGCATAGTGAATACTCTTGTTTATTCAAGCACTCATTTATTCAGTCTGTATTCACATATTCACCCCGATGACTCAAGATCTTCCCGCTGCTTTGCTTCCGAAACTGAATGTCAAAATGTGTCGTAATTCATTTGATTTATTCGAATCATCTGACTACGATTCGAACAAGCCAACATTTGGTCACTCGTTCTCGTCTCTCCTTCTCTCTCTCTCTCTCTCTCTCTCTCTCTCTTTATCTATCTCTGTCTCTTTCTCACCCAATCAGAGACTGGCCGACAGTCGCGTCTGTCGCTGATTCAATTAGAATCTTGTTATTCGACTCGCAAATGCGCGACAAAATGTCGCTGGCAATTAAATTGCCTAGCCCCAAAGCCTGCCTCTCCTCCCTCTCTGTTTTCCTCTCTACCTCTCTCTCTCTCTCTCTCTCTCTCTCTCTCTTTCACTCTGTTTGTCTGTCTTGCTCCTTCTCTCTCTTGTGACTTATCAATTAATTGAAATGATTTCTCGACTCGCAGACTATTTTTTTTGTTGCCTCTTTTACGACTCGCTCGACCCACTTGACAACACTTTTTGGCGCGTGAAAGTGCAAAAAATCAAGCAGCTGGCATTATCGCCCGATATGATAGTTCGCATATACCCTACACTATAAAGACTGCTATATATGGGTGTGATCAAGTCTGGATATAGATGGAGATAGAGATAGATACAGATATAGATACAGATAAAGATATAGATATAGATATAAACATAGACATAGATATAGATATAGATATAGATATAGATATAGATATAGATATAGATATAGATATAGATATAGATATAGATATAGATATAGATATAGATATAGATATAGATATAGATATAGATATAGATATAGATACAAATGTAGATATGGATATAGATATAGATATAGATACAAATGTAGGCATAGATATAGATACAAATGTAGATATGGATATAGATATAGATACAGATACAGATACAGATACAGATACAGATATAGATAAAGATACAGATATAGATATAGATAGATCTAGATATAGATATAGATCTAGATATAGATATAGATATAGATAAAGATACAGATATAGATATAGATAAAGATACAGATCTCACTCCCTCTCTCTCTTCTTCTCATATGCTCCTCTCAGTTCTACATTAGCTCTATGTATACCCCTGGCACCTTAGATTTTTCCTCCATTTCCTGACTGCTCCGTAATACCCTTTTTTAGCCATATTTTTTGCCTAGATGAATTGCTTTGATTTGCTGCTTGCCATTTGCAGTTGGCAATTGGAGACGACAGCGCATAGACGAGCATCAGTTGCTGGGCTGCTAGACTCTGCCTGCCCCACACCCAACCCACCCCACACCCCACACACCGCCCAGCCCAACCCAGCCCTGCTCTCAGTATCTGGCGACAACTGTAATTGATGTCAGGCCCGTTTGTTTCGTGCGTTAATGTGTTATAAGGGGTCGGGCCAAGGCATCGGCTCGACAAATGTTTAATGACACGGCCCGAAAGGCAGCAACAGTCCCACCCTCCGACCCTACAACCCAACCCTACTCACTACCAGCTTGGCCGGGGGGATGGGGCTGCGGGGTCAACCCTGTGAGCAACCGCCTGTCAAAGTTCACTTGTTTAATTTTCATAAATAAAAATGGCTCAGCTGCTGCTGCTCCTGCTGCAGCTACTCCTTCGGCCTGGCTGCTAGACTTTGGGTAAATATTCAGCTGACGTTTCTTTCGGGGGCAATCAAAGTGCACTGGCACGCCCCCTCGCCCCCTCGCCGCTCTGCCCCCTGCCTCCTGCCCTCGGCAAAGCTTCAATTAAATGGGCGTAACGCATTTGCTTTTCCTTAATATTAAGGTTATTCCTTGCTTCTTCTTCGGCATTCTTTTTTTTACCACACGCTTCGCGCTGCTTTTTTTCCACACACCAAAGTCATTAGGAGGCGGGCGGAGGCGGGCGGCGAGTCTAAAATTTTGTTACACTCGCCATGGATGCCTGATGCCTCCAGCCAACCAACTGCGGCGCGGCTAACCCCCAAAAGCGTTTTTCATAATTGTGTTGAAATTGTCGTTCACAAAGAAGTTCGAACTGGGCTGGACTCGGCTGGGCTGGGCTGGGCTGGACTAGACTTGGGTATTATCGATGTGCTAAGTTGACAAATGCGTGCCTTTGAGTCCTTTGATAGACTTGCCTCGTTCCGCTCCTCCCACACTTGCACAAATTGCACTTAATTTGCCTGCCTGACCGTCCGTTCGTCCGTCCGTTTGTCCGTCCGTCCGGCTGTCCGCTGGCATTTTTTGCTCGATAATTTTGGCCCATGAAAAATGCATAATAATTGCAGTCCTTTATCGAACCGAACACCTGACCCATCCCGCCAGCGATTTGTGCATTATTCAGCGGACGAACTCGTAATCGCTGCCATCTAATAATGTCACTAATTGACCAGACCATTAAATATCAATACCAGAGCTAACGATCCATCAATAAACCAAGGATTACGCACTTATCTAATATCTATCGCTATGAATATCGAATAAGGTTCACAGTCGGCCTGACCTGAGTTGAGGTCTAGAGAGTTGAGGGATGGCTGGACAGGAAACCCCTGGAGACATCCTTTCTATTCAAATGGAACTTGAGATTGATCAAACTAAAGCAATTTCTATACTTATAACATCTGTAATACTGATTGTCTTAGGGTTATGCATAGGGAATTTCGTGTTGCGGCCAGAAAGCAGATCTGTCTCTTGGGTCTTTATAGATGTTGGGCTAATGAAAGCATAGAATGATGAGACATGATATATGTAGGTATATCATATCTGAGACGGGCTTTCTATCATTTTTCTTTTTTATAGTAACTCTGATAACTTGGGAACTAGACAAAACTTCTTTAAGTCTAATTAGATTGTTGGCTATGCCGAGAGAGGCGTCCAGCCAAGAGGCGAAAATGGGAAAAGTGCGCGGATGTGTGTGGGCAATCGGGTGTGCTCGACTGACAGGTGCCCTTTTTGAGATAGGATGAGAGGCAGACAGAGAGAGAGAGAGATAGAAAGAGAGAGAGAAAGAGAGAGAGAGAGAGAGAGAGAGGGAAAGAGATGGAGAGCGAAAGAAAAAGAAAGAGAATGACAAAGAGAGAGAGATTGAGAGAGAGAGACAGAGATAGAGTGAGTGGAGGAGAGAGACAGATAGAGGCGGAGAGATAGATATACAGATAGACAGAGAGAGTATGAACGAGAGACACAGAGAAAAAGAGACAGAGAAAGAGAATGACAGAGAAAGAGAATGAAAGAGAAAGAAAGAAAGAGAGAGAGAATACCAGAGAAAGAGAGAAAAGTGGGCAGCGAGAGCCAGTCATATAGAGATAGACAGAGAGAATGGGAGACAGAGAGAGAGAGAGAGAAGGGGGAAGACAGAGAGAAAGAGACCTAGAGAAAGGCAGAGAGAGAGAAAGAGAGAGAGAGAGAGAGAGTGAGAGAGAGAGAGAGCGAAAAAGAGAGAATAACAGAGTTTAAGGGAGACAGCGAGAAATGGAGAGAATAACAAAGTAAGAGCGATGCAGGGACAGGCAGAGTGCGAGAGAGAGGTAGAGAGAGATAGTGAGAAAGATTGATTTTCATTCTATTGAGTTATCGATAACTCTCTCTCTTGTGCGGTCTCTGAGCTGAGAGATGAGAAGCAAAGACAGATGAGCTATTGATAATTTGTATTCAACTTGATCATATTTGAAATCGAAAGACTTCCATCAATATATATAAGCTATAGAGCCAATATGCCCGCCAACTGGCTATGCGAACAGGGTATGCTCAGCACAGACAGACATACACAATGCACAAATTACAATAAAAATGCAATAAACTGAAAGGGTCAGAAGCCGCAGCCGAAGCAGCCGAAGAAGCCGCAGCAGAGTGAAGAAGAAGCAACTGGCAAGGGGAAGCAGAGGAAGAGGCAGAAGCAGAGGCAGAGGCAGAGGCAGAAGCAGAAGCGCAGAGCATTCGCTTGACAAACGATTTGCATAATAAACGCTTATCAAATAATGTTTAACGGCTAATGGGCAGGCGCGTTGCGTTTGGCTTTGGCGTTGGCTTTGGGTTTGGGTTTGGGTTTGCTGTTAATTTAAATTGCATTTGCGCCCACTTAAAATTAAATGAAAATTAATTTGAGAGAGGCAGAGGGGGCGGGGGCCGGCAGCAGCAGAAGAAGCTAATTAAGTGAACGCTTCCGTCGCCTACGCAGCGGAAGTCAAAGCTTGGCTTAATGGGCGACTCTCCGAAATTGGGCATCAAGCGAAACCGAAACCGAGACCCAAAAAAAAAAACAACAAAAACAAAAACAAAGAAAAACAACAAAAAAAACTGTCTGAAATTGGTAACAAAATGCCGCTAAGTGGCTAACTAAATCGAGAATTCCGCTGTTTACACGCTCCGCTTGCCTAATGAGCCTCTCTTTACTGCCTCTCCCAACCCTGCCCTTCCCTCTCTCTCTCTCTCTCTCTCGCTGCTGATAAGACGCATTCGCTGTAGCTGGCCAACAGGTGGCGCTGTGGCGTTTGTGGGGGGCGCCAGCGAACGCAACTGTACTTGGCAAAAGCGTCGCCTAGTCGAAACTTTCGCTTTTAGCGCTAACGAATCTCAGCACAAAGAGGCGAAGATGAAGATGAAGACAAAGAAGGAGCAGGCGATGGCGAAGGCGAAGGCGAGGGCGAAGGCGAGGGCGAGGGCGAGGGCGAGGGCGATGGCGAAGTAGAAAGGAACAGGAACAAGAATTGAATATTAAACGCATATTGCATACATTTTGTGAAGTATGCGTGAAATGCATAAAGCAAAGATGGCAAAAAGGAGAAAAATATGATGACAAGAAGCACAAAAATGATGATGATCGTAATGATAAAGCGTTCTATATGCGAGTGTGCTCATAATGATCTTGTTGACGACGGGCCTGCTTTATAATGAAGAACATGACTTCGATTCGCCAGAACCCGAACCAGAACCAGGCGAACGGAGGAACCCCAAAAAACACACACACACACACAAAAAAAACCACAACACAAGAGAAGACAAAAAGGAAAAGGAAGAATGGAGCCAGCAAAAACAAAAAAAAATATAATAAAAAGCTGCGACGGCGTCTTTTTGGCGCCAGAAAAATAACGACAATGCCTGACGAAATGCGACGTGGAGAGCAGGGAGAGCGGGCAGAACGGGACTAAGCATAACAACAAGAAGGTCGCTCAGGCGGTGGGTGTGTAGAGAGCGTGTGTGTAGAAAAGCAGGCGCAGGCCAAAGGCAATGCATGCCAGAGCAGAGTGTAGAAAGTGAATTGGAGACTGAGAGAGCGAGCAGGTCAATGCGTGTAGAAATTGGACTGGAGACTAAGACTAACAAAAACTGAAGCGAGTGCAGGCGACACATGCGTCTGTGTGTGTGTGTGTATGTGTGTGTTAGAGCAGCGGTAGCTAAATGCAAACAAAATTTGCAGCGCAGCGTGAAAGTGCAAAAGGGATGGGTGAAAGCCAGAGCCAAGACGAAGCAGCGAAACAGATAGCGACAACGACGCCACAGTCGGCCAAAAAGAAATGTCAAAAACAATGAGAACGGTCCAATGAATTTGACAAACATTTCCTAGATGTGCGCTGGCAGATCAAAGAAGGCGACGGCGACGGCGACGACGACGGCAACGGCAACGGCGACAGCAGCGACGGCGACGACGACAATCTGCAGACGCAGATCTGTGTGTGCGCGCGCGCTCTCTCGCTCGCACTTGTCTGGCCAGGCTGGCAAATTAGTCAAATTAGCTGAGTCGATCCTCGCCGCTCACTGCGAGCTTTTGTTTTGCTGTTGTTGTTGTTGTTGTCGTTGTTGTTGTTGCTGTTGCTGTTGGTTCGCCTGCTCTTTTGTCTCGTGGCATATTCACGCGTTGTGCGCAAACCCGGCTTGGCTTTTAGCATTAGTTTACACTTGATTAGAACGCTAATTGGCTCAGTGTAGGTAGAAGAAGGATGCGCGCTGCTGCTGATGCTGCTGCTGCTTCGGGCAATCGTCGTCGGTTGTCGCTCGTCGGCTGTCGGCTGTCGGCTGTCGTTCGTCTGTCGGCCGAGCAGCGCAGCGCACTCATTGAGCCTATTCACTGAGCTGCGCAATTTTCGCGGAAATGAGCGCAAAAGAGACAACAAACTAAAACATGTTACGACAGATGTGTGTCAGGGTCTAACACTATGAGTGTCTGAGTGAGAGAGAGAGAGAGTTACTAATTGGCTGCATAAGCTACGCACTATCTATTTATATATAGCACACATGCCTGTGTGTGTATGTGTGTGTGTGTGTTCGTGTGATCGAGCTTTGTTCTGCTGCTGTTGCGAAAGCTTTTTCTTCTGGCGATTCCTTCATTTGCGCTGTGCTTTGGGTGTTGATTATTAATTTTGATTTCAATTCTCCACTTGACGCGCGCTGTCTCGCTCGCACGCGCTTTCTTGGCTGCTGCTGCTGCGCTGTCAGCGTGCACGAAGACGCTTTATGAATTTTAAGTGGCAAAAATTGACGAGCTGCTGCCGCTGTTGCTGCTGCTGCTTTGGTTTTATTCCCCTTTTTATTGTCGCTTATACATATTTATGTAAAGGTGATTCTCGCTCTCTCTCTCTCTCTCTCTCTCTCACACACTCTGCCTTTATGGCTATTTATTTAATATTTTTGTGGAGTCGAGAAGAAGTTAAATATATTATATGTACAAATTGTGTATGAAACATTTATTTGGTGCGTTTTTAACGGCGCTGCGTGTTCTGTGTGCCTGATGCGACGCCAGCAGCGACAGCAGCTGAGATTACGTTTTTGGTAACACAAACACAGAGAAAGAGAGAGAGAGAGAGAGAGGGTCCCACAGTCACACACACACACACAGAAATTTATGTAGACCCATTTGAAATTTATGAATAAAAATTAATTTTTTCTGAGAAATAAAAATCAAATTTATGTAGCACCTACGTAGGAACGTTGCATTGAAATTAACACGCAGCAGCAGCAGCAGCAAAAGCATAAAAAAAAACAGTAAAATAAAAGCAATTACGCACGCACGCAAAACCAGAACCGCTATGAAAAGAAGCAGCAGAGCTGCAGCGAGGCAGCGCACATGACTGAGTGAGCGAGCGAGCGAGCGAGCGAGCGCGCGAGAGGTTGGGAGTGTGAGTGTGAGTGAGCGAGCCTAAGTCCATGCTGCTGGCTCGCCTGCTAACCAACCCAACCCAACCAACCACCCACAGTCGTTGAGCTCAATGGCTCGTGGATTCGGCTGACGCGGCGTCGCTGCTGCTGTCGCTGCTGCTGCCACTGCTGCTGTCAATGCTGCTGCCGTCGCTGCAGCGTTATAGGTGTCAATGACGTGCGCTATCAGTTTTCATTCATGCCTCTGTTAACTTTGGCTTTGGCTGCTAAACTACTTGGCCACAACAACAACAACAACAGCAGCAGCAACAACAGCAGCAGCAGCAGCAACTGCATTTTTGCTGCTCTCCTTGTTGTTGTTTTTTAAGCTTTACGCTATTTTGCATGCGTCTGCTGCCGGCTGTTTGCAATTTCGCACACTCTCTCTCTCCCGCTCTCCCGCTCGACCGCTCTCTGCTTGCGCGCATCTATGTGTGTGTGTTTGTGCAGTCAATTAACGCCAAACAAAAGCTTTGTGTGTGTGTGTGTTTGTGGGTGGTGCGCTCAAAAAATGAACAAAATGCAGCGCTGAAAGTTTTGCATTTTTGCTGTATTTTATGCGCTGCATATTCGTGTGTATGCGTGTGTGTGTGTGTGCTTCGTGTTTTTGTTTTTGTTTTTGTTTTTGTTTGTGTGCGCTGCTGTTGTTGTTTGTCTGCAGCGTGTTAATTGAGTGTGAAGTTGAGTTTTTGTTGTTGTTGATATTAATTGTTAAGCAACAAAGGCGCGAAATATGTTTTAGCTGCCAAAAGCTCTGCGACAACAGCAACAACAACAATAGTCGCACAGCTGCGGCTTGCGTGCCGACGTCGCGTCTCAGCTGCTGCTGCTGCTGCGGCTGCCACAGCAAGTGTTGATTTCATTAATGCAATTGCAACCAACAATAACAGCAACAGCAACAGCAACAACAACAACAACAACAACAAGTGCAGCTAGCAGAGCGACAAGTTTCTCTCCACCTCTGCCCGCACGCTCGGCCGTCGCTCTCCAACTCTCCAACTCTCTTTCGCTTTTGGTGTGATCGTGTGTTGACTGCATTTAATTGTCGTCGCTGTTGCCGTCGTCGTCGTTGTCGTCGTCGTCGCCGTCGACGTCGGCGTCGCCGCCACGTTCGTTGTCACTTTGAGTTAACAACTCGATTACACGCAGCGACTGCGCTGCCGCCGGCCATGTGCAATTTTTGAATTATTAATGAATCTCAGCTACGGCAGCAATAATAAAAAAAAAAAATACAGAAACTGAGCAGCAGCAGCAGCAGCAGTGGAGACTGCGGTAATAAAAAACAATTAATATAAAGTGTATGTTTAGTGTTGACAGTGTTGTTGCTGTTGTTGTTGTTGCTGTTGTTGCTTTGGCTGTTGTTGCACTCTTTGATTATTTGTACTATTAACGCGTCGAGAACTCGTTATTCGCCGTCTTCGTGCGCTGTGTATGTGCGCACCTCGTCGTATGTAATTACTTTTAGCTGGCCATAATTTGTCAATTGCTATTTTGTTGCACTGGCAATCGCGAGCAGCGACAACAGCAACAACAGCAACAGCAGCAGCAGCAGCAGCAGCGGAAGTGCAAGTGCGCAATCAACAGGGCCAGGGCCAGTGCCACGGCGAGAGAGAGAGAGAGGTGGAGATAGAGATAGGGTTGGGCAGGCAGAGCAGCTAGCGAGTTGTGGAAGGCTACTCGAAGGCTACTCGCTACACGTCACTCGTTACTTTAGCTAAGCAACGAGTGAAGTTCATAGCTCTCGCTGTCTCTCTCTCTCTCTCTCTCGCTCTCCTGCTCACTTGCTCTATTCCAGCTACTCGCTACTTGTTACTCGTTACTCGCTGTCATTAGACACTACTCGCTGCTTACATTCACAGCATTCACAGCATGCATATCAAAGTCCTCTTTCGCTCATGAATCTTGATTTTGTTAGAATATTAATATTAGAATATAATGAGCTGCATTTTTTATCCACTCGTTGCATTCACGCTACTCGTTGCTGCTACAAAAGCTTATGCCTGCTGCCTCATCATTGTTTATACCAAGCTGATAAGCTTTTGACAATACAAAACACATAAACGAGCTGCAAACTATTCTCGTTGCTCTTTACTCGTCACTCGTCCCTTGTCACTTGTCACTCGTCACTCTTTAGCCAAAGCCTTAGCAAGCTACACTCACACACACATTCATAGAGGTATTCAGTGCAACTCATGAATAGTCTCTCGTTTCTTTCTACTCGCTGAACCTGTCCGACTGCAGCGGCGCCTAACTGCGTTCCTCTTGGCCGCTCAGCAAATCCAGCAGCCGCAGCAACAGCAACAACAAAGCAAAATTGCCAAACGAGCCGCAAGTCTCGGGGTCCAGTGCCCAGTTGTTGTTGTTGTTGTTGTTGTTGGTTTTGTCTTTTTTTTTGGGTCTTCGCTCTCGTTTGTTTGCTCGTCCGTCCGTCCGCCTGTCTGTGGGCTCATTCGTCTGTGCTGCGGCATGTCCTGTCTTGAGAGCCGCTTTGTTCGCCTGCCATCAGGGACAACAGAATCGACGCTTTGTTTGCTTTTCTTCTTATTTATAAGCCAGGTCAGCTGTCCCTCTTCTCTTCTCTCTCTCTCTCTCTCGCTCTCTCTCGGATCGAGGCAACCCTCATCCAGGCAACATGCAACCCTGTTACCCTGTTTGTTTTGTTTGTTTGTTTGTTGTTTTCTTATTCACATTTTGCTGTTGCTGTTGTTGCTGTTGTTGTTGATCGTTCAGTAATGGGCCTGGAGCGCCAGGTAAGCCACATTCGCGTTCGCATCGGCATTGGCATTCGCATTCGCCGTTGTCTTGTCTGCCCTGGGTCCTCGCCTTGGCTTGTTTGCTTTGTCCATTGAAGCATCCATCAGCGCATGGATTCCGTCCGCCCTCGCTCCCGGCTCAACTCTCCGTAAGATTCGGTTTTTTTTTTGTTGTTTTTGGTATCTGCATTTTATTATCATGAGCCGCTGGGCTTCGAGCGTGTTTGCCTGTCAACGATTATCACGCAGCTGAATCAGCTGTTTGCGCCAGAGAGCTTTTATTCAAAGCTCAGCTGCAGGACAACAACAAGAAGAAGAAGAAGAAGACGAAGAGGAAGAAGATGATGATGCAGATGAAGGTAGCTCGATCAAACACCTGCCTCTTCGAACTGATTTTTTGTTTGTTGGTTTCTCTATAAGCCCGCATCATAAAGTAAGCAGAGCTTTCAGCTTAAGCTGCCGCGGTGAAAGCTTCTTGTTTTCTATAGCTTATGGCCTCGGCCTCATTCCCTCTAGATATGATATTATTATTCCTCAGGTAGAGCTTTTTTTCTAAAAAAAAGCTTTGTGCATATTTGGATTAATATAATTAAATTTAAATATTTATATTTTAATATTTAGCCTAAAGACTTTTAGCACTATCAAGTGAGATATTATGATAGAGCTTAAAGCTCGGACAGCATATTTATGTGTCAAAGCTTTTGTAAGCTGTCTAATTTTAATCAGATTGCGTTCTATTAGCTTTTGAAATTTTAATTAATTTAAGTCGAACTTTAAGCTTGACGGTCTCTAAGCTGTTGAGCTATTAACTAAGTATACGCAAATCTTGCATTGGTCTGGTATGCTTTAAAACTAATTCATAAAGCTTTAAGCTGTTCTTAAAGCTCTGTCTAATGTAGTTGACTTGAAGAAAGCTTTCAGCTTACACACTGCTTCTCGCACTCTCCCTTTCTCTTGCTGTCACTCTATCTGTTTGTCTCTCTCTCTCTCTCTCTCTCTCTGTCTCTCTCTTTCCCTTTGATCACTTAGGCTTTAATTCTTAAAAAAAAGCTTTTCATCAGCTTAAAGTTCATTAATTTCAATGTTCTTCACGTAACTTTTTAATTTATAACTAACAAATACAATTTAATAACAACAAAATAACAATAGAAATATCATTAATAATAATAATAATATTAATAATAATAATAAAAATAAAATAATAACAATAGTAATATTAATGATAATAATAATAAATAATAATAAACAATAATAATGTATTTGACATGAACTCATTATGCGGTTGGTTAAAGGAATGAGAAATGAATTTCTTTGCTCCGTCTGTCGATCAGTTCGATTAATACGTTGTTTGGCCCCGACCACGCCCACTTGTGCAACTGCCCCTTCTGCTGTGTGTGTGTGCGCGCGCCCTTTGCTTGGCTGTTCGTGTTGCTTGGCTGCTGATGAAAAGTAAACACACCACAAATTGGACAGTGGAACACATGTTTGGCGCGTTAAATGCTCGAGCGTGTTATTTATAACGTTTTTCTTCTTCTCTCTCCCTTTCTCACTCGCTCGCTGCCTCTCTCTCTCTCTCTCTCGCTCTCACTCTCTGGGCTCTTGCAGTCTGCTGCTTTTTTTCAGTGCTAACCAGGCCAACAGCGGACAAACGGCAACAGCTCTGGCTGCGCCTTCGTCTGCGCCTTGGCAGCGGCTCCGTTGGCTCCGTTGGCTCCAGACACCTTACCATTCCCAGTGTTGTCTTGGCTGCTGCCGTTGTTGTTCTTGTTAAGACGCGTGTACCTCTGTTGCCAGTTGTTGTTGCTGTTGTTTGGTCAACACCTTTTGTAGACTTTGGCTCTGGGCAAGAAAGTTCCAACCAAAGGCACAAAAAAAAAAAAAAAAACAAAAAACAAAAACGGCAGCAGTTGTAAGTGGCCCTTGTTGCTGCTGTTGCTGCTGCTGTTGCTGCTGCGGCTCGGCAACCGCAAGAAATATGCGTGTAGAAACAACGTCTGTTCGGGCTCGTCCTTTTGAGCCCTCTTTATGACAGTGGCAGCTAGCCAGCGTCATCAGTCAGAGATCACCAAGTCCTTGAACACAACTGACGCCAGCGAGCAACGACACGCAATGCTCCCTTCCATGCGGCTAAGCGGGCTGCAAAATGTATCTGAAAGATACTTTTCAGTTCAGTTCAGTCAGCTACTCCACCAGGCTCGAGTAATCTATGAGAACTTCGATTCGAACTAGACTACATTCTATGGGGGCATTGGTATCTGAGAGATTATTTTAAAGCTACTATAGCCCATGCTGATGTGGAAGGAAAGCATCTGAGAGATACACTAGAGCATGCAGATTGGGAAAACGTATCTAAGAGATACTTTAAAGGCACTAAATACCACGCTTCTGCTGGAAAAAGTATCTAAGAGCTACTATCACAGTGTTGTATACCATGCTGATTGGGAAAAGTATCTGAAAGATACTCTATAACATAGTGACTAGCAAAAAGTATCAGAGAGATACTTTTGATGTATTATATAGTTGCCATGCTTCCACTAGAAAAGTTGTCTTAGAGTTACTATCGCAGTGTTATATACTCCGCCGATTAGAAGAGAGTATCGGAGTCGGGCTCTATAAAGCTCCGATTGGATTCAAGGCAATCTGCTACAATTTTTTAATCTATTATATATCATGCTGATTGGGTAAGGCGCTTCTATCTTATAGCTATTAAAATATCCTGTTTTATCACAAAAGTTTTCCCACTACTATTTTTATGAACAGCTGCATATATAGTTCATCCCAGGCCTGAAAGATAGAAGAAGCATATGAAAAGCTGTGTCAACGATTGAGCTTAGAGCTAAGCCAACTCTTGCAGAGAGTCTAGCAGCGTAGTACTATGTATCTATATCTATATATCTATATATTTATATCTATATCTATATATTTGATCTAAATCATATTTTAGGCATTATCAAATACGATTTATAAGAAATATTGTGCAAGTCCTAAACTTCTCTTAACAAATAATCGATTATAAATATGGCATAACTCTTTCTTTCTCTCTCGCTCTCTCTCTCTCCCTCTCTTTCTCTGTTTCATTGCCTTATCACAAAACAGCAGCTGAAAGCTTGCCATTAAGATAATATTCAGATAAGATAAGCTAAATTGAGTTCAGTCTCAAGTTTTATATGCAAGAAATTTGCTTGTTCATTAAAAGTTTCGCTGGTGAATGCTGCAACTTCACCCAGCTCAAGCCAAGTTTAGAGCGTTGAAGTAGAGCTTTGTCTAGTCTGCTCCATTCAAGCAGATATATATATATATATATATATATATGTATGCATGTGTGTGTTTACAGCTTATCGCTGATCTATGCAACTCGCTCACATCCTGGCGGAAACCTTATCCAAAAAGTGTACAACTTCTGCTCTCTCGCCCTGTGTATTTGCTCGCCTCTCTCTCTCTCTCTCTCTCTCTCTCTCTCTCTCTGCTGCCCACTCGCAACAGGTGCCCGAAGAGAGACGCTGTTAAAGGTTTTTCTGTTTTGTTTGTTTGTTTTTTTTTTTCGGCCAAGCTGCTGTTGTTGTCGCGTCTGTTCGCTTATCAGCCAGGTAGGCAGGCAGGCAGGCAGGCAGCCAGGTAGGTTGGCTGGCTGGCTGAAGTTTCTGCACAGTTTCTGCGAATCGTGTTGATTTGATTTATTTAAACAAGAACGCAAAAGCCAAGAGCTGGCCAGCCTTATCGCAGCGCCTCGATCATAAATAAGAATTATGCTTATAAACATGCATTCGCTGGCGAGCCACATGCAGCACCACATGCACCACCCATGAATGAAGCCAGGCGTGGATGTCGAACCTACCTGAAGCTGGCAGCTCGCAGCAACAAGTTCTGCTCACACTGTGGGCAGTTGCAGCCGCACTCACACACACACACACACACACACTGTGTGTGGGACATTAGAAATGGCCACATTCTGTTTCCTCAAATAAACCCCTCTCGCAACGCCCCCCCCGCCCCCCTCCTCGCTCCCCCTCTTCCCGCTCTACAATCGCATCCAGTTTGTGGGGCCTGTTAACAACATTTAAACGCAGCTCGTTTAGAATCTGATTGTTTTGTGCTGCGCCCGTTGCTCGGGCTCCTCTGACTCGTTACGATGTCTCTTCATCTCTCTCTCTCTTTGTCTCTCTTGGTCTGCTCACTTGGAGCTTGTTGACTTTGAGGATTTATGAGTGTCTGACGTGTGTGATGACTGTTATTAGCCCCAGCTGCCCCTGCTGCGTCCTCTCTCTCTTCCTCTCTGCACTGCTCTTCTCCTCTCTTCCTCTCTCTCTCTCTCTCTCTCTCTCTCTCTCTCTCTTCTTGCTGATTGCCTTGAACGGATGTGCGGCTGGGCAAGTGCCTGTCGCTATGTGGCCCAAGCCTGCTGCTGTGATCCTCGTCTCCTCGTCTCCTCTCTTTGATTAGCATCATTCGCTTCATTCAGATCAGCCTCATCTTTCAGGCATTCAATTCCATCACCTCAGCCTCGCTCTTATCATTTGCTTTACTCTGATTACATATTCATTCACATTATTCACATTCAATATATTTGCATTCATTCTTATCATTCACTTTATTCACATTTGATCATCATCAATGTTTTCATACTATTCATTACTCTGATGTTTCTCAGTTCGTTGTCATCATTTAGCCCACTCCCATCATTCATTATTCATTCTCATCATTCATTATTCATTCTCATCATTCATTCTTTACCTTATCAGTTGCATTACTCCCGTCATTCTTATTGCTCTGACTATTATCCGTATTCTTCTTATCATTCTCATTACTTACGTCATTCTTATTATCCATTTCATTCTTGTCATTCCACATCATTCATATCAGTTATCAGCATTCTGATCAGTTCTGATTCTAAATGGTAGATCATTATCCATATCTCATTATTCTTACCACTGTAACTTTTATCCATGTCATCATGCTCATCAGCCATCATCATCTTCCTCATTAATTAAGTCATTCTTTTCATTCTTATCAGTTTCAGTTTTCTTCATTCTCTTCCTACTCATCATTTCTATCACTCTGACTATTATCCATATCCTTCTCATCATTCTTATCATCACCATATGCTTATCCACATTATTTCATTTTATTGTTATCGTTCTCTTCATTCCTATCTTTCTTATCCACATCATCTCACCCTCTTCATTTCTATCATTCATATCATTTTCACTATTATCCATATCCGTTTCATCATTGATTTCATTCAATTTACTCTCTCACCATTATCCACATCATTCTCGTCACTCTTATTTCTCAGTCCCTTATCCATATCACTCTCTACATTCTCATCATTCTCTTTCATTCATTTCATTCATATCATTCATTCATCATTTTCACTCTAATCCGTAACATCATCTCACATCAGTCAGCGGTTCGACCATAGCAACACTTGGGTTATTTACATGCTAAGGGCGCCAATGCCAACCCCCACTACATATTGTGGGCGTGGCAGTTGTTACAAGTCCAGCGAGCGCGTTTCGAACTGTTGCTATATTTATATATTTAAATTTAATTTGGCTGGCAGCCCCCGACCACAGATGCCACTCTAAAAAAACAAGCTCTTCGCCCCGCCACGCCGCGCTCCTCCGCCCACCAGCCGCCAGCCGCCGGCCACGCCCATTTGGTTTCTTAAGCGTTTCTTTATCTTGGCTTTGCTTTAAGCTCACTTAAGCGCTAAATGCGCATAAATTACTTACACTTTGCCAAGCAAACATTGACAGCGCGCCGACACGCAGTGGCCACGCCCCCGCCCAACCAGCGCCCCCGCCTCCCCTCGACAATTCGTAAAGAGCGACGAGCGCAAATCAACGAGCCGAAAAACATTTGACGCACAATTTAATTAAAAACAAGACAAGCAAACGCAAAGCGTGATCCAAACCAACCCCTCCCCAACCACCCCCATTGGCTAAGGGCAGCAACCCCCCCCCCCCTCTCTCTCTCTCTCTCTCTCTTTAAAACTTGGTCATAAATATTTAAATAGCGTCTTCTATCTGGTTTGTCTCCTTGCTTGCTCTCCCGCTTCATCCCCTCCTTCTCCTTCGCCTTCTCCTGCTCCTGCATTTGGCCATCTATCTATTTGTATCTGCAGCTCTGCACAGCTTTATCTTAATTTTTTTCCCATTTTCTTTTTTTTTTTTTTAGCAAGTTTGTCGAGCGCCGCCTCGCGCTGTTTTTTTTTCCGCTTCTCTGAAGTGTTTCCACTTGCGTATCTATGAGATACTTTTTGTATCTTTTGTGCTGCTTTCCATCCACTTGTCATCATTGAGCCCAGAGATACTTGTGAATTCCGATGCTTAAGTGTAGCCACAGCATTTACCTGTATAAACAGCTTTGCTCATAAAAATAGTAGCGCGACTGCATGGTATTCAGATGTGTTCATAAAAATAGTAGTGCGCCTGCACTACTATTTTTATGAACACTTCTGCATAGAAGTGTCTCTATATCTATGCCTATAGTTATTTACCTTTATCTTTTTCTATATATTTAATATACATTTATTGCTAGTTTTATTTATTGTTTCACTCAAATTATCTGCATTTAACTACTTAAAAATAAAGTATTTTGTTTTTAATTTTCCAACTTCAATTAGGGCGAAAAAACAACAACAAAAGCACTTAAAAAAGTTGCAATTGAAATAAAAAATTACTGCAAAATTGTTTTCATTTTTTTCTTCTGCCACTCATAGTTGTTGCTGTTGTTGTTGTTGCTTTAGTTGTTGTTGTTGCGGCTTTTGATTATTGTGCGAAAAATCACACAACGCACGCAGCCAGCGGCATGCATATTAAACAGCATGTGTGCGAGCGAGACAGAGACAGACAGAGAGAGAGAGAAAGAGAGAGAAGAAAAATTAATAAATAAATTGCCTTAAATAAGCGACAAGTAGCATAAAACGGCGGCAAAAGCGCACGCAAAACAAAAAAATGTAAAAAAAAACAACAAAATTTATATAAACGAGTTGAAGATGAGCAGTAACAAAAAAAAAAAAAAACAATAAAACAACAAAACTGGCAAATCAAAATCAAAATTAAGCAGCAACAACAACAACCGTTTGCTGCTTTGCATGCAAAAGAGGCAGCGCGGTCGCGGTCGCCGTCGACGTTCGCTGTCGACGGCGTGACAAGTGTAGTGAAATGAGCAAACACATGTGCTTCGCACACACACACACACACAGGCAGACATAAGCACACACAGATAGAGCGCAGGGCATAGGACAAGCAAAACGGCAACAACAAAACAACTGACCAACAGCGCAAAAATAAAAATTAAGCAAAGCACAAAGCAAACAAAGCAAAATGCCAGCACACACATACACACACACATAGAGAGACAGCAAGACAAAAGCACCAAATAAAACAGTTGTGCGGGGGCGTGCGCTGTCTCGCTTGCGCATACGCGCTTAGCCGCATGCAACACAAATGAACTGCGTGCGGGCAGAGCGCGAGCGCGAGCGAGAGCGAACAATGTGTGCAGAACTTTGTCGTTTTTGGACTAAGACAGCGCGAACGAGCGAGCGAGCGAGCAGGCGAGCGTGCCAGAGAGGGGTGGGTATGGGCATGGGCATGGGCATCGGCTAGTGTGGTGTGGTGTGGTGGGCTCGTTGGCAAAGTCCGAGGCCAGGGTGTGCGAACTGCCGGCGTTGTCGTGTGTTTTGTTTGTCTGTGTCAATTGACCGAAAATGATGGCGACGGCGGCCAAAATGCTCAGCAAAAATGGCGCAAATGTGTGCGTGTGTGCATGTGTGCATGTGTGTGCTTGACAGCAGCCGCAATTATGAGCAATTATGACAAAAAAGAAAAAAAAAAAAGAAAAAATAAATAAAAGCCCGAAAACAATCAGACAAACAAAAGCGACGGCCATTTGAGGTGCTCGGATTCGAGTTGGACTCGTGTCTAGCGGGGGTGGCCCGCACAGGGGGCGTTGTGGCGCCCATGTAAATAATAACTGTAATAAGCAGCAAAAACAAAAATAAAACACAAAATTAGAGTTTTATGCAAACAAAATGTAACAAATAAAACAAATGTGAATTGGAGTTGGGTAAGCGAGGACAAAGCCTTAGCTGTGCGTGTGTGTGTGCGTGTGTGTGTGCTTAGGGGTAAGTTGAAGGGCAGCTAATTAAGCACGCTGCAGTTAGCTATGATTTAAGTGAATAAATGAATAACAATCAAATATTTTGTTAAAGTTTTTGCTAGAGCTGCTTCCATGGCTGATGAAATCTGAAATTTGATGCTTAAATATTCTATGTTTGTCTCTTAGTCACTCTCTCGCTCTCTCTCTCACTCGCTCTCACTCTCTCTCTCTCTCTCTCTCTCTCTCTCTGTACGTATCAAGTCTTATCAGTGCGTGTGGCAATAATTCACTGAACTCGAGCCATAGATCTCTCGAATGTCGTTTGCGTCTTGTGTCGTCGAAGTGACATCAGAAATGCCACATAAATCAACACCCAGAGCCGCATTCCCTACGCCCGGCGGCGAGTCTTATCGATCTGCGGCTGCATTTCAATTCATAACAATTAAATCCAAACAACAAACAAATCAAAATTGGAAAACTGATGCTCAAACTGTGAGAGATTAGAGCAATAGTCCCCAAAATAAATACAAAAAAAAAAAACATCTATTTCAATGGGGCCAACGGGTTCAGCGGACGTAACGAGGCGGAGGGGGAAGGACTGCAGCAGCAAAGGGGCTCTGCTGCCGTCCAGTTATCAAGCACTCGCTGAGTTATGCGCCGTCGCTGTTGACAGCCCCCACATAATCTAGCCCCTCCTTAACCTATCCAATTCTTATCTGCTGTAGGAGCTGCCGATAAGCCCAGCCAGCCCAGTGGCTCAGCTGCTGCATACCCTATGGCAGCCAAGGCTATTCTGACTTACTCGATGATTTGGTTGTTGTTTTGGGTAAGAGAGAAGCGCGAGAGAGAGAGAGAGAGAGAGAGAGAGAGAAACAAAGAAGGGGTAGAGGGAGAAAAGAGAAGAGAAAATGGAGAAAAGAGAAAGAGATATAGAGCAAAAGAGAGAAAGATAGAAAGAGAAAGATGAATAAAGATACAGAAGAGAGAGGTTGCAGAATGAGAGATCAAAAGAAAAAGCGCAAGTTAGAGAGGTAGAGAAACAGAGAGGAAGATAGAAAGATAGATGAAAAGAGAGACACTAATGGGAGAAAGAGAAAGATACAGAAAGGTAGAGCAAAGGGAGAACGAGAGACAGAAAGAAAAAGAAAAAGAAAGAGCAAGAGAAGGAGACAGGAGACAGGAATGAAGAGACAAAGAGGAGAATAGTGAAACAGAACGAAAGAAAGATAGATGAATGAGAGAACAGAGGATAAGAGTAAAGGACAGAAAAAACGAAAGAGAGAGAGAGAGAGAGAGAGAGAGATGTATTTAGATAGAAGTCTAAGAGAGAAAAAGAGACACAGCAGAATACATATAGCAGATCTACTATGAAGATAGATACATATATCTATAGATAGTTATAAATGTTCTATCTGTACTCTCCATAAGAGTTTTACATCGCAAGTTGTAATGGGCATTACTTATTGGAAGCTGAACTCAACTTGAAGATGCATTCATGCCACATTCAAGCCAAACATAATCACAGCTGATGCGCAGTCGTAGCTATGAATAGACTGAAATTGAGGAGTCATCAACTTAACTCTTAAGTAACCATAGATAAATAGATATACACATACATATGTTTATGTATCTATATCTATTTATATTTACATATAGATTCCTCACTGCCACACACTCTCTGCCTGCAGTTTGTGCAGAGCATTTGAAATTCGTTTCACTCGCTCGAAACTCAATCGCATTTGGCTTTGGCTCGTTTCACGCATTTTCCATAATTAAGCGCACAAATTGTAATTACATGCGATTTGATTTATACACACACACACACACACATATGCATATATATGCTATATGTTTGTGTATAATGTTTGTAAGTTATTTATGTTTAATATATTATATTTATATTTATATACAAATGCGAGCTGGAAGCGCCTGGGCATGGAATTCCCACAGCGCGCCGGACAGCTGAGCACTTAATCCTAGCGCCACACAAGCAACAGTCGCAGCCTGGCAACAGGATTGCCTTTTCTGGTTGTTGCTGTTGCTGTTGTTGTTGCTGTTGCTGTTGAGGCATCAGCGCTCAGCGGGTCGCTTGGTCCCTTCGGTCCGTTTGCGTCTGGGCCTCGCTTAATGACATGGCCATTCATTCTGGGCCGCAACGAGCGAGGCTGAGACGCCAGTGGGCGTTGCCGCTAACTGACAGCCAGCAAGGGGCAGGACGCGTTTTGCTGCATGCTGCACGAACAGCGAATGATAGAGAGAGAGAGAGAGAGAGGGGGAGAGGGAGAGACAGTAAGAGAGAGGGAGTTGGCGGAGTGGAGGAGTGTTGGAGGGTTATCTGTTGTTATGCCTTCATAAATTGTTTTATTATTATATAGACTTGAAATATGGCCTATAAGCAGACGTAAGCGGTCGCTGTCAGTTTATTGGTTTAACTAATTTGGGTTACCTTGTCCCTATCCTTACTCATACCCTTGCTCTGGCCCGCTGACCGCGCCCCCCCTCTGCACATGCCAACAACCTGTGCTGCTCTCTGCTCTCTCCTTGGGTAATTAGTCTTTATGGCTGCAGCTGCTGCTGTTGCTGCTGCTGCGGGCGCTGACAGTGAGTTTGACAACTAGTTTGACGTGCTGGTTCAACTATTTTTCACTTTCATTTGGCGAATTTGTCAAATTTGCCTTGCATTTTCCTTGAGTAATTGATATTTTACGTTGACATTCACCTTGACAGCTACTTTAAAGTTCACGTTAAAGTTGAATACAGTTTCTGCATTATATTTGTCAATAATAGAATGATTTTCTCTGCTTATATTTTATTTAACGTTGACATTCATTTTGACAGCTACTTTGACATTCATGTCAAAATGCAATTTTACTTCATTATTGTAAGATAATAAGAGTATTTTTTGTTAATATATGTCAACTTTGACGCTGACATTGACTTTGACATGAAGTTTGACATTCACATGAAACTGCTTCAGACTTCACTTTCTGCAACTGTTAAATGAAATGCTGCATTTTGATTATTTGTTTATTCGAATAATACATTAACTTTGACAAGCAGTTTGACGTTCACGTTCAATTCACCTCGAATTGATGATGCCTCGTAAATAAGTTGAACATTTTCATTTGTCGTTTTTGTAATTAGCTAACACGAGCAGCAGCTGCCGCTGACATCCGCTTTGACGTTCACGTCAAATGCTAATTCAAGTTAATTCACCAAAAATTTGTCAAATAAATTTCCCATTTCCCATTTCGCAATTCGCAATACGTAATTCGCATTTCGCAATTTGCATGCAATTGTAATTCAATAAAATTCAAATTAAATGCCAACAGCTGCTGCCCAATTGGGCTCCTGTTTGGCTTCTTCGCTTTTATTTTTTGGGAGCATATGTAAAGAGCGTTGTAATCTCCATGTTAAATATATGCACCCCTTGCGCCAGCTATCGATAGTTATCGATGCACATTCGGAAATGTGTTGACAAACCTGCCCAAAGAGATTAAAGGATGTCGCGTCTCGCGCCCCCGTCGCTGCCAGCGTAAAACAAAACTAAAACAACGAAAAGCAAAAAACAAAAAACAAAAAATCGACAACAATTTTGTTGTCACAAAGGCGAACTGTCAACAGCCGTCGCCGTCGCCGCTGTTGCTGTTGCTGTTGCTGTTGCTGGCAGCTGCAGGTGCTACTTTAATCCCCGCGCTTGTTGACAAACCGCCGACAAGGCGAGCGGAGCGCTGCGCGAGTCTGCATTTTGCCAGAGCCTTTGTTTTAACGCGCGTCTTGTTTGCTCTGCTCCACACACAGAGAGAGAGAGAGAGAGAGAGAGAGAGAGAGAGAGAGGGAGAGAGAGACACACTCGGAGCGACTGTCGATTTGAACAGCAGATAAAAAACATTGACAATTGACGCTTCTTTGGCAGGCAGCGTCTTTGAACCCTCAACCTCGACGATAAACGACAGCGCTGCACAGGTGCATCAATGGACAGCATTTAGCTGCGGCTGATAGCGCAACGCCTTTTATATGTGCCACTGTGCCACGCAGCTCCTCTCTCTCTCTCTCTCTCTCTCTCTCTCTCTCTCTCTCTGTTTGTGTCATGTGGCAACATCTAATTTCCATTAGGCTTACCAAATACTCGAAGTTCAAAGCAAACTTTGACTGTGAATAGGCGTGAATCTAGCTAAATGAATAATTGAATATCTTAGCAATATTTAACATAGTGAGCTTAGTCAAGTTGATATGGGAATTTGCCAAATAGTAGCAGTAGAAGTAGAATATCTCAACTGAGAAGAGCTGAGAAAATAGACAGTCGAAAGGAAACGGAAAAGCAAAGGAAAACTGAGAAGAAAATAGATAGGAAGCGCTTTATGGTAAGATCTTTCTGAATCTGTCTTTCTACTTATCTCTTTTCTTTTTTGGCTTCTTTTTTTCTATTCAGATGCAATCTATAGCGAGAGGTATAATCAAGAGTTAGCTCTACTCTGTTCCAAAATTGAAATCTCAAGCTTAAGCGGGCAGAACGTAGAGGCAAGCTTAGTGGCGCCGAGCAGAACGTAGAGTCAGACTTAGCTGAAGACTTTAGCTAATTTCTACAGCTCTCTCTCTCTCTCTCTCTCTCTCTCTCTCTCTCTCTCTCTCTCTCTCTCAGCCTTCCCTCTCTTTCTCACTCTTTGTCCTTCACTTCGAGTGACCTATCGGAAACTTTCTGCCTAACGAGCTGGACCTCCTTCAGCGGCAAGAGTCTAGGCTCTAGCTCAAGTGAACTATAGCTGAAGTCTAGTACTATAAACCATCTCTCTCTCTCTCTCTCTCAAGACAATTCTGGCTAGACTAGCTAGACCTTCAGCCATATAGAGTTTCTAGCTTCCACTAAACCTGGCTAAAGTCACCTTTCACTTGGGGCGAAGAGTGAGTGCCTCGCTCTTTTGATATGCCGCACACCTTGCCGCGGCTATTCGATAACGTTTACTGTTCTGTCATTACGTAATTCGGGCAGCATTTATATATATATATGTATAAGTAGATATGTTTTATCAGCGTTATCTGTGGCGCTGGCTTTGACTTTGGGCTCGAAGCATGTCAATGGAAAATCGAAATGCCAATTACAACTCAATCGCTGTGGCAGGCACGGCCAGGGCCAGGGACAGAGGCAGCAGACAGCAGGCAGCAGGCAGCAGGAGCCGAGCCCAAGTGCTTGAAGCCAGGGCTAATTGATTAGCCATTAACCTCAATAGGGATGCGAGCGAGTGAGCCAGGAGTATGCAGCGGGACAGCAACACCTCACACACACACAGACACACACTCGGACAGCACAGTCGTCGGCTTAATTAGGCTTAATTATGGGCTCTGGGTTGCAGTGAGCAGCGAGCTGGGTCGAGCCCAAGTAGCCTGCCAAACACTTTCAAGCCACATTAACAGCTCGTTGTTGTTTGTTATTGCTCTGCAATAAAAACAGCCAGCAGCAGCAGCAGCAGCAGCAGAGAGAGAGAGAGAGAGAGAGAGAGAGAGAGCGAGGGAGATGGGCATATGAGGAAATTGAATTAGCTGAGCGCGTTCGGAAAGCAAAAAAAAAAAAAAACAAAAATCAACAAGGAAAGAAAGAAATAATGTGTGGCCCCTTGAACAAAACAAACAACTTTCGGTCAAAAGGTGCAAGTTTTACACGTAACGATTTGCACGAAGCTACGCCAGCTCAGCCAGCGGCGCGCGGAGGAAGAAGCAGAAGAAGCCAAAGAAGAAGAAGAAGAAGAAGAAGAAGAAGCTGCAGCAGAAGAAGCAGCAGAAGCAGCTTCAGCTTCAGCTTTGGCAAACACAAACGAGAGCAAATCGTTTTGTTGTCGAGCACAGCTCAAGCTACCCACACACACACAGAGGCAAGAGGAGGTGCCACACACACACACACACACACACAGAAAGAGAGAGAGAGAGACGAGAGGGAGGCTGGGGTAGGGGGTTGGGGCGTTGCTGTGCGCGTGTGGTGGGCCGATTTGTTTTTAGGGGCCAAGCGTCTTGGCTCCAGTTGGCGCTTGCGGCTATGGGGCTATGCGTCGCGACTCGAGCTCCAGCTCCAGCTCCAGCTCTGGCTCTGGCTCTGGCTCTGGCCATAACAAGCTGCCAACAACTGGCGCCAAGTGCTCAATAATGTTAACGAGCTATTCAGTTAAGACAACAACAGCAACAAAACCCAAAAAAAAAAAAAAAAAAACGAAGACAAAAAGGAGCAGAACAGAAACGATGCCAAAAGGAGCCCAACTAACCAGGCAGACGTGCCACGGCCTCAGTTGCCAGTTGCCAGCTCCATGTCCCAAGTCTCAGTCCCAAGTCTCTGTCTCAGCCAGTGTCTCAGCCTCGTTTCGAGTCTCGTTTGCTGCTGCTGGCTCGCAAATAAAAAATAATTTGCAGTCGAAAAAGGCAGTCGGACGTGGTGGGGTGGGGGAAAGGCACAGGCGGCCCGGCTCAAGGCAGACGAAGGCTGAAAGACGTGGGCTGGCATCAGGCCTTTTTGGCCCGAAACGTTGCTATACCCTGTAAATGTTGATGGGTATAGGTTATAGAGAGAGAGAGAGAGGGAGAGAGAGAGAGAGAGAGAGGGAGGAATGGGCAGATAGAGGCACAGAGGGTAGGCAACAAGAAATGGAATTGAATTTGGGTTTTCCTATATTACATTCATTCATTCTGGAGTTCTTATAGTCTTAGACTATATGAAACTAGTTAAATATATTTAAATTTCTATATCAAGCTTAGCCTACAAAGTTGTTCAGCTAAGATCTAACAGCTTCACTTCAAGTTCGCCTCGCTCCTGTGCATTTACAGCGCATGCTGGCAGTCGTGCATGCCCAGCTGGCGCATCGTTGACGCTGCTCTGCCCACTTGCTGCTGGCCCCGCTTCATCTTTTGCAGCTCTCTAAATAGAAACATCGCTGCAGTTCGTTCAGTTAGTGCCTCGGCCTGTCTCTCGGTCTGGCCGTCCGTGTGTCCGTTTGTCTGCCTGTGCGTCCCTCCTTCCGTCCTTCCGTCCATCCGTCCTTCCGTCCGTCCGTCCGTCCGTTCGTCAGTTAGTCATTTAGGCAGTCAGACATCAGTCAGCTTGTTAGCCTCTGCCCAGAGTCAGGCCCGGGCTTGTTTGGGGGCCTTTTTGTTGGAGTTCTTTTTGTTTTTTTTTTTTTTTTTATCAAAATGCAGGCGCAGCTGATGATGATCTGTGAACATGAACAAGACGTTCGTTAAATTTGATTCATGAGGCGCTGGCGCTCGACCAGAGTCGCAGTCGAAGACGGCGACCAGGGCAGCGATTGAGTGATTGCTACTTAAACTTATAATTTTCATATTTGTGTGTGTGTGTGTGTGTTTGCTCTCAGCGTGTGTGTGTGTGTGTGTGTGTGTGTGTGTGTGTGTGAGTGAGGGTGCAGCCCTTTACTTGGGTGGTTAGCTGGGGCATAGAGCCTTAGCCTGGTCACTGATCGCCCTGGCTTGGCCATGTAATTTTCGAGTTTGCGCATTGCCACCAACATGGCCAGAACATGGACTAAGGCTAATCAACAAGCCTCAGTCTTAGCCATAGCCAAAGCTTTAGCCGTGGCCGTGGCCGTGGCCAATTTGAATTTCGGACTCGACTGCGGTCGAACGTCCGTCTGGAGCTGGAAACAATTTGCTGCTTGGCGCCACTTGATAACCTGGCAACGACGTGGCGACTTCGCGCGACTCCTCGACTGATCGCCGTTTGGGGTTTTGTTTGCTTTTCGCCAGGCACTGATAATGATGATGATGATGATTGTGATTGTGTGCCAGTGTGTGTGTGTGTGTCTGTGTGTGTGTGTGTGTGTCTGTGTGTGCATCTGTTGAACATTTGTGGAGCCTGCTGGTGGGCCCCCTGAGAACCGCTGCTGCGTTTAGGCTTTATGCCGTGCTGATTAATGTTTTATTTGATTACCCAGCCAAAATGACTTGTGCTCCATCTCGCTCTAACCACAACTCTTTCTCTCGCTCTCTTGCAGACAAATGTTTCCGCAAATGAAATTTCGTGTTTCGGGTCTGGATGCCAAGGCTAAATACATATTGCTACTGGATATCGTTGCGGCGGATGATTATCGTTATAAATTTCACAATAGGTAAGTGTCTGCTTGTGTGTGTGTGTGTGTGTGTGTGTCTACTCATATATATATATACATTTATATTTCTCTAAATACTACTCTTCTTCTTACAGTCGCTGGATGGTCGCTGGCAAAGCGGATCCCGAAATGCCAAAACGCATGTACATCCATCCAGATTCGCCCACAACGGGTGAGCAATGGATGCAAAAAGTTGTTTCATTTCACAAATTAAAATTGACCAACAATATTAGTGATAAACATGGATTTGTAAGTACTGTACGTCTTCTTTGTTTACCGCATTAGTTATTTAAGCCCTAGATCCCGACAACAAAAACGTATCCAAAAAAAAAAAAAAAAAAAAATACACAATATACTTTCAGTTTGTTCTTATCTTTTATCAGTCATAACTGAACAAGCGGCATAGGTGCTACAAAACTTGACAGGTTTGCATGCGTTTCGGAGTGGCCTGAAAACTAAAAGCGTGTTTGAATTTAAAGGCGTACTGGCAACTCTGCATATTTTCGATGTAGTAGGTGTGCTAGGAATGCAACTGAAGTCATTCGGAGTGATTCGGAGTCATGTGAACTATATATTCTTACTAGCATTGCGTATTTTGAATCGATTTGAAATGTTATAAGTGATTAATTAGTAATTCGGAGTTATTCGGAGTGATTCGGAATAATTCGGAGCAGTGCACTTTTGCTAGCAGTGTACATTTTGTATAGTCTGCATGTTTTCGATGTAGTAGGTGTGCTAGGAATGCAACTGAAGTCATTCGGAGTGATTCGGAGTCATGTGAACTATATATTCTTACTAGCATTGCGTATTTTGAATCGATTTGAAATGTTATAAGTGATTAATTAGTAATTCGGAGTTATTCGGAGTGATTCGGAATAATTCGGAGCAGTGCACTTTTGCTAGCAGTGTACATTTTGTATAGTCTTGAAATGTTAAAAAAGTTTATAAAGTAATTCGGAATGATTCGGAGTGATTCGGAGTGATTCGTAGTCATTATTCCAGCTTGTCTTTAGAATTTTTAATGTTTTTCATGTCAATATGTGTTTGGCCAACAATTAGAAGTAACTCCGACCATTTCGTATTATTTCGGAGTTTGCTCTACTATAACTAGAGACGTGTTGGTAAAGCTTTCAGTGTTGTTAATCAGTGTTGGCATATCCCTAACGCTAGATTCGAGGTGCTGCAAGGTGCTGTAAATTTCCCGCTCTCGCATTTCCGCTGCTTGCTGACAGTTTGATGAACACGTGCTGCTGCGGCTGCTACTGCTGACTTCAAAGCAAAGATTATCTAACTATATCACACATACAGACATACATGTACGTATGTATGTATGTCTGCATATGGAGGAAGCTGTGCCGGCACCTAACACTCGCCTCAAGCGAGAGTCCCTGGCCAGCTGGCTTATCAATGCAAAATTTGCGTAGCTGGCGAATGCTTTAAGCGGTGTCCGGTGCCCACTTTGAAGTATGGCAGCCAAGCAGCGCCACAGGCCAGCCAGACAGACAGACAGACCGACAGAGTCTTATCTAAAACTTCTCACACGCACGGATAAGACGCGCATAAAGACAGGAACGGCGTCTATGACGACGACGACGACGACGACGACAACTTTCGTTTCGTTTCGTTTCATTGCTGGGGCGCAGTGGGCGCGAGCGCCAAACAAATTGGCGGCTTGGCTTTTGGCGGTGGCTGGTCGCTGGTGCTCGGTGGTCAGTTTGTTTAGCCGCCAAGGCCGCTGCTTTTGAACTTTGCCGCTGCCGATCGCGTAAATTTCATCAACTGCTGCGCAAATTTTGCAGTTTCTTTTTTTATTGATCAGGCGGCGGCGGCTACGGCGGCTACGGCGGCAGCGTCGGCGTCGCAACGGGTGGGCAAAACTGCGCGCAGCGTCGCAATGATGGCGACGCTGGCGGGCGCCATGCAGTTTTGTCATGTCTGCTGCCCCGCCGCCTCGCCTTCTGCTGTGCTTTGCCTCTTTGCATGCCAAGTCATAAATCGCGCGCGCCGAACAAGACGGCGCAGACATCAGCGAATGCCATAAGGGCTACAACAACAACAGCAACAGCAACAACAACAACAACAGCAACAGCAACAACATCGTCGCTGTTGTCTTTGTGTGCGTGGGCTTTGGCTCCTCCGCTAAGTAGCCTGTGTTGGCCATTAATTTCGCTTAGTTCAAACGCCGCGTGCCGACACAAGGCGCTGCGTGTGTTCCCCGCCCAAGACACACAGAGAGCGAGAGAGAGAGAGAGAGAGAGAGAGAGAGATGGGGAGAGAGGGAGAGCGCAAAAAGTGCTCCAACAGCTGTTGTCGCTCTCAGCAAACGCTCAAATCTATAATTTAACACATTTTGCGGTCAGCGGACGGCACCTGGAACCGAGGTCAGCCCCTCGCCACCGCCACCGCCACCGCCACCGCCACCTCCTCCTCCTCCTCCTCCTCCTTTGCCTCCCACCCTTTGTTTTAATACTATTTGTGCCCGCTGGCTGCGTGTCAAAACAACAGTAAGTCGTTGCCGTGCCACTCCCCCGCCCGCCCACATCCATGTAATTGTGTATATGTGAACTGTGCTTGCATGCCCATTTGACCTGCCAACCTGCGTCGACATTGAAATGCACTTAGCTCGCAGGCCAGCGGCGAAAAAGTATATGAAATATGAAAAAAAACGCGCGCGTTTTAAAACGCCCCAAGCTGCATGTGTGTGTGCGTGTGTGTGTGTGTGTGTGTGTGTGCGTGTGTGTTTAGACTGTCGGCCATGTTGCGGCTGTCGCAACCCTAAAGCACAACAAAATTATTGAAATGAACCGCACTGAGCTGAGGGTTGGCCCGCGTTCTCGTTCAGTGTCTGAGGTGTTGCCTAATGCGTTTAATTGTTGTAGCTGGCGCAATGCCTTTGCCAATTAAGCGGACCCCCCCCCCCCCACCCAACTTGTGGCTCCCCGCCCCTCCTCCTTATACCTTTCCCAAAACTCTGCTTGGCAGCACTTCAGGCTGTGCCGTGAGACGTTGTCAAGTAGCGGTCCAGCTATAGCTACAGCGCCAAGGACCTAACGACCCAAAGTGCTGCAGCACTTTCGTCGTCTCTCCAACTCTCTTTCTCCTGCTCGTTCTCGTGCTCGTTCTCGTTCTCGTTCTCTGTCTGTCTGGCATTAGTTTCATTTATAGTTCAAAGCATAGTTGGCCATCTTCAAATGGCATCTGCAGTGGCTCGTTGTGTGCTCATTCAGCCATGGCCAAGTGGTCGTCGCCCTTGCGCAGCAGCAGCAGCAGCAGCAGCAGCAACAGCAGCAGCAACGGCAGACCAAGCGCAAAAAATTTATCACAGCCAAGTTGACAAATAAACTGAAGTGGAGTTCCATTTCCGCTGCTCGACTGGCCCTTAAAACGCAAATCAAATTAATTGAAGCTCACATGTCCTGTCAAGCCTTTTGCAATCCTTATCCTGTTATCCAGCCTCAGATGTTCCTGTTCCTGCCCGTTTCTCCTGTGGCTTGTCTTGAAACAATTCGCTTAGAAAATCAAAGGCGGCCCGCAAAATCATCTGCCCTGCCTGTGCGTGTGCGTGTGTGTGGGTGTGTGTGTTTGTATTGAGATATGGGATATGGCCAATTTGTCTGTCATAGTCAGGCAGGTAGTCATCTTGTCTTGCCTGCTAGGTGTTGCCCAAAATACAACTTGAAAGGCTGCTTTGAAGTTGACAGCAGACCCCGTGGCAGAGACCATAGACATGGTCCTGGCCCTGGCCCTGGCTCTTTCCCTGGCCCTGGCGCTGGCTCGTGGTCGCTTTGCCTCCATTTTCAATATGAAGCCAATTAAATGAATCAAGCAACTATTACATAGATATTTATATAGCCATAGATATCTATATATCTGTCTATACACATACAGCTGTGTTCATAAGAATAGTAGTGCGACTCAAAATTTTGTAATAAAACAAAGTTTATACTTTAATCCACTAAAAATAGTTAAGAAATAGGCAAGAAAGCACATGAGGGAAAACAAAAAGTGCTTCGACTGCCGCAAATACTTTCAGCTAGATTCATATACCCATAGCGGTAAACCCCTTTAAGCTATTGTCTGTTCTTTAATTTCTGAGCAATTGATGACATGATTGCCAAATCCTTACTGCTTAGACCCTACAATTGCCAAAGTCCTAACCCACTTCGCAGCCCCTTCCTTGCTCAGTCTAGTGCTTAGCTTAAGTCCCCTCTCCATAGACACTTTGCCAATTCTTAGCCATCCATTAATTGTGGCAAACTTCTTTGCATTCCATCAACAAGGCATTTGAGAAAAAGGGTCTGTCATGAGTAGTTCACATGGGCAATGGCTGCTGCTGCTTGGAAGAGCACCTCTCTCTCTCTCTCTCTCTCTGCTCACACTGTCTCTCTGTCTCTCTCGGTCGAAATTAGTTGCTACCCTTGGCGGTGCTCAACCCCTGAGTGCTGGCCTAACCCCTAAGCTATTTAATGATAGCTCTGCCCCGCTGGATGATTATGATGTTGTTCTTCTGCTACTGCGTCTGCTTCTGCTTGTTGTTGTTGTTCGAGTAGTCCCTTGGTTCGTCCGTCTGTCCGTCCTTCCGTCCCTGTGTGCCTATAAATGTCTGATTTCTTATCTAATGCCTAATGCCATCAATTGCGGCGCTGCGGCTCACTATCTAAGCGTATATCGTGACGCTGAACGGCGCACGCACCCAGACAACAGACAACAGACAACGAAACCAGGGGACCAACATACATCATGCCATCCGCATTTGAAGACAGCAGACGGGCGTCGAGAGATGAGAGACGAGCGAGTGCAAAGGGTATCTGCAGCTTGGCTACAATAAATAACCAAAAAAGAAAAAAGAAAAAATACCCAACCGAAACCCATTGGCTATCAGTTTGCGATCAAGTTTTGTGCTGCTGCTGCTGCTGCTGCTGCTGCTGGGCAGATTAGGCAACAGCAGCTTGAATCGTGTCCTGCGCGCATCCTTGGGCAATGCGCGGCGTTTTAGATTGTGCTGTTGCAGCAGCTGTTGCAAGTTGTGGCTGCTGCTCCGGAAATAGTTGCCTTAATTGCTTGCATATTTTTGGCAAACAGTTTTACAAGTGGCTGCCACGCCCCGACCCACTTGCCCACGTCGCCCTTTCACATCGCCCATCAATTATGCCCGCTCAGCCAAGCTGCGTGTATTTCCTTTATGCCACACGCAATGCGTGCAGCGAGTGAGCTAGATAGAGGAAGAGAGAGAGAGAGAGAGAGAGAGAGAGAGGGAGAGCGAAGGAGTCGACGCTGGCAACATTTTAAGAATTTTGCTCAAATATTTTCACAGTTTTTCATTTCACAGCTCGACAATAAACCAACTCGAGTTCATCGCCAGCTGATGGCGAAATCTACTTAAACTTTTCACATAAGCTCAAAATGAGCTGAGTCGAAGCTATGCAGCATAAGGAGTTTAGCTTCCACACTATACTCTGTATTCGCTTTGATAGAGCCAATGTGGATTAGACTTTCTATGAACTCTTTAAGCCTGCAGCTGCACACAGTATAGCAAATGTTTGTGGGCGTGGCCAATGTTGCCTTTGAAAAGACTTGTATATAAGTATATATAGATATATATAGCCAACTTTTAGTTGCAAACTTCGTTTACTGAGCATCTGTTATAAAGTTAAAGAGAACTTCAATTTGAAAGAAGAAATTTTGGGATTCTGGCACGGCATCTATTAGGATTTCCTAGTCATGTAAGAGACGTAGTAGACTTTTGCTCTTTTACTGTTTACTTAGTTGTTATGCTATCATATGACTTGAAAACATATTCCTTGGCAAGATCGAGGCGTGCTTTGATGGTCTGTTTTGATGAGTATTCTATAGCCTGTGCCTCTCTCTTGGTGTCTCGCTTTCTCTCTGTTTATATCTTTCTATCAGTGTCCCTTTTGCCTCTCTCTCTAAGCTTCACTGTCACTTCCCACTATTCTGATCGTTGTTCTATGTCACATCTATTTCTCTCTCTCCCTCTCCTTCCTATCTATCTCTCTCTGTCATCGTGTCTTCTGTCTCCATCGCTTTATCTTCCCCTTTCATTCATTATATTCCTTGCTTCATTCCTTCCTTCACTCCTCGGCCTTTTTTCTATCGCCTCGCCTCACCCCCCAAAATGTTTGGCTTTTGCCCACCTTTTGCCATTAAAAATTTCGCTTTCGCCGCTCTCGGCCGAGCCTCGCATATTTTAGTTAATTTCCAAATCTTATCAGACGGCTGGCTTGAGTGAGCAAGTGTTAACCTCAATTGCGTACAGCTAGCTACACGCAGATAAAACGAAACGCCATCAGATTCCGGAGCCCAGCGACTGCGCCCAGACATCTGTCATATGAGTGCCGCGCGGGCATTAGCCTTGCGCATTAGGCATCGGGCATCGGGCATTAGGCATTAGCATAATGCCAGCCGAAGCTGGCGAGCGCTGACTTTTTCGAGCTGACGCGTTGACGTGACCGACGGTACTTAAGAGCTGCCGCCCCGCCACAGCCGGCCACCGCACGCAGTGGTGCAGTGGTTCGTTTTCGTTTTCGTTCTCGTTTTCATTCTCATGTCTCGTTACCAAATGTGTCAACCTCAGAATTTTTGCTTTGCTGCGACTTTGGTGCTAAAACTTGAACATTTAGTTTTGGCGCTTGTTCTCCCTTCTCCCTCTCTCTCTCATTCTCTTGGTGGGTGTGGGTGGGGCGTTGAAACTTATTAACATATTTAATGTTTTTAGCACGTTGCGTTTTGGGGCCCAGCCCAGCCCTGCTTGGCCCTGGCCCTGGCGCCAGTCCTATATATTAGGCTAGTTAAAATCTAATAAAAACCTGAGCATGCCTCATAAATTTCAATGCCCCATAAAAAGTGGGCGAGGGCGGGGGCTAGTTAGTAGGGGGTTGGTTTAAGCGCCTAATGGTGAACGCGCTTTTATGTTAAATTAAACCGGGACGTTGACTGTGATCCGTGATAAAAAAAGAAAGCAAAAAACCGTCCAGCCCAGGCCAGCGCGGGCCAGCTCAGGCCAGCTCAGGCCAGGCCAGGCCAGGCCAGCCCAGTCCAGTCCACTTCCCAGGCATGGCCGCATTTTTGACTTAATTTCGTTGTCGTGTAGAGAGACGTTGACGAGGTGGCAAGTACGTTGTCGCTGAGGTGCGACAAAATATCACAAATAAAAATACCTTTTATGTTTTGGAATTTTTTAATATTCAAATCAAGTTGACGGCCATGCGAAAAATACGAGTGCTCCGTCTTGTGTGCAGAAACGAAAATAACAAACAACGAAAAATAACTGGAAAAACAATTGCGTGGCAGCGGCGGTAACAGCAACAGCAACAGCAACAGCAACGGCAACGGCAACGGCCAAGTTTTTCATAAAAAACAGCAGAAATATTTCCTTGGTATTTGGCACACGCTGCAATGATGGCTGCCAGTTGGCCAGAGATGTGGGCTGAATGCTTGGCTACTCAGACTTAAAGCGACGGCTTAAAGCTCCATGCAGACAAATATACTTTTTACAATAGACGGACAAAGGGAGCGTGGGAGAGATGGATGACGGAAAGAGAGGGAGAGGGAGAGTTAGAGAGAAGGAAAGAGAGAGAGAGAGAGAGAGAGAGAGAGGAGCAGAGAACAAGAAACTTCTTGAGGTTATAGTTAGACTCAAGCAAATGCTTGCAGCCAGTCGAGCTTTAAGTTTACAGTAGAAAAAGAGAAAGAGAGGGAGAGAGAGAGAGAGAGGAAGCGAGGGAGAGAAAGGAGCATAGAGTAGGAAACAGTTTGAAGAGACAAAAATTGATATAGATTGCAAGCTGTTGTCAAGTTAAAGTGTTAGCAAAAGTCTGGGCAAAGAAGAAGAAAGCTTTAAGATTGCGGCAAAAGTTGGATTGATTTAAGTGGAAAAGAGCAGAGCACAAAACTCAGAAGAAGAGAAGAAGAGCTGCAAATAAGCTTTAATAGAGTAAGGTATGAACCAAGCTTTGAGAGCTCACAAACAAGTTACAAGAGACAAGAGCGAGCTTTAAGTGCAGGAGAGAAGCTTTAAGATCAGCAGCAAGTGAAGCTCCGTCAAACTTATGATTAAGTAGAATAAGACGAAGAGAACAAAGCGAACAAAAGGGAAGATCGAAAGTGAAATGAGGCCAGTTGAGAACACTGTGTGACATGGAGATGATGGACAACAGACGAGGCTAATGAGTGCCTTGAGAGAGGCTCGGGCAGAGACTAATCGCAGGCCAAACAGGATAAGAATAGGACAAGATGACATCAAGCGAGCAGCCGACAGATGTCAAGTGAGTTGAATGAATCTCTGAATGGCGATTCGAGCTATGAAATTGGCAAAGTCAGCCAGACAAAGGCGAGAGCGGCCGGCTAATGATGAGCCCAAAAGACGCTGACAGCAGCCGTCGACAAAAAAAAAAAAAAAAAAAAAACGAAGGAAAAGAAAAGACGAGACGAAGCAGAAGCAGAAGCAGAAGCCGAACCGAACGGATCCTAATCCGCCGTGCCACAATAGCCGTAGGCGGGCTGAGCTGATCAGAGCGCAGCGATTAGCAAACCGCACAAACAAGATTAGAGACGCCCACGTTCACGTTCACGTTCGCGTTCACTTTGTGCTCGGATGCAGTTGCCTCTAATGCCGCAACAACATAATTTGCGGCAGAAGCATCCATTTCTTTCCCTTTCCTCTTACCTTTCCCTTTTCTTTTTCTTTTACTTTTCTGCTGCATATTGCGCATACGCCGCATTTGACTGGCGGCTCCCGCCGGGAGGGCGCGCACGCTGCAGGATATCAAATGCTCTCGCTGTCGCTGTCGACGTCGCTGTCGCTGTCGCCGTCGTCGTCGCCGTCGCTGCGGCAGCCTCTTTCTGTGCATGTCCAAACAAATGCTTAGGAATTGAGGCCGACGACAGCTGAAGACAAATTTATTATAGCGCCGCGTTTCCGCTGTGAGACGTTTTGTCTGCACGGCGCACACAATGCTCCCTCTCTCACTCTCTCTCTCTCTCTCCCTCTTACACTCTCTCTTTGTCTCTTTCACTCTGCTGCACAATGGAAAAACGGAGCAAATCTAACGATTAAGTCGTCTAACAATGCCTAAAAAGTAAACCCCGGCTTTTGTCTCTACCCCTGCCGCTGCCGCAATCTTGGCCAGCAAAATGAGCAGCAGCTGCCACCGCTGCCGCCGCCGCTGCCGCTGCTGTGCGTGGGCAATAGTAACAAGTTCCAGCCCCCCACACTCACGCCCCCACACACAAAAAAGGCGCATCTCCAGCTCTGGCAGCGCTTTTGTTGCCACTCGCTTCATTGTTGCCAAAAAAAAAAAAGAAAAAAAGACTGAAAGAATGAAAGAGGCAGAGGCCAAGAGGGTTGCCCGGGCGGCGGGTGGGGTTGCTGCTGTTGCTGCTGTTGCTGCTGCTGCTGTTGCCAGTGGCAGCTGCTGTCAGCAGCGCTTCCATTAGCCGTAAGCAAATAGACAAGCTTGACTTGAATTTCGGCATCGTCGCATTGAAACGGAAGTGCAATATTTGCTGCCAGCGCCATGCAAATAGATTTCTAAACGCGTATCGCAATACCCTGCACAATGCAGCCAGCTGGGCATGTGCGCCAAGCGAAACAGTTGCTTATGTTACCAAATCTCTAATTGTCTTTAATATTTGTGTTTCATTGAACAAAGTTTTTGTTTCTCAATTACAGGGTATTCGCTATGCGTTGCCTTCTTTTGTCTTCTAGAGTTTAATAGGCTTTTGCTCTGTTGTTTGCCAAACAAGATTTGGGTTTTGTTTGTTTGTTTTTTTGTTTGTTGGTTTGTTTGTTGTCTTTTGGCTGTTTGAACAGCCAAATATGCCTAGCGCCACGCTGCCTCTCCCTCGCCCTCGCCCTCTGCCACTCTCCCACTCGCTCATTATCTTTGTCTTTGTCTTAAGTCTTAGGTGACAGTTAAACACCTTGAAATAAGCTACCTTATTTTCATTGAAGCTGAAGTTTTCTGATTGCATTTGCATGCACTTAATAAGTTGACTTACCTGTTGCCTGCACCTGCTGAGCTGAGCACCTGTAAATTGCAGTCTCTCTATCTGTCTGTCGCTTGGCTACTCTCCTTCTGCATTGTCTGCGCCGTTGGTTGTATTTGCTTTTGTTTCTATTTGAGTTGGAGATATTTGTCCATTCGTCGCTTGTTTGAATTATATTCTCTCTCTATCTGTCTATCTCTCTCTCTCTCTTTCTCTCTCTCTCGCTCTGTTATCTGGTTAGATAAGCCTGGCGCTTGCAGACGGAAGTGCTCCGCATCTTCAGTCTTTTGTCTTTCCCAACATCTGGCGCCGCCAAGCTAATCAGCATCAAAGTCAGTTGCCAACTGCTCTGCTCTGGCCTCGTCTGTCCCCCTAATCGCTTTCTTGGCTATTTACCTGTGCTGATCTGTGGAGCAGGTGAAAATCTTCAGCTACAGCAAAGTCTCTTCAGTTTTGGCAGTTCATAAATTTGTTCACTTACGGAATCTATTCAGCTTGGATTTCTTATTTGATTGTCCGGCTTTCAGCTGGAGTTCAGCTTTTTGATCAACTTTTGAGTTTTTCGCTTCATTTCAATTCGTTTTTATAGTCTAATGTGAATCGAAGAATCGAACTGCAATTTATGTGCAAGTGAAGAAAGCAACTTAAAGTCTTTGAAATCAACTTGACATGAGATGAAAGCTCATTGTCAAGCTTGTTCCTTTGCTTAAGCTAAAAGCTTTATCTTGACTGAGAGATTAAGCTGCTTTTCTATTGATTGTGAACTAGAGCAGCAGCAAAAAGCTTGTCCCTCTCTTCTTTTCTTTTCCCTCTCACTGTGTCTCCCGATCTCTCTTTCGCTTACTGTGGCTTCGTCTCTCTTTACTCCTACCTGTCTCTCTCTCTCTCTCTCTCTTTTGTTTTTCTCTTGTTCTCCCAGAGTGAAAGGCAGACTCTCACTCTCTTTCTGCCTCCCTTTTTTACTGCCTTCCTTTCTCTTTATTTCTTTCGCTCTTTGCCTCTTGCTCTCTCTCTGTCTTTATCTCTCTTTCTCTTTCTATCTAACTCTTCCTCTGTCATTTTTGTTCTCTTTTCTTCTCTCTCTCTTCCCCTCACCTCCTACTCGTTTCACTCACTCTTATTCTCTCTCTCTCTCTCTCTCTGTCTCTTTCTTTCTCTGTCTCTCTTGCGCGCTCTGCGTGCTGCACCCACAATTTGTGACTAATGCGTGCTGACACTTTTATTGACTGACAAATGTCAAATGCGTTTGCTGTTTGATTATTGGCAGGCAGGTGAAAAGGTAACAGCAACATCAACAGCAACAGCAACAACAACAACAACAACAACAACATCAGTAGTAACAACAACAATGGCAGCAACAAAGTTGCTTTGGGACTTTGTTTTGTGCAAACGTCACGCAAATTGTGTGTTGGCTCATTAAGAAAAGCTTTGCGCGTTGCTTTCGATGATGATAATTGTTGTTGTTGTTGTTGTTGTTGTTGTTGTTGCTGTTGCTGTTGCTGTTGTTGCTGTTGTTGCTGTTGTTGCTGTGTGACATGATTTTTGCGTGTCACATGGCAAATGGGCAACAATGTATCAAACAATGCGTCAATCATTTCGCTCGAGTTCAGCTCGCTTCGTGTTTAGCACAAGTTGTTGTCGTTGCTGGTGCTGTTGCTGTATTTGTTCTTGTTTGATGTTGCTGTTGCTGTTGCTGTTCTATAAAGTTGTTAATAAATATGTTTATGCATAAACAATAGCAACAGCTAGACAACTATATTGCCTGTAATTAAGTTTGTCTACAGCAACTGAAACCTGATTAAAAGCGCGCATATGGAGAGAGAAAATAATAAAAATAAAAAAAAAAACTATTAACGTTAATTAATTAAATTAATTTAACGCTGTGAGCAACAACGTTTATTTTTTTCTATTCGCTTGTTTTTTGTTTGCATTTTGCCCGTTTGTTAAATCCAGCAGCTCTGCTCTGCTATGCTCGCTCACAATGTGCGCAGAGTGGATTGGCTTTCGTTTTTATTTAAATGAATACTTTGCTGTCCGTCCGTCAGTCCGTCCGTCCGTCCGTTTACCTGACACTTGGTACACCCGTCTGCCTGTCAGTCTGGCCGACTGGACTTTCGTCCGTCTGTCCATCCGTACATTTGCCTGTCTATCTGCCCGTCAGTCTCTCTGTCTGGCTGTCCGTCCGTCTATTTGTATGGCTGTTCAGCCGTCCGTACGTCTGTCTCTTGGTGCATTCATCTATTTGACTGCCTGTTGATCTATCCGTCTATCTGTACTTCTGTCTGCCCGTGAGTCTCTCTGTCTGACTGTTCAACTGTCGTCTGTCCGTCCCTTCGTATATCTGTCCATCCGTCCGTCTGTCCAACAGACGTCCTTCTATCCGTCCGCCTGCTCGCTCGTTCTCCTATTGCATCTTATTACTAGAGAATTATATTTAATCAATATATGTATATTATGAAACGTAGGCGAGCATTATGCGGTCGGTTGCGCCCAATTGTTTTTTTTTTTTTTTTTGGTTCTTATGAGGCGCCTCGGCTGGAGGGGCAGGCAATGTAAATGCTCTAAAACTACCTGAACTGCCTTTTGTTTTCTATCTAGTTCTCTAGTTGTTCTTATTGTTGCCTTTCTTTCTGCTTGTTGCTGTTGCTGCTCAGAGAGTGGAAAAACGTAGCTGGAAACAAAACGAACAATAACTAATTCACATTTTCACATTTTATTCTCGCACTATTCCGACGGCCGCTGTTCGTCGACTTGGCCGTAGCTCTTGATTTACAGTTACAAATGTTAGAGTCTGTCTTTATATATATATATATATATATATATATATATATGTATATATATGTATATCATAGATATATACTATATATATCTCTTAAATTGCATCTATTAGTTTCTCAACACTTTAGACCGTCGCGAACTACTATTTTATTGCCCGGCAAACTCGACTGCACGCTAGACTCAGGTTTGTCTTTCTGTTTCTTTTTGCTTTGTCTGCCTCTTTGCACGCCCACCAATTAATAAAGCATTTAGTAATATATAGAAGAAAACACTCACTATAACTGGGCATATGCGCTTAACTGTAAATTGTAAATGCGCTTGTTCAATTTTGTTTGAAATCGTAATTCGATTTGCCACCTACCATAAATAATTGAGCTGCAAATCAAGTAAACCCATGAGCGAATCTACTGAAAGTTGGTATATGACTTCTAGAGATTGTTTTAAAGTCAAATGTATAAGATTGTGAAGGTAGCGTAGATATTTCTCGAGTTTTATAGAATTGAAGTATTGAGACTAAGACAAATTCTTAAGCAAATCTACTGAAAGTTGATGTATGACTTTTAGAAATAGTTTTAAATTTATAAGTAAAATATTATGAGATTTTTCCAAGTAATTCTTGAGTTATATAGAATTGAAGTGTTTCGACTGACACAAATAAGCAAATCAGCTAAACTTCGTTTATGAATTCTTGAAGCAGTTACTTGAAGTTGGGTATTTCTCGAGTTATACAGAATTTAATGAATACTGTTTGTTAACTTCCATTAATATATCAGCTTGTCAGCTGTCATAGCGCAAATTGAATTATTTCAAGGCATATCCATTTGTAAAGCTGCTGAAATTTGGTATTTGACATCTATAGCTACTAATATGAGCATTCGCCAAACAACTGGTCGCACGCTTTACTATTTCTCGAGAAATATAGCTTTGGAGCCCGCACACAACTTATCCATAATTTGATATATTTGCTTAACGCTCAACAGCATTTACTTTTGGCAAATTGCGTGTAAATCGCTTAACGATTTCTTGACTTATGGCGCCTACAAAAAGTTGCCACCTTTCAGACATAAACACACAGAGAGAGAGAGAGAGAGGGAGGGGGAGGGGGAGGGGAGAGGGAGAGGGAAAAAGAGGGAGTGCAGCACTTGGACATTGCACATGCAACTCAGGCAGCCAGCGAGAGGCAAAGAAATGAAAACACAAAAATATTAATGAATTATTTGGAAAAACAAACGCAACGGGAGCGAGTGCTGGCCACGGGGCACGGTGCATGGTGCACGGTGCACGGGGCACGGGGCACGGGGCAGACAAAATTAGGCATTTAATTGTCTCGACTCTTGGCCGGAGCTCAGAGTCAGGGCCACTAACTGGCTATGGCTTATAACCTGGCTGGCAGCTGACAGGCGTCACGTTGGAAAAACCAACAAAAAATTTAACTACCAACAACTGGCAACACGGGGCAACACGGGGCAATACATGCAACGGCGCTACAGTTGCAAACGCCTGGCGCCAGTTGAACAGTTGCCCCTGCCCCAGTGCCTGGCCCCGTCGCTCTTGCTGTTGCAGCCACACAAAACTGGGCGCAACGTGGCCAACCACCAAATAAAATATAATTAGTATGCGTCGGCAACTTCATTTTTCGATGATTTATGAAATGAAAAATAACTGAGAGAGTGAAAGAGGCAGCAGAAGAAGAAGAAGAGCCAATCGTCGAAGAAGAAGAAGAAACATATTTATGTATATTATAGATTGTTGCCAGGATCAAGAGAGAGACAGAGAGGGGGAGAGCAAGAGCGAGAGCGAGAACGAGAGCGAGGGCTGTGCACATTTCAACACGCGTCTCATTATAAAAATTGAAATTATACTTTTTATTATAGATTATTAATAATTTGTGACACGTACGCCGTCCATTGATTTCCAATGAAACTGAGCCACGAGAATTCCCATAGCCGAAAAAAGCCAAAATAAAATAAAATGAAAACAAATAAAAACCCATAAAGAAAGACGTGTTACATTTGCCTCTACAGCGCGAAGGAGTTAACAAGTTGTGTGTGTGTGTAGAGAGGAGAGAGTAATGGACGGGGCTGGAGACGGAGCTGTGTTTAGTTCAGGGTTATGAGAGAGGGAGAGAGACTGAGAGAGAGAGAGAGAGAGTGAGAGAAATAAAGGAAGAGGGAAATATAGGTAGAGATAAAGAGAGAAGAGTGATGACAGATGACAGAGAAGAGAGAGAGAGAGAGAGAGAGAGAGTGAGAGAAATAAAGGAAGAGGGAAATATAGGTAGAGATAAAGAGAGAAGAGTGATGACAGATGACAGAGAAGAGAGAGAGAGAGAGAGAGAGAGAGAGAGAGAGACAGAGAGACAGAGTCAGAGTTAGAGAGAGTGACAGAGTGACAGAGTTAGAGAGAGAGAAAGTGAAAGATAGATGTAGATGTGAACGAGAGAGATATATGTAGATTGGAGAGATGAACATATATCTATATATCTAGAGATATATAGAGAGAGTTATAGATTAAAAGAGAGCGACAGAGAGAGATATATAGATTGTTAGAGAGAGCTGTAAGGAAATTTGAAATAAGAAGATCATATATAACAAGTTATTTAAACAAATGTGAATAAAGTTTAATTAAGATCTCTTTATTAAAATATCTCTATATATAGTATATCATCAGCTGATATGTTAGCGTGTTAGCAATGCAAGCAATGATTGACTGATTGAGGATCAAATTATATGTGCATATATACAAAGCACGCTATATAGACAAAGCTGAGGAAATATATACTTAAGATAGAACAGATCTTAGATCTTAGCTAAAACTGCTTTCTATATAAGATATAGTATAGGTTACGCTCATGCAAAAGCAATGATTGACTGATTGAAGATGAAGGCAAAGTTGAGATAGAACTCTATATGAGAGCTGTTTATTATTGAATGAAATGAAATTCTTGAGAAGAACCACTCGAAAGACTTGTTTCTTAGGCTATCTGAATTTCCTATTGCAAATTGATTGGAATTCATATCAAAATTCTCACCTTGAATGAAGAACGACAAAAAAAAGAAAAAAAGAAGAGCGAGGAGAAAAAAGAAAAACTATAGATGTTTGTGTACATTGATTGCTCAATTTGTGCAACAATTAGGAATTGTGGTGAGGGAGCTTAGCTATACTATAAAGGCACATATACATTGATACACATATAGATATAGAGATAGATACATATATATATTTGTATTGGAAGACATCGTCTAGTATTGGGGCTTAATGACTGCAGCGGCTATATTTATTGATGACGATTATAAAGCAATTTGTGCAGCCAGATTGAGCGGGCACTTCAGCTGAAGAGGGTGTACACAAACATATATATATATACATACACATATGTACATATGTATATAGATATGCCTATCTATATATACATACATACATACATACATATATATCTATGTTTGTATTTGCATTCAGCTATAATAGACACACATATGGGCTATAAGCTTTTTGTAATTAAGCGAGCGCGTTTGAAGCACAGCCAGTTCATAAAGTGGGTTAGCAATTAACCCTTGGCTGGCTGTTGCGATTGCCAAGGCTTCAAGTCCCCCCTCCCCTTCCACCCCACTACCCATTGAGCTCTTGTGTTACGTTTAACTATTTTGTATATTATTGTTATTATTGTTGTTGCAGTTGCTGTTGCTGTTGTTGTTGTTGTGATTGCTTTAGCTGCATTAAATGACTGGGCGATTAAAATGCACTCAAGACGACGACAATTTGCGGCAAATTGCGCTGCAGCCGGCTAAAAGGGTTAAGAGCGGGCGCCAACAGCTAATTGCCTTATCGAATGCGTTTCTTTTTTATTATTATTTTTGGGCGCGTTTTGCGCGCGATTAAAAACGCGCGCGCGTAAGCGTTTGCACGCACGCATCCACACACACACAAACGTACTTTAGTGCTAATTAAACACACACACACACACACACATGTGTGTGTGTGTTACCTTAGGCTAGGGCGCGTCAACGCCTTTTCTGCCCTCATTCACACATTTCCGCCATTGCGGCCCAGCCATGACTGCAATCGGGCGCCTCTCGCTCTCGCCTTTTTGCTCGTGCAGTCTCACACTTGCACGCGCCGTCCCGCTCGCACGCGCGCACAGTCCTCGCTCTGGCTCTGTCGCTCTGCTTTTGCCAAGCTTCGTCATCTTTATTTATGTTTAAGTTTTATTTCATTTTCTGCTGGCAGCTTTTTTTTGTGTTTTTTTTTGCTGCTTATTTTGTTCTTCTCTTCTCTTTGTTGTTGTTTGCTTGAAGTGTCTTTTGTCAAGCGGCCATCGTCAGCGCCGTTTGCCACACCCTCTGCTGCTGCTGCTGCTGCTGCTGTTATTGCTGTCACTGCCTGTTCTCCTTCTTCACCTTCCACTTCTACTGCTTCTTCTTCTGCATCATCTGCCCGATCTGCGCCTTGTCGAGTCTGTTTTTTTTTTGTTTCGCCTCGCTTTGTCTTAATTTATTCTGCTCATTTGCGCGTTGCACTCTGCATGCAAATTGACAGCAGCAGCAGCAGAGCAGCAGCTACAGCAACAGCAGTGGTCCCCCTCCCTCTTCTGCTTTGCTCCATCTGCTCGGTTTGTGCGCTAGCCTTGCGCTCAGTGTTGCCATCCCGCTTGCTCTGGAGCGATTTGCTGTGCCAGGCACTTGACAAACACCCGAAAGCTTTTTACCAACAATTGGCAGTCGTCAATCAATAGACTCGGCTCGCGCGCGCCCGCTCTCTCTCTCTCTCCCTCCCTCTCGCTTGCACTCATTAGCGCGGCGCGCATTTGGTAAAATAAAACACTTCCGTTCAATAAGTGGCAGCCGCATTTCCGCTTATCCTGCAATCCGGCCGGGTTACGCTGCTCGCACCACCCGGCATTGCCCGGGTTCAAGTGCGCTAATGTCTTTGGAGTGTTTCGCGCTCTTCAGCCAGCTTCACATTCATTCAGTCATTCAGTCAGCCAGCCAGTCATTCAGTCATTATGCACGTATTATTATGCACAGATTCTACTGCTGTTGTTCCGCGTCCCATCCAGCTTATTGTCACGGCTTCATTTGGAGTCGCAGCCACTTGGATATATTTTTTTTCTGCTTTTAATTGGATTTCTTAAAGCTGCGCCTTGACTTAATAGGATTGCAATTTGCCCGAATACGATTGCCATTACGTTTCTGAGTGAGCTTTACTTCTCTCTGTCTCTCCCCCTCCCTCTCACTCGTTATTCAGTTGAAGCGCTTGAATCGCGTTTGTCAGGTGTTTCATTCCAGTCAAACACTCAGCGCCAGCTTAGCACAGCTCCTGCTGCAGCTAAGCCCCAGATTTGATTATATATAATTGTGCACATTGCGAATCGGGTCTATATACTTAAGCTGCTTGTTAGATGTGAGCTTTGTTGTTTTTACACATTTGCACAAGTCCAAGTTGCCTATTGTTGTCTTTACATAGTATATGGGATGTGAACTTCACTTGGACTATGGCTTAGATTTATGTAATATCTGGAAGATTCTACTATTCGAGTAGCTCATCTGACCGAGGTTGACTTATCTATGTATATAGAGTTATATATTATTATTTTGTGTGGGCTTTAAGAGAGGTTTTATATGAATTCTTCAAGCTTTTTCAATTCAGATATAGTTAGATATAGGTATAGTTCTCTAGGTGCATTTCTATATATCTATGTATCTTCATAACAATATATTGTCTTATATCTATCTATTCCCCACTAATGATCATCTATTTTGGTAATCGTCTGGCTAATCTTATAAGAGTTGTTAGCAACCGATTCGGCTCCCACTCGATAGTCTCATTTGGCCTCAATCTGCGGAGTGCGTGTGTTCCAGTTGTGTCTGGCAGCCATTTACAAACGATTTGTCAAGTGGCTAAGGAGCTGAAGACGTGGCTGACAGCGAGACAGAGTCAAAGTCAGAGTCAGAGTCAGAATCGGAGTTAGAGTCGAATCTGATGCCTGCAGCTAAGAACTACTCAAAAACATATTAATCATCGCATCTGCTTGGCTTTTCAACCGTGTTGTCAGAGGCGGAGGCTCGGGAGCAAACAAAACCAAAAATCGGTTAATTGCCCCACCTCGAGACGTGAGACTCCAAAGCTGAGCCGAGCTCCAGCTGCACAGGCCAATCACTGACGTGACTCAGATTAGACTTCAATTATTGCAGGCACAGAATATGTAGACATATATATATATAATGTATCTGTGATTATATATAGAACATACACATGAGTGAGAGAGTGATGGGGAGAGAGATATGATATCTGTTTATCATGCCATATCAATAGTTTCCATTGGGAAGCATTACTGAAGCTTACAGCACGTAGCTTTAATATCTTTAGCCTTTAACTGAAATTTAACTTTGATTTTCTTAACTTAACTTAAGAAATATTTTAGCATTTTGAAATCTTTCAACTTTGGCTAGGCACTGAGAGCCTTTGCACAAGTAAATAAATGTGAAAGACTTTTTTTTTTATAAAATTCAAGTAATCGATAACATTTTGCAATGAATCTAAGCTATCGATAGCTGTTTTAACTGCTATCGAAAGGGTATTAGCAGGTATTTAAGAGCTTCGTGCTCTCTCTCATGATCTCTCCCCCTCTCTTATGATCTCCCACTCTCTCTATTTCTCTCTCTCTCTCTCTCTTCGTGTATTTTCCTTTTTTTTTTTTTTTTGGCATCTTCATATTCTAGTTAATCAACAATGCTAATACGCAGTCCTACATAGGCCGCCCGCAGGCTGAAACGAAATATTCACAAGTCAAATACAACACACACACACACACACAGCAAGTGTGTTGGTGTGTGCGTGTGTGTTTTAGTGTGTGTTAAATACTAATTTCAGTTTCCCACGAAGATTTGGAAATTAACATTTTTGCTGTTTGATTTTTGGATTCGGTTGGGGATTTTGTTGCTGTTGCTGTTGTTGCTGTGTTTAGTCTTTGACTACGACGTTGTCTTAGGTCTTGTTACAGTTCCTGCGGCAATGCGTGGACACAAACTACACCTGCCTGCATCTGTGTGTGTGTGTGTGTGTGTGTGTGTGTGTGTGTAGCAGCAGCTAAAAACCCAATAATTTTGTAATTAATGATGTGAGAATGAGCTACGGACAGGGCTTGAAGAGTCTCCACTTGACCTTTTTTTATTCATTTTTTTTTTCGTTTTGGTTTTCATTTGGCTGCTGAGCGACCTGTCGACAGTAGGGTGCCCGCAGACCTCCAGGCAGCTGCTGGTCGCTTGTTTGGCATTTTGTCATCATCATCATCAACAACAGCAGCGGCAGCAGCAGCAGCAGCAGCAGCAGCAACAGCAACAACAAAGGCAACAAACAGCATGAGCATCATCAACATCATCTCGCAGCATTGTCATTAGAGTGGATTAGAGGCTCTTATATGTGTGCTGCCCCCGTTTGCCTTTGCCTTTGCCTCTGCCCCTGCCGCAGCCTCAGCCGCAGCCTCAGCCTTTTCGATTCGAATCGTATATCGTGTATGCTAGGTCTGTGTCGCCAGGGGCCACAGATTTCTATTGTTATTGATTAATTGACAATAGTCGTGAGCTACTTGAACAACGCAATATACAGCAACAACAACAGCAACAACAAAATGTTCGTTTTTTCTTCTTCTTTTTTGGGGCCCACACACAAATCGCTTTTAGGTAATCCAACTAACTGGGCTCGAAATGAGAGATGAGCCCGGCTAATCAAATATGTGTCGTGTCTCTGTTTGCTTCAGCTTCTTCTTCTTCTTCTTCTTCGTCTGCTTCTTCAACTTGTGTGTGTCATAGAGGGACACAGATCTGGGCAGCAGTAGTAGCTGCTACTGCAGATCATTGATCTCTTTTTCATGCTAAGCAGATGTGCTACGCTTCGGTTGTAGCTGCCTAGCAAAAGGCAGTCGAAGGAAGCCACTTGGTCACCCAGAAGTTTGTATATTGAGTGTGAGCAGCGGGAAGAGATTGACTTTGGACATGGCTGAAAAATCAATTTGCCTTGGCTTGGTCTGCGTCTGCTCTCAGCAAGATTTGAAGTCTGATTGTAGGCAGAGTGGAAATGATACTTAAAGCACTTTCATCTCTCAAGCAACGGGATATAGTTAAATTCTATGGTCACATCAGCTATAGGGTATATAAGTTATTTAAGCTTTAGCTTTTTAGCTTTCATTTGATTTCATTTGGACTCACTGGACTCGCTCTTCATTTTCAGAACTTTCCCTAATTGATCTCTGCTATTTGCTGAACTTCTTTGATTTCTTAAAACAATCTTGGCTTTCAATTTGACTTTCAATTTGCTTAGGCTTAATAACAATAGTTTCTTTTCAATTTCAATGTCGATTTTTACTCTTTCAATATCAATATCAATATCAATATTCATACTCAGCATAAGTGCTACTATTTCAATTTCCATTTTTACTCTATTCTATGTATGTTTCAATGTCAGTTTCAATTTAAATTTCAACTCAGCATAAGTTCTACTAAACCAATTTCAATTTCAATTGCTACTCTTTATATGTTCTACATATATTTCAATTTTAATTCCTATTCAACAACTGTATATATCCATTTCTAGTCAATATATATTTCATTTTCCGAATCAATGTCAATTTCTATTTCACTTTGATGCAACGATCAACATAAATTTAAATCTCTTCTCTTGATATTTTCTAAGCACCTCAATTTTAATTTCAATTCTTTGCATGTTTTCTAAATCGATTTCCATTGCAATATCAATAACTGCTCTGCGCATATTTGATTTGTGTTTCAATTTGAATTTCATTTCAGTATTTAGTGTACATATATTTCAAATTCAATTTCTAGTCTATATAAATATTTAAATTTCAATATCAGTTTCAATTTCTACTCTATATGTTCTACGCATATTTCAACGCCATTTCCTTAACCACATTATAAACTTCAATTTCAATTTGCCTTTAAATTTTTATATATATATATATATATATTTATATATTATATTTCATTAGTTTCCACTCCACATTTCTGGTACATATACTTCTTACGTATGCGTAAATGCTAGTCTACATAAATGTCAATTTCAATACCAATTTCAACTTCAATTTCAGTTTCGACTGCATATTTACTAAATGATTCGATTTAAATTTCAATTCCATACATATCTACTACATTCTATTCCGCTTTCAATATCACTAACTGCTCTACGCATGTTCAATTTCAATTTCAATTTGCATTTCAATTTCAATTCGCATTTCAATTCTGATATCTCCGAATTGCATTGCAAGCCACCTCAGCAGTTTGTTGCATTAGCGATTCCGCTTATCGCATGACATCTGGAGCGCAATTCTGAAACTTTCAAACATTGCTCATATTCCAAGAGTCGCAAACTTTGCTCAGCTCTCACCACACACACTGTCCGCCCCTGCCCCTGCCCCTGCCCGAAGGAGCTCGGTCGGCCATTGTGGCCGCCCGTTGAGCTGTGCTCTCAAGTTCTGATAGGTGGTTAGGCTGTGTGGCGCGGCGCGCACAACTACTGTGGTGGTGCCCGGCGGTGCTAAGTGTTGTATTGCTTGTAATTTTAAGCCATTTTGCTGCCGTTGCTAGCGCTGCGACACGGACAGGGCCGAACGGGTACGGACAAGGGTGGACAGGTAAGCTAGGTGCCTGGTGCAAAGGTCAAACACGTTGGGGCCGCCCACTGGCTGAGCTGCTGCTGCCGTTGTTGTTGCTGCTGCTGCTGCTGCTGCTGTTGCTGTTGCTGTCGTGCCAGCCAAGAAGTGCACGGCAACATGTGTACTCCATCACATGGTTACCACGACACCAACGGCAACAACAACAGCAACAACAACAGCAACAATAACAGCGACAACGACAACGACAACGTTGTCTGCCCGCAAAGACACTCTGAATGCTTTTTAACGGGCCGTGGTTCATACCCCTTTTGCCTGCTTCTTCTTCTTCTTATTCTCCTCTCTCTTTCTTTTTTTTTTGATTTGTAGCAACCGCCCCCGTTGTTGCTGTTGCGATTTCGATTTCTATCGATGAATTTCATTTGTGTTCTATTTACTGATAGCCATCTAAAATGCGCCGCTACCGACGCCGTTCTTAGCCAATTTGTATGCCAAAAAAAAAGAAGAAGAAGAAGAAGTAGAAGAAAGAAGCAAAAACATAACCGAGGCGAAGCGCTGAGACGAGCTGTGCCTGAATGGGGTCTGCGTCTGAGACTGGGAATTGATTCTGTTTCTGTTTCTCTGTCTACGTCTCTGTCTCCGTCTCCGTCTCCGTCTCCGTTCGCTTGCCCCTTGCTGTTTCTCATGGCAAACAAATTTTATGCAGGCAGCAGGCAGCAGGCAGGCCTCATTCGCCAAAATCGTCGTCATCAATATGAAACCGGTCGTCGTCGCCGTCGCCGTCGTCGTCGTCGCAACTTTTTAGCTCCAAAAACCAAAAAAAAAAACAAAAACTTCGTTGCTGTCGCTTCCTTTTTGCGCGCGCACGAGTTTTCAGCAAAAATTTCTTATCTACAGCTACGTTGCCTGCTATAGTCCTCAGCTAGCCCCCTCGGGCCTTCCGACCCTGCCGCCGACTGCCGATTGTCCAGCAGCGACTGCTGACCAGAGACCAAAAGCTGGCGACTGGCGTTAGCCGTTCGACCTTCACGAAGACGTCGAATACGACGACGACGACGACGCATTTGTCTCTTTGCCCACTGGAGGGTCCATAAAACTTAGCAGCGCCTGCCACTGGACGGCAGCCTGAGCCTAGGGTCTAAGGGCGCCCTAAGGACGCTGCAAGGTTTGTGCTGCGCTCTTTGCTTATTATTTTGGCAGCTCGAATTTGTTTGGCGCTGGCGTTCGGCCGTTGATTTCAAGTTAAGATTTGAATGTCGCTCGGGCAAAGACAATGCCACGACTGCATGGAGGCTGCCTGGCGCTCAGCTCTTGTCGGTCTCTGTGGCAGCTCGTGCGTCGTTTCTCTGAATGCATAGCCAATGCCAAGCCAAGCCAAGCCAAGCCAGGCCAGGCCAGGCCAAGCCAAGCCAAAAACTAAAAAAGACGAACAAATTTCCTTCAACCCGCGCTCAGCCTGCGTTCCGGCTCGTTTTTGAGCTCGTTTTCGAGCTGGACGCTGGTCGCCGTCGTCGTCGTCGTCGTCGTCGTCGTTGTCTGGCTGTCTGCCTGTCTGACTGTCTGGTTGTTTGTTTTTGGGGCCTGGCGCCTGCGGTATGCCTTTGTCGTCGTCTTGGACCTGGGTCTTGGGGTCTTGTCGTCGCCTGCTCGCCTATATGAGAAATGATCGGACATGAGAAACAAAAGATTTGCAAATGTCTTTGGCTTTTTGGTTGCCGATGCCGAAGTAGTTGTTGCTGTTGCTGTTGTTGCTGTTGTTGTTGTTGTTGCTGTCTTCGTCGCCAGGCAGTTGCTGTTGCCGCTGCTGTTGCTGCTGCTGTTGCTGCTGCTGCTGTACCCGCAAGTTAACTACAATCTGGTCTGTCCACAGTAGGCGACAGGTGACGCCGGCAGTGCGACCCATGCGCCCCATCTATTAAGAGCCAAGCCAATTACATACAAAATACAAGAGCTGACAAGCCTGGCAACGAGCGCCAAGACGACAACAGACAACGACACACATTCATCTTCAAGCAGCGCCGCAACAATTGAGGCGAGGACGGCGGAGCGCGAGCAGGAGTAGAGCAATGAGGCGCCGGTTCAGCCACCACCACCATCGTCGTCGTCGTCGTCGTCGTCGTCGTCGTCGTCAGCAGCTGTCGAATTGTCCTTTTGGACTGTTTTGTAACAAGCTTTTGTTGCTGCTTTGCATGAGGTGCGTGCCGCCGGCTGGCTAAATCTTGCCACCAAATCGACGCCAATTGTGTGGCAGCAATCGCCTTTCCCATCGCCAGCGCCAATTCCAGTTGCGCGTGCGCATTTGACGCATTTGCAATACTATGCAAGACTTGTTAATTAGCCTTAAATGTGAGAGAGGGAGAGGGAAAGGGAGATTGAGCGGCAGGGAGAGACAGTGAGACTTCTAAGGCAAGATCATACTCGAGGATCATGCAGGCCTGCCTTACACCAGATCTCATTTGATTTACATGAATTTCTTAGCTAAAGAGTTATATTGAGAAATGTATTTGGTATAGAGAGTTAATATTGTGCGACAAGGAAGAGTATCTGGCAGTCAAACATGCGCTGAGCGTTCAGTCTGCAAGTTGTTTATGACCAAAGCAGACAGAACAAGGGGGAGAGAGAGAGAGAGGGATAGAGCGATGGAGACCACCAAGTGCAGTTTGTGTCGCCTGTGTGGCCACATTTTTGGTAGGGGTAGCACCCCAGCGGTAGCGCCGCAGTCGCAGCAACAAAAACGCAATGCGGCACTTACGCTAGCCATTCGCTGGCTACCGCTGCCAACACGCTACGCAGACGCAATAGAGAGGGAGAGAGGAAGAGACTTGGTCAGCTCTACTTGAGTCCAAGTCCAAGTCGACGTCGAAGTCGAAGTCGAAGTCGTTTGCGTTCTTCTTTATCATTAAACGCATAAATGCGAATCTACAAAAGCCGCTGCAGCAGCTACAGCTACAGCGCAGAGCTTCAGCTACGGCTCGAGCTTCAGCCTTGTGTGGAAATTTATGGCACGTAAATTTTATTGCCCTGCAAGTTGCAAGCAGCAGCGGCAGCGGCGGCGGCATCGGCGGCAGCAGCAGGCTCATTGACGTTGTCGTCGTTGTCGTTGACGTTGTTGTCGTTGTCGTTGTCGTTGTTATACTTATAGCCAGGGTCGTATTTCCCACCAAACGCGTCGGTAGCAGCGCCGTCGCCATCGCCATCGTCGTCATCGTCACATGAATCTGCCATTTTATTGCCAACTTTACTTTGGCGGCAATGTTATTAACGCACATTTTTATGGCTTTGATGGGCAACTGATGCTCGGCCCCAAAAGCTGTTGAGCTGTTGGCCCCAAAGACACAGCTTGCCTGCCGCTCAGCCACCTTATAAATTAGCGTCTTTTAGGTTTTTTTCTGTTGTTGTTTTTGTTTTGTTTTTTGTCTTTGAACATAATTTTCGGGTCTCTGGCTTATGGACTTTCCTTTGGGCCACCTAAATAGATTGGGCATTAGCATAGCGCACGGAAATTGTGGGCTGAAGCGAGTGACTATCTAACTCTCCCTCCCCCCCCCTCTCTCTCTCTCTGTCTCTCTAGCTGTCTCTTCCTCTTGACATCTACTTATGCATATGGCATACATTTTTGGGATTTCCGTTGCATTTAGCCCACTGATTAGCTGCCAATTTGGAACAAACGACAAACGTCGACAATTTCCTCAATCAACGAAAAAGCAATCAAGAAAGAAACAAAGAGAAACAGGTAAATCGACCTGTCTCGGGGGCGGCCGAACGCATAGAAAAGTTTTCGGTGGGGCCAACTCACTAAGTCTCATTGATAGAAATTTACATAAATTTACACTTAATTATGAGCAGCAAAAGAAAAATACAAATAGTAATAATAATAATAATAATAAAAATCAAACAAGACACAAAACACACACAGAGAGAGAGAGAGAGAGAGGGAGAGAGAGAGAGGGAGAGGGAGTAGACAAAGCAAAGGGCACGTAATTTGATTACAAACGCAGCTCATTTGGTGAATGAATTCCAATTTCAAATGCCTGAGCCAGCGAATGTGTGTAAAGCTACGAATTTGGTTGATGAGTTGACCAAAATATTAGACCTGAATAAATGCCAAGTGGCTGGCTCTAAACAGTTCCATTTGAAGAGCTACAATCAGCTAATATCTTTGGGGGGAAGTCTTCAAACGGAGCTCAGAACAGTATGACTTAGACCAAAACTATTTTGGATGTTAATAGAGTCTATAGAGTGCATAGAGTCCATAACAGTTTGTTAAGTCAGAAATCTTCTTTCAGTGAATGCGCTAGCTTAGAGCTTGTTGAAGTTTTCCGATAGATCTAAGGCCTTAATGATGCCAAGCGCTTATTGAAGCGTCATTCAGTTTCCTTGAAGCTTAGAATTTAGCTTAAGAATTGACTTAGATAGATCCAACTGCTTGATGCAGCGCATGTCCTAGCTCAAACTCTGCTGCAAGTATTAAACTTGAGTTGAATCAATTCTGAGTGCAATGCCAATGCCAGCGACTGTCCGTAAAGCTTCGAATTTACTATTGGCTATTGGCTTGGCTTGGCATACATTGTTGATCTGCATCAATAGCCCAGCTGAGCTGGCTCTAAGTGTTTATCCATCCGTTTATTGGTTCCATAGTTGAGACAATTTGTAATCAATGTCAAGCGTTAAACGTGCTGCGCTTGCTTGGCCCATTGATAATCAGCCACGCCCACCCAGCACGTATGCACGCAGCGCCTACCTGTGCCCTGCGCCCACCTGCCACCTCAAGTGGCCCATCTGTGGACGCACGTTCGAGTTCGAGTTCGAGGTTTTCATGCATTTGATTTTTGTTGTTGTTGTTGTTGTTGTTATTGTTGTTTTTTTGGTGCTGCTAATTAATTTTTATGTCCCATTCTTCGCTACGCTTTGCGTTTTCCTTTCGTTAATTAAGCAAAGAACTTAAATAGATGCTGCCCCTGTTGCTGCTTATCCGGCCTAGTCGAAGTGCTATAAAAAACGAAGAAGAAGCAGCAGCGGCAGCAGCAGCATGAGCAGCACAGCGTGTGGTGGTCACGTCTTGGAGCCACCGGTTGGGGCTGTGCCCACACACAGACCCCGTTTTCATTCATTAAAATGCCCAAGAAGAGAGCCAACCGAAAGGAAAGGAAAGGCAGGGTAAGGCAAGGCAAGGCAAGGCAAGGAAAAGAGACAAAACGAACGAAACGAAACGAAACGCAAAGACAACAAATTATAATCAAAATTTAAATTTAAATATTAAACAAGTGTCGATTTGTTGTTTCGCCCCGCCACTCTGGATGCCCCGACAAAAATTAAGTTATAAAACAAAGTTAATGGTGTGACGGACCGGCCCGGACCAGGCACTCAGCTACTTACGTCCCGATAAGATAGCGGCCAACATCAAACACTTCTCGCATTTGGATGCTGTAACACGCACTCGCTTTAATGACACACACACACCACACCACACCACACACTGCACTAGCTAAGCTGATCGTGATCCATGATCCATGATCCATGATCTGTGATCCATGATCTGTGTTCTGTAATCGTCGCCGAGTTGCGATAAAGTTGAAAAGCTTGAAGCAGCTTCAAAATGAGCTACATCAGATTAAAGCTGGGCTTTAGCTTATACGTAAAGCTTTTGTGGATTTCAAGAAATGTGCATAAGCCTTTGCTCAAGTTGCTTCAAAACTTATGTCTGGGAAAGCAAGGACAGCAAGGCTTAAAGTGTCTTGAAGCATTTAAAGCTCTGCTTACATTTTATGCACATAAGCTTAAAGCTTGAAAACATATTTATTTAAAGTTAAATTCACGTATTACAAGACTTAACTGGCAAAGTTTAAGCTTAAAGCTTCACCTTGCAAGCACAGTTTTGGAATATTGCTTAAAGCTCTATTTTACGGTATTTCAAAGAGCTTTCAGCGTTTATAGCGCATTGTTAAAAACGCTTCTAAGTACACTTACTCTTACAGCGAACTGTACTCAGTTGTATAAATCAAAAACTTGTTTTGTAATTGAGACAACAGAGCTTTAAGCTTTTTCTAAATGCCTGAATATTGGAAGCTCTTCTAAAGACAACTTAAAGCTCGCTTTGCTTATAATCGGAGGAAGACTAATTACATTAAAGCTTTACTTTTTTGCTTTTGTATACTTTTCTCAGCGAGCTTTTGAGTCTCTTGTATCTGTCACATTATATTTAAGTCTAGCGTTAACAGCTTTATTGAGTTAAGCCCACTTTAATGGTTCTAATCATGCATTAAGCCCGCTTTCACGCTTCTATAATGCTTTTAAGTATCATTTCGAGCTTCAATTTGTCAAGCTTTGCGACTTAAGCAACTTCTGATCGTGTTCTGAAACGTATTTCAGTCAAGCCAAAACTTGCCGCTGGCGGGTCAACAACATATATACCAGCTTGGTTCTCAGCAGCCTAAGCCTGGGCTCTCTTCTAGGCTTGGATCGGTACAAATGATGCTCATTAGTCGCTCAGCCGATGATCATTAATTGTCCAGCTATCCGGCTGAGATCTGTTTTGGGTAACTGCTGAATCAGAGCCAGAGCCTGTGAGGCCCACATTTTTTGTTTTGGGCTTTTTGGCTACTGTTTAATTATGGTGATGATGATGATGACGATGATGATGCAGGGGCGAAGGCAGATGCAGATGCAGTAGCTGTTGCTGCTGCTGTTGCTTCTGCTGCTGCTGGGGCTTTCACCTGGCTCCACTTTTATTTTCATTAACATAAAATGTTTTGTGTTGATTTTTATGTGCTGTAAATTAACAGAAATTTATGCGCAGAGACAAGAAATGCCTTTCACATTTCTCAACGGAACGCTGAGCCAAAAGGCTCATTCATAAAAATCGACTGCTGCCGCCAGTAGCTGCGTTCACAGATCAACAGATAGATAGTCCATAGCTGATAGCTGGCTGCTCTGTGTGTGTGCTTCTGTGTGTGTGTGTGTGTGTGTGGGGCTGTAGTTCGGGCGGGCGCACATTGCGTATGCTTAATTTATCGACACTTAACGCCAATGAGGCGACGCGGCCGCACTTCAATTAAGGCCTCTGCTTAAGCCCCAGCTCTTGCCCCTGTCGCTGTCGCTGCCCCTGTTGCTGCCCGCCCAAGACAGATCTAAGTGTGTCTGCAATATGCTTAACACTTGTCCACGTCGCCGACGAACAGAGTCACAGAGAAACACAGCACAGTAGCCAGAGACCTCAGAGTCCGACTCGAAACCCGCATCATATGCATGCGTGCAAATAAATTTGTCTTTTAGTAATTGCCGAGTGTTGACTATAAACAGGCGCAGTCCCCGACAGCGGCTATCGGGAACGGCCAGAAGAGAGCCGCAGACAAAGCCAGCGATTGAGATTGGCTGGAGGACTGAAACCCAGTCGCTGGTATCATCATTAACGCTTTAACTTGAATTTCATTAAGCAGGCAAGCAGTCAGGCGGTGAGGCAGTCCAGCAGTCGAGCAGTCAAGCAGTCGAGCAGTCGAGCAGTCAGGCAGTCAGGGAGCTGGCCAAAAGGCAACAGGAATTGGCAATGCGCATGGCAGCGGGCATAGGCACGAAATATAGCGGCTGCAACAGCAGCTCCCAATGTCACATTGTCAAAGAAAAGAGAATAAAGAGAAAAGAAATATCCAAAACTGCGCGGAGCAGCAGCCACATCGACAGCCGAATGCGCTACGGGGCAATAAAATCAGAGATAGCTTAAAGACATATTCAAAAAAGTTACAGAGGCAACTCTCAGCTTGACTTTTTAGTATCTCAAAGTGTACTAGAATTACTAGAAATAGAATAGTAATAGAGTTAGATAGGTAAGGCAGCTGGATAAGACAGAAAGATAGATTGATAGATAAGGGCAGATTGCATGACAGATAGATAGATAAGAAACATAGATTGATAGATAAAGCACATATGTATATAGATATATGGAAAGGTGATACAGATGGATAGATAGATACATAAGACAGATAGGCAAAGATATCGGATGATAGATAAGCTAGATAAAACAGATATACAAATACATAGATAATGTAGCTAAGATAAATAGATAGATAAGACAGATAAATAATATAGATATGATAGATAAAAAGATATATTGATAGATAATACAGATATGTACATATATATAAATAAGCCATACAAGTTGATAGATTAAGTAGATATATAGATAAACAAAAAGATGGATAGACAAATAGATAAGATAATAATAATAATAGATAAGATTGATAATGCAGAAAGATAAGATAAATACATAGATAAATAGATAATAATGATATTCAACATAGATAACAGATAATCAAACAAATAAGACAGTTAGATATATAGTAATGTCAAGGAAGTCCTACACATATAGGATAGATAAAACAAAACTTCTTTAAAGAAATCTGTAAAAGAAAATCTAAAAAAAAAAAATGTTGGTTTATCAAAAACTATGAAAATTGCTTTCCCCAATGAGAAAATTCGAAATTCGCTGAACAAAAAGTCGAAATCGAACTTCTCAATCTATTATCATAGAGCATCGTGTCAACTGTTTGTGTCGTCTACCTGCTCGATTGATAAATGTATTTTGAATGATTATGTGGATCTAATCGAACTGTTAAACTAGATTAGGCTAAAGAGCAGCAACACATTCAGACACACATTTTATTTCACTAAATATACAGCGAGAGCAACAACAGCAACAGCAGCAGCAACAGCAGCAGCAGCAGCAGCAACAGCAACAACAGCAACAACAGCAGCAGCAACAACTTGAGGTGGACAATCGCTTAATGGCTCGCCTGCGAAACATGAAAAAATACTCAAGTGTTATCGATTAATGTCCAAGTCTAGCAGCTACCGAACGAGCTGCTGAGGTCCAAGCCCAAGCCCAAAGCCAAAGCCAAACGCGAACAGCAACAAAAAAACTCGCTTGGCGGTTGCGGCTGCTCATCCAAAACTCAGTGGCTAAATGGACGACAACAACAGCAACAACAGCAACAGCAGCAACAGCAGCAACAACAACAACGACGTTGTTGGTTCTTTATTATGATTATTCGCCTTTTTAATAAAGAAGAACAAAAGGTGCCGACAAATATGGCAAAACGACAACAGCAACAGCAACAGCAACAGCAACAGCGGCGGCAGCGGCAGCGTCGGCAGCTACAACTGCGAGTTCTGCGGGCCAGTTGATTGCGAGTTTGCCACATGGGGCATGCGGCATGCGGCATTTGGCTGGTGCTAATGTCATCGAGCGTTGAACACCTTTATCAGTGTTGCATTGAAATGCACACACGCATGCGCGCAGTCAAGTTGCATGCCACATGCAACACACAGCCAGCTGCCAATGGGCGAGTGAGCGAGAGAGAGAGAGAGAGAGCGGAAGAGCGAGAGCGATAGCTGCTTATCGACGCAAATAGTTGGTCGGCGTGGTGGGTCGCCATTCAATTTATTAGCTGCAATAAAACGCAAATCAACCGCGAGCTAGCAGCAAAAGGCGGCAAAAGTGTTGAAATCATTTGAAATATTTGTCATACGGCAAATGGAGGCGGGCAGCGTGTGGGCGCTAGAAGGGGGCGGAACGGGATGTGGGTGAGACGGGGGTCGGGGTGGGGAGGGTTACTAGTTGGCAGTTGCTGTTGGCCATTAGCCGCTCCTCGTTTATCTATGACAGGATGGCCATAACTAACTGGGCTCATTTGTAAGCAGCAATCGGCTCTGGCTCGATCTGGCGCATTATTTATGATGCGGCCCGTTCGCTATGCCAGCGATAAATGTGTATCGATATTTATGCAATTATGAGTGGCTACGCGGCTGAGTGGCTCAAGACCATTGCTAAATGCTACAAATGATCGATATGTCGATAACTTAGAGCCCATCAAGAAATATATGGATATTTTACTTTATGGACGGTCAAAGCTTGTCCGATTACTAATTATCATTATCGATTATATATTAACATGTGAAACAATCACAGTACAGTTTCGATACTATGCATTTCAATTGCAACTGCTATTACTATTTATATTGTTATCGATAACATATCGATTATCGCATTGTACATAGTTATATGTATTCGTCATGACAATTATCGAATATTGCAACAAATGCAAAATAACAGTAAGTCGCAAACATTATTGATCAATTGAATTTGGTAGTCATTGCTATCGATTAACAATTATCGATATTTTATGATATTTTTATAATAATCGAGTCAACAATTATGATATTTCCAGTATATTTTCTGTTCATGTGAACGTATGCTTCATGCTTATTATCGATAACATATCGATAGTGGGAAATTGAATGTTATTCATACATGCTTCAATTGCTTTTGGGAATCAAATTACTGTTCACATACAAAACATTGCAATCAGTTTGATTTGATTGCACTCGTCACTAGTCATCGGTTATCGGTTATCGACTGAGCATTTGCTCACTCGGCTCATTGGTCGCTCGCTTCAGCGAACCGCAACGCAAATGCAAAAACCAAACACCAAAAACTACAAAACCAAATAAAAGCAAATACAAATTCAAAAGCTCAATCGACTGTGACTGCCAGCAGCTAAGGTAGCGACAGGGTGCAAGGGGGCGGGGGCGCAGGTGGGGGGGGGGGGGCGTGGAGAGGTGAGGGCAGACATGACGATGGAGTGGTGTATGCTTAGAGACAACGATTTGCATACGGCAAAATCTGCGCAGTCGCAGCAGTTGGGTCCGTCCAGGCATCATTAGCTGCAACTTTGTTGAAAGTGCCCCCAAATGTTGCTTGCCCCTTGCTGTGCCCCATTGTTTCTCTCGCTCCGTGTGTATGTATGTGTGTGTGTGTGTTTCTGGTCGCAAACGCCGCCCATTTTGTTAAGCAAATTTGCAATTGGCTGCCGTCGTTGACCGTCGCACAGACGCCACCAAAAATGGACGAAGCCAGAACAGAGCCCAGACGCTGGACAACAGGCGAGACAACTGGAGCCAAGTCGGGGGCAGTTGCCTGTGTGTGTGTGCATGTGTGTGATTTTGTGTGTGTGTGTGTGGCAACAACTCTCTTGCCATGCTGTATCTCAATCTGTTGCCGGGCTGATGTTTCGCTTCGTGTTGTCATTAAAATGTAAATCCATTTAATTAACATTTTCCGTTCAACGACGACCACCAAAAGATAGCAGCAACAGCAGCAACAGCAGCAACAACAGCAACAACAGCAGCAACAGCAGCAGCAGCTCAACAGAATTGTTATAAATTGTAAATAAATTTTGACATTATTTAAATGAAATGTCCATAAACTTGTTGGCTAGACGGCTGCAGCGGCAGCGTGAGAGTTGTGACATGGACCAAAAACAAATCAGAGACTCAGTGAAAGAGCGAAGGAGAAGGAAGTTTTGAAACAACAGACCTGGCATTCAGATGAATACACGACTAATGAATACCCTCACTATGCTTGATCAGCAATGCAACTGGAAGATAATTTTCTGAACTACAATTTTGAGTTTGAGACGATGAAAGAGGAGCACACTGTATCTTAAGTCTTATGTCTTATATCTCCTGTAGCTTGAGCTGTTCAGCACTTGCAGACTACATTAGATATACCCGATATATAGCTCCACTACCCTACAGGGCATTGGAAAGAATTAACGCCTGGGTGGCGTTTCTGTCGAATCAGGCCAATATTCTTTGATATGGCTCGTATTTTGTAGCTTTTGTCTTTGTTCCCTTTGGCTTCGACCATAAAAATATGCATAATTTAGAGATGAATATTAAAGAGTCGCTGCATGGTGGGTCGCTAGCCCAGCTACACCTGTCCCCCGCCCTTCCCCTCCTTTTTTTAACTTGGCTTAATTAAGACATGTTTCGGGCCGCGTTTCGTGTTGATCTTTATGGTATAGATCGCTCAATATGCATATCGATTTAGCTTTCGGAAAGCAGCTTAAGACAATCCAGCGACAGCTTCATAAAATCCCAAATGCTTAGTCAACATATGCCCAGTTCCCATTTACTCCAACAGGCGACAACGTCATTGTCATCATCATCATCATCATCACCATCATCATCGTGATGATGATGATCGTCGTTGTCGGCGCCTTCAATTATGTCCATAATTGGTCAACAGGTAGCCGAAAATGGTTTTGGAAGCATCCCCTCGCACAGCGTCGACCCAGCGATCCGCCTGCCTGTTGCCCGTGTTGCCTAATTGAGCAGCCACCAAACAACTGAACAACTGAGCAACTCAGCAACCGGGCAACACTGTGACAACTGTGGATTGTGGAGTGTGTGAGAGCAAGCCAAAGATTAGCTACGTTCAGCGGCGCCTTAGAACTTGGCTTAGGCGACTGCTGCTACCACACAAAACAGTTGAATTGTCGAATTTATTGCTCGCTTTAGCAAACACTTGCTAATTGATTACAATCGATAGGTCGGTGAGCAGCATTGTCTATCGATATATTTATTAAATTTTCTGGCTTTTACTTCTAATTGAATATTCATGAATTGATTATTATGCATAGAAGTCAATACACTGATGTGTTCACAAATTAAGCAGCGGAAGCTACTCATCTGATCATTTTCTTAAGTATCGATATATATCGATAATATTACAATGTTATGCAGTGGCAATTACAACTACTAAGCTATATTAAATGGGCTTAACTACAGCGTAATTCAATTATCTAGCTCAGTTAACTAGTAGTTATCGATAAATAGTTATCGGTTTTTGTCGCTTCTCCATAATGTTGAAGCACAATTACAGGCCGAACAAGTGTAAATACGAATCCGAGCCATAATCAGAAATCAAGTTTGCAGCAACAATGTCCCGGCGAGCAATTAGCACAGAGCTCGAACACGCTCGCCAGTTAATCGATATATCGATAAACAGACTATATTAGTGCCTAGAGCGATTTACATGCCTGCACGACATTTTAGATTTTCGCAGCTACTCAAATAGCAGAACATTGCAACTAGTTGCTATAATTTGAGGCAGTTGTTGCTGCTGTTGTTGCTGCTGTGGCTGTGTCTGTTGCTGTGGCTCTGGCTCTGGCTGGCATTCAGTCACGATCAAGTGGAGATATCGCTGTGGTAGTTGATGCAACTGTCGATAACCGTTAGCGATCGTCCGTTTTATTGCTGCTGCTGCTGCTGCTGCTGCTGCTGCTGCTGGTTGCATGTGAACAAAACATGCCAAATCAAAGTGTGAGTGATCATTCAATTAAGCAGCACGCCAACCGACAACAACAACACTAGCCGACGGACGACAGCAACATGAGCAGCAACAGCTACAGCAACAACAAAGCCGACGACAGCAATCACACAGCGACAGCAACAGCAACAGCAACTGCGGTGCCATCATCAGTTAAATTATGTGATAATATGCCAACAATGAGTGTGCAACAGCAACAGCGACAGCAATCGCAACAACAGCAACTACAACAGCAACAGCAACAGCAGCAATCAACACGCAAAAGCCCAAAACAAACGTGTCACAGGCAGCACATTGCAGGCAGGCGGGCGAGCAGGAGGTGGGCAATTGAGCAGCGTGAAAGATGCGGCCCCAACGGCAACAGCACGTAGAGGCCCCGCAGCAGCAGCAACAGCAGCAGCAACAGCAACAGCAGCAACAACACCAAAATTGCTGCTGCCTTTTTTGGTTGTTGCTGCCGGCGCGGCTCAATCAGTTTGTCACCCGGGCGATATATAGAGTGATTAAGTGGCCCATGGATTGGATTGGATTGGTGTTGACCAACTGGTGCAGCCGCAGCAGCCGGCTGCCAGCAAACATAGAGACGTGCCGCAATGCAACAGCAACAGTTGCTGAATTTTGCATTAGTTGCTGGCCCGCAATACTGTATAACAAAAAAAAGTAGACAATATTTGACGCATAATTGCATTAGAGCTGCTTGCCAATCAATTCAATCAGCGAATGAAATCACAAACAACAACAGCAACTGGAGCTGTCTGTCTTTTGTCTGGCTTGGCAAGGCAACAGCAGCAACTGTTGCTGATTTGTTGCTTGTTGTGTGATGACAACGACGACGACGACGACGACGACGACGGCGACGACGACGGCGACGACGACTGCGTGGCGTCCGTGTAATCGCACTTCATGTCTAATTAGACTTGTTTATGCCCATTTGAAAAAAAAAAAATAACTTAAATGCAGCAATAACAACAGCAACAGCAACGACAGCAACAGCAACCACATTGCTGCGGTGCATGCACATATTATATTATTTTTTATGGCTATCTTCACGGTTATTTTCATTTAAATCGCAATTCAAACTCGACTTGTCGTCGAATGACATTTTAAATGACAATTTTGCGCCTTTTGCAACTGTTGCCAGCTCTGCGTGTGTGTGTGTGTGAGAGAGATAGAGAGAGAGAGAGAGAGAGAGAGAGAGAGAGAGGGAGGGAGAGGAATAGAAACAGAGCGTGAGTGAGTGAGAGAGAAGCAAATTGAATGTAATAATGCAAATTGTTTTTATCAATAAATTCTAGACGCACAACGAGTAATTCAGGCGATGTTGTTGCTGTTGCTGTTGCTGCTGCTGCTGAATGAATTTATGCGTTAATAAATTTAAAGCAAATTAGCTAAACGACTTCGACGACGATTTATGGACTAAGCAACGATTGCGACTCATTCAGCAGTGCTCAGCGCAGCGCAGCTCAGCTCAGCTCAGCTCAGCTCGGCACGGCACGGCTCAGCCCAGCTGAGCTCAGCGACTCGGCAATTTGATTGATGAGGCTTGCCAATAAACTATGTTTGCCTTTTAAAGTCAGCCCAAATCGGTTCGAGTCGGCAGCAATTGCGTTTCCAATTGCCGTGTGCAGTCCGCCAGTCAGCCAGCCAGCCAGCCAGCCAACTGCAGCGAGTGTTGCGGGCTCCAAAATGGCGACGCCGGCAATTAATCAGTTTTTCAGCCTTCGGCCTTTTTGGCCAGGCAATAAAACAACACACACACACACACACACACACACACACAGACAGACAGACAGACAGAGAGACAGCGACAAGCACTTGCTCAGCGCATGAATTAATGGCAGCGCATTTAGCGTTTAGTCGCTATACTATTCACATTAATTAACGTGACACGTCAACGAGTAGACCACTCAAATTGACGAGTCGTGCCTAGCTGTTGCTGCTGCGGCGTGTGAAAATATTTTAATTTACGATTGCAACTTCTTCGTAATGGGATTTTTATCTTCTCTTTTCTCGCTTTACTCAGTGTCCCATCAAATCTGTTTTTGTAGTACTCTCTGCTATTTCATTCATTGATGCTCCACTTGTTGCAGCTCGTTACAGCTTTAATCGTCCGTGTTTTCTGTCACTCTTTGACTATCCATTGGCACTTGAGTAGAGACTCATTGTATGTTCACTCGCTATCGATTTTCATTTACTCGTTGCAGCACTGCACTGTTCGTTGTATCTCTAATCGCTGAATCTTTACTCGTCGTAGCTCAACTCTAGGCAACTCTATTCGTTGCAGCTTCACTTATTGTATGTTTACTCGCTGTATAGTCTACTCGTTGTATCTGTATTCCTTACATATTTTGTCGTTGTTTCTTCATCATCGTATGTTCACTCGCTGCATCATTACTCGTAAGCTTAACTCAACTCGTTGCAGCTTCACTTGTATCTATACTTGTTCTGTACTGCAACGAGTAGCGGTTCTATTCGTTGCAGCTGTACTCTCTACTCTATTTATTACAGTTCTATACTTAATTTGTCTCTCCATTATTATTCTACACGTTGCAGCTCCACTCGCATTATACATTTTATCTATACGCGTTGTAGCTCTGCCCTTTGTTGCCTCTGTTAAGCTTTTCACTCTTTGTTGTCTTACGCCTTGTAATTAACTTGTAGAAGCGCATATTGCATATTGCCAGTCGCTGTTCGTACTCGCACTCGCAGTCGTTGCTGTTCGCTTATAGCAGCTTGACGCCACGTACTTGTCTTGCTTCACTTGCAGCACACCTTCTCCAACTTGCAGCAACCATTGCTGCTTATTCTATTTTACTTTGTTTTTCTTTGCGCTCCACACACTTGGACTCGATCTGTTTCGTTTAGTCTGGTCTGCGCTTTGTCGCATTATTTAGTTGTATTCAGCACTTCTGAAGCGTTAACACGGCCAAGCACAAGCGTTCTGCTATACATACAATTATAATGCTGACAACATGAGCAACAACCACAAGCATCTTATTAGTCACACCTTTGTGTGCATGACACCGCAATCGCCATTGGTGGTCTTAGCCAGAGAAAGAGAGAGAGAGGGAGCGAGAGAGAGAGAGGGCGTGCAAATCAAGCGCAGATACAAGATACACACAATATAGCCAACCAGTTGTTGTTGCTGCTGTCGCCATCAGCAACAGCAAAAGCAGCAACAGCAGCAACATTGTAGGCAGCTAGAGCTATAGCCTAAAGTCTAAGTCTGAGTCAAAGTCGCAGCTTGTTTTCCTTTTAAATTACATGAACAAAATGGCGTTGCCAGACTCAGCAGCAACAGCAACAGCAACAGCAGCTTGTGAGGTCCACACGCAGCAGCAGCAAGAACCGAAAACAAGCTAAAGACCACAGACTGTGGCTGGCCGGATCGGACCAGGTCTATAGAGCCTTGCTGCCTAGACTAGAGCTGCGACTGCGACTACGACTACGCTCGTTCAGTCGTTCGTTCGTTCGTTCGTTTCTGTTGTCGTTTTAATCGAAGTCGATTCGACGAGTTATGGTAATTAAAAAGGTGTTCCTTTTGCAACAGTCGCGCATGTCGTTGCTTGGGGGGTCTCGCGGCATCGCCTCTGCTCGCTGCAGACAAATTCATATTTTATGACAAAACTTCTAGCCCCTTCCCTTCCCTTCCCCTCTCTCTCTTTCTCTCTCTCTGTCTCTGTCTCTCTCTGGGTCTGGTCTCTGGCGGCACTCGTGCACTTTGGTGGGTGGTCGCCTACAGGAATGTCGTCGACTTGCCACAGTCCACAGCCATTTGCAATATCTTTTCTACAGCTCAACTCTAAGACATGTGTGTGTGTGTGTGTATGTGTGTATTGTGTGTGTGCCTCTGTTTGAGCCTGTCAAGTTTTGTCAAGTTACTGCCGCCAAAACGGAATACTTTGTGCCGTGCTTTTCTTTTTGATTTTTTGTTTTTTTTTTTGTCCCATTGCATTTTGCATGCTAAGCTAACTAATCTTATGCTCTCTTTCTCTTTCTCTTGTTGCACTCTGTGTGGCCATCTCTTTCGTTCGCTTTATAGACAATACTGAACTCAATGCATAAATATCAGCCGCGCTTTCATTTGGTGCGAGCCAACGATATCTTGAAGCTACCATATTCCACGTTTCGCACGTACGTGTTCAAGGAGACGGAGTTCATAGCCGTGACTGCATATCAAAATGAGAAGGTAAGCTTTACTATAGATATAAATATATATATATATATATATATAGATATGATAATCCATGAATATGACATATGACTAAACACATATTGACATTTGCAGATAACTCAGCTGAAAATTGACAACAATCCCTTTGCGAAGGGCTTTCGTGATACTGGTGCTGGCAAACGGGAAAAGAAGTGAGTATCACTAGTGTTAAGCAGCTACCAAAAGTTGAATGCATATACAGTCTTAGATATAGATCAATAATAAATGGGATTCGACTTGTGTTAGATATAGCTAAAGTTTCGCTAATGTAAGGCTTGAAGTCTTTTCTTGGTTGAGGTGACCAGTTCGTCAAAACTTAACAAGTTTTGCCTTAGTGAAGACTATTTCAACTGTTATTAAAGCGCTTCACTGCAACTTAACCAAATGGTTAAGTGTTTTCCTCTGAACCACCTAGCGCGGTCTATAGCTTCTTGGAAGAAGAACCTCCTGAAGATCGCAGCAAGGCCAATAAGTATACATTAGCAGAACAACACTCAAGCTCTTCAGATGTCTCTGACTATTTCTATTAGCAAATGGCAAATTGCCGCACTTTTGCCCAACCTAGCTAGTTGTTACATCGGTTGTAGCTTGGATAAGCCTTTCCCAGAATGCAATTGAAGCTCTCGAAATCGCATTAGAGTGATTTTCTTTTTAAGCATATTCGCATGGCAGCTGCTGGCTCATTAGCTGCTCTCGTCGAGCTAATGCTGCAATTCTGTTTTGTAATCCTGTGCCAAGGACCTTTTTGATTCAATTAGTTCATAAGTTAACTCCGGCCGGAGCACACACACAGAGAGACACACACACACACACACACACAGCTGAGTGCTGTTCGTGGCTCAGTCCGTTGCCTGGACAGGAGGCACTGGAAATCTAATTCAACACAATCGAGCGAAGCCCTTTCAGCTGCACATCGCCTCAAAAAGCAAACTAATCAGCACTTTGAGCTGCACTTCACATTCAGCAAATTGGTGTGGGGGATAGGAATTTGGTTTGTTTTCCTATTTGTTAGCAGCAGGGCATGGCTCGTTTGTCTGGCCTGTCCTCTGTCCTCTGTCCTCTGTATCTGTATATGTATCTCTATTTGTAGCTGTAGCTGTATCTCTGTTTGTAGCTTGATTAGCAGACATTAATTTTTGTCAAATCTGTGCGGAACTAATTAGCCTGCTGCTTGTCAAATTGCAAGTCATACAAAGCGCCAATGAGACGAGGGGGCGTATTGCGGCTGATGGCTAACATCGACTCTCAGCTGGAGGCCAAGTGGCCACAAAGTCAACACAATGATGATGCTGATGCTGATGTTGATGCCGATGCTGATGCTGATGATAATGATGATGAGGATGATGACTGGCACCTTGGTCTGGCCATGCCGCCCCACTCTCAACATCCTCTCGACAGCCGCCCAGCTAGCTGCTGGGCCAGCTCTCCAGCTGAGCGCCTGTAATCCATATTGATGGATTGATTTCAATTTCCTGTTGGTCGATTTGGCCTGCCGACAGCGTGGGCGCTGATCAAAATGCTTTTGACTTTTTTTCCGCAATTGTTTTTGCGAAGGATAACCAAAAAGTCAACATCGGCGCGGTGGGGGGAGTGGACTTGGACTGGTTCCGGTTTCCGGCCACAGCCACGGGCTGCACTCGCTTCGCTTCCAATCTGCCCTGACTTAGCATAATGATGAATGACATTTAATAGCTGGCTCAACGTTTTGCTAAACGTTACAAATCAATTTTCACCCATATCCCTCTCCCTCACTCTCTCTGACTATCTCTCTCTGTGTGTGTGACTGACAATGACAAGACGATGATGAGCTGTGGCGTATTTGGACAGGCTAAGGAACGACTTCATCAGTCTTCTGTTTGCTGCATTGACACAAACAATTTACTTGCGGCCCTTCCTGTTGAGTTGTTGTAAAACTGATTACAGCGCCTTGATTGGCATTAGCTGCCAAGCCACAAGCTCCAACGTCCCAACGCCCCGGCCCGCCCCGCCTAGCCTAGCCCAGCCCAGCCCAGCCCAGCACAGCTGTCTGTTCCCCAGTCCGAGCTGTCTTTTATACCCAGCAAACATTTAAATTGCCAACAGGGAAATGTACGCTGAATGGTTTTAGCTGCCTGTCTTAAATAAGTTATTTGATGCCCTTTTGGCATATGTTCAAAATCGATAAATATCGATTGCTCAACTGTCTTTATTCTTTGTAGTTTTGTCTTTGGCAACGCATCGAAGCGGCTTACATTTAGCTATTTGTTGTCGCTTTAAAGGCAATCAGCAAATCCAACTTACAAATTGCGATAACTACTATTCGATAACTTACGCCGATAACACAAAAGCGACAAATGCAGCATTCTACGCATAACTCATTTAGCTGGCATTACGTTTATCCTTCATTCTTATACTATCTGTGACTGCAGTCATGATCGATAATGGCTTCTATGTTTGATCTAGTCTTAGCTCTCGCCAGTCCGTTGCAGGGTATCATCGTTTGCTTATGCCTGTCTGGCTGTCATCAAAAATCATGAACTGCATGTTTTTTATATGTACGTCAAGCACAGCGACCCCCATCTGCCACCTGCCACGCCCCCCCCCCCCCCCCCCCCCCCGCCAGCAACAACAGAAATTTGACTGGTCATTGCTGGGACAGCAGTCATGTGTCAGTTTTTTTGGCCTGAGCTTCGGATTTGGTTTCGGTTTTGGGTTGCGGGCTGCGGGCTGCGGGCTGTCCTGTCAAACTTGACGTCGATTAATAATAAAACGACAGCGCTCAAAAGTATGCTACACTTGTGTGTGTGTGTGTGAGTGGGTGGGTGGTTGGGTGGTTGGCAGCCGCTAAAGCGCTTAGCTAACTTTTTGCATAGACTTTTAATTAGTCTGAAATGCCTGGGCAATTAGTGCGACTTAGTCAAAACTCTAGCCTCTTCTCTTCTCCCTTTCTTTTTTTTTTTTGTCAAATTGCCAGCAACAACAACAAACAGCAGCAGCAGCGACAGCGGCAGTGGCACTTTTTAAGTAGCTCAATGCGGCGGCAACTTTTTGTGGTTAACTCTTTTAGCAGCCAGCCGCTGGGCCACGCTTCATTAGTAACAACAGCAACAACAGCAGCAACAAAAACAACAACAACAACAACAACAACATAAACAATGCCATGACGACATTTTCGTCCTGCGACTTGGGTGTCACAGCTCACAGCAAGCTCTGCTAATTGGTGGCAACTATGTCGCACCAGAGCCGCAACCCTCTCGGCAGCTTAACTGCGCAACTTCCGCCGGAATGATATTCATCTCTGGCAAAGCCCAGCCCAGCTCTAGTCTGTCCCTGCCGCTGCCCCTGACCCATGATGCTCTTGGCAAACTCTTTTGCAATTGCTTTTGCATTGCCCGCGGGCGCAGCGGAAATCTAAAGTGAAAACCGTTTTAACAGCAGCAGCCGCAGCAGCAGCAGCAGCGGCAGCCGCAGCAGTTGAGAAGCTGGCAGCAATTGAAATTCCTTTTCATATTTATTTGCCACACTCTCACACTCGCCGCTCCGCCCCGCCTCCTGCTGTTGCAGACAAATAGCTGCAGGCGTTAGTTGACAATTGGCGCACTTTTTTCCTTTTTTCTTTCGCCTGCTGCTCGCTTCCTCTCTTTCTCTATCTCTCTCTTTGACTACCTCTCTCTCTCTCTCTGCTTCTGCCTTTAATTTGCCAATGTTGTGGCGGGGGCGGGGCTGCAGCGTGGGCGTGTGTGGAACTGGTTTTAGCCGCACATTTAGATATAATTCAAAAATTACAGAGCAGCACAATTTGCCACGCCCCGCGCCCGCGGCACTGGGCTGGCGCCCAAGATAAACGTCTTAGTTGCCCTTTGTGCGAGTGTTGGAAATTTATGGTTGAGTTACATGTGAGACACAGGAGCGGCTCAGCCCAAGGCGAGCCGGCCCAAAAGCACCTTTGGCTTGCAGCCTGAGTCTTTGATAGCTATTTGCAGCTTATGTTGAGAGACTCTCAGATAAGTTTTCATAGTTCAAGAAATACTGAAATAAGTCTTTGACACTTATCCTGAACACTTACTTATCTAAGTTGTCCCTTCTCCACCTTATAAACAGTGCGTCTGAGTTCAGTTTGCATTGCCTAAAAAATTCTAAAAAATTCATTGAATCTTTAACAATATAGAAAACAATTTTTACTTGCTGTAAAAGTCATTTATAATTGTTTCTCATGCTGCTTAGCTTCACTTCAATATCAATTTTAGTTCAAAGTATCTTTCTAGGGCCAAAATTCTATACCAAAATTAATTTGGAAACCTTTTGAGTCTCGCTTCTCTAAGCAGACTTAGTTTGTGTTTGGTATTAGTGGGAAAAGCTGCACTAGCTAATCCCACAAAAAACACAAATTTGCTTTATAACGCCCCATTTTGGGCATCCGCTATGCTGGTGCGGCTCGCTAGTTGTTCGACTTGGCTGTTAAGTGGGTGGGCTCGTAACGCTGCCTAGATTAACACAAATTGATTTGCTATTAAATTAGGTGTATACACAACACACACACACACACACAACACACACAGGTGATGCGAAATACGTGGAAAAACAGTTAAGTGTAAAAGAAGACGCCTGTGGCAAAATTGCTAACTCCTGTCTATGGGTGGTTCCGGTCTCAGTGGTTGCTGTGATAATGATACACACATGCCACCATCTCTCACCCTCCTTTCCCCCCTCTCTCTCTCTCTCTTTCTCTATGTGTGTGTGTGTGTGTGTGCTAGTAAATTGCCCAATTTGCGAAAACGGGGCCTGGCGCTGGCAGCGTTGCTTTGATGTGTGAACAACAAAAAAATAAACGTAGAAAATGCACGGACGTAGTTTTTCGGCAAAGGGCAACGCAATGAACGGGATGGGGGAGGAGCGCGTAGAGCAAAACGGTGTATTTGTCGGAGCTTACGGGGCAGTACGAGTCGAGGCCAGTGTAGACACTAAATTACACTAACGTGTTTTGAATTATTTTTCAATTTCATTGTCGGCCCAGACACAAACTGCCGGCTGTTTCCGCCTGCCATTGTTACATTTCAATTAAGGTTCCGGCTATACGGCAATCCCCAACCAGCCGTAGTCCGCCCGCCTGCCTGCCTGCCTGCTCCGTCCCTCATTCATATGCCGGCAGCGTCGTTTTATCATTTAACAGATATTCCTGCTCGCGAAAATATTATGCCAGTGGCTCGTCTATCCAAAAAGCCTAATGCTGCAACACGGTTAGCAGAATGAAAACAATGTCAAAAACACGAGACGCTTGCGGTCAAAGCGTGTTGCCGATTACGATTCGCCTGTTTCAATTTGCAGCCTAATGTTTGCGTGTGGTAAACTTATCTAAAGAGTTGAGCTGAGCAGTGCTGCAGCAATTGCTATGCCAGAAGTGTCTAGCTGTGATCTGTTGGGCAGATCTAGATCCCTCTTGACTTGGTCCTCATATAGAAAGTGTCTAAGACAGCTAGCTGTGATCTCTTGGGCAGATCTAGAACCCTTCTTGACTTTGCTCTTTCATTTATAGTACCAGTTGTAATACAAAAATAGCTCCAACTGCTATTTCCGACATCACTAGCCATAATCCTCGTTCTATGTAGAAGTTGGCCTAGCTCGCTTGCCTGTGCACTTGCCGTGCCTTAGACAATTGGATGTTCTAATTTGTTTCGTTTTCTCGTACAACTGTTGTTACAGGCAGGCGCTGATGTCCAATCGAGGGTCCGACTCGGACAAATTGAATCCCACGCACGTGAGCAGCTCCCGCGCGCCGCTTCATTTGGGCCATGCCGGACGGCCGCCGCATCTGCATCCGGCGCATGCGGCAGCGCTGCTGGACAACCAGCAGGACGACGACGATAAGCTGCTGGATGTGGTGGGGCCGCCGCAGAGTCCGCTGTTGCCTTTGAGCCACTCGCTGCAGCAGATGCACGCGCACCAGCATTCGGGTAAGCAACAACGCCACATCAGCTAACAGCGCTCAGCGGCTATGCCTGGATTACGGCAACAAGTCTAACTGAACGAATTTCTTGCTTTTCTCTTCTCGTTTCATGTGGTTGTTATCAGCAGCTCTGGCTGCCTGGTTTAATCATTTGGCTGGCGCTGGCGCCGGCGAGCATGCGGCCGCGGCGAATGCGGAGGATGCACTGCGCCGTCGATTGCAGGCGGACGATGTGGAGCGCGATGGCAGCGATTCGAGCTGCTCGGAGAGCGTCGGCGGCAGCACCGGCGGTGCCTTTCGCCCCACCTCCACAGGCAGTCCCAAGGAGGGTGTGGGCGGCGGTGCAGCTGCTGCGGCGGCAGCGGCAGCGGCCGGTCTCAATGCGGCCGGCAGCTATCCGTCGCCGAATATCTCAGTGGGACCACCCATACACCCGTCGCCGCATCTGTTGCCTTACCTCTATCCGCACGGCCTCTATCCGCCGCCGCACTTGGGACTGCTGCACAATCCGGCTGCGGCTGCCGCCATGAATCCGGCCGGACTCAATCCGGGCCTGCTGTTCAATGCGCAGCTCGCGCTGGCCGCCCAGCATCCGGCGCTGTTCGGGCACGCCTATGCGGCAGCTGGACATACGCCCGTCTCGCCGCTGCAGGGTCTGAAGAGTCATCGCTTCTCGCCGTACAGCCTGCCGGGCAGCTTGGGCTCGGCCTTCGACGCGGTCACGCCCGGCTCGAATGCGAATCGCAGTGGCGGCAATGGCAGCGCCGATGCAGCTGCGCCGCCCAATCTTCTACCCTCTGCCGGCGGCGGCGGCGGCCTGGGCCTGGACAATGGACCGCGCAGCTTGAGCTCCAGTCCAAGACCGCGCGCCTCTTCACACTCGCCGCCCACGCGGCCCATATCAATGTCGCCGACGACACCGCCGTCGCTGCTGAAGCGACAGTCGCAGCATTCGCCGTCGGAGCTGAAGAGCATGGAGAAGATGGTCAACGGGCTGGAGGTGCAGCACAATGGCAGCGCAGCAGCAGCAGCGGCGGCAGCAGCAGCGGCAGCAGCAGCAGCGGCTGCCTCGCTGCTATCGGACGAGGCGTCACAGCTGCAGCATCATACGCAGGCGCATCACACACATCCGCACACACATCCGCACGGACATCCGCACGGGCTGACGCATGGGGCGCACCATGCGTCGGCTGGAACGGATCAGTGACAATTACAGGACGGCCGCTCCGACTGCGAGGAGGGCGGCCCGCACGAGCTGGACGACGACGAGGACGATGAGCACGATCGCAGCTCGGTGATCGATCTGGATATCGATGTCTGACCGCAAACGGTGCAGCTGCAGCAGCTTTAGCGTGCAATGCCGATGGCCAGCTGCCGTGCAGCCGATGCTGGGCCCCCAATGCCTTCACCGGCCTTGGCCAGCATCAGCATCAGCAGCGGCGGCGGTGGCGGCGGCGGCGGCAGTTAACCAACACTGCTAAACAGTGTAAATAGCGCCAGCGTTCTATATAGGCATTGTAGCATATAGCATATAGTCCACACAGACACAGACACACACACACACCCCAACTCCCACACACACACACACTAACACACACATATATACACGCACGTAATACCCTATAGAGCCTAGAGACGTTGCGGGTCGCTTTGCGCATAGTTATAGTACACCGATATACATATATCGGCTATATATAAATATATCTATTTTTTTTTTTTTTTTTTTTTTGATAATTAATGTAAGCAACGCCTGTTTGTGATGCGCAGGACCCGCCAGCTTTTAAAACCTAGTTTAAAGAGGGACACAAGCAGTGAGACAGACAGTCAGAGAGAGAGAGAGAGGCGTGACAGACAGCGACAGATATATTAGATTTGTTTACCATACGTTTTTTTTTTCGTTTCCTTAAACGTGGCCCAGTGCTCTTGCAATTAGTTGCAGCTAAAAACAAAAAAAAAAACAAAAAAATAAAACCCTAAAAAATGCCCACAAAACACTTTTTAGCACTTAGGCATAATACATAAAATATATACATATACATATATATATATATATATATATATATATATATATATATATATATATATATATATATATATATATATATATATATATATATATATATATATATATATATATATATATATATATATATATATATATATATATATATATATATATATATATATGTATGTATATATAAACATATATATATAAATATATATATATACACACTATATAGCAAAGATAAAGAGACACACTGAGAAAGTGAGCGAGCGAGCGAGCGAGAGAGAGAGAAAGAGAGTTGAAAAGCGCAGACAAATTTATATATATATAAAACACATACATATATATACATATATATAGATATATACATATATATATATATCTATATCTGTATACATATATTGATATATTGATATTGATTGAAGCAACATCAAAGATGGCGCCCATATATATATACACACACACTCACACACACACACACACAAATCTAAATACAATGTAACCTTTAACAACAACAAGAAAAAAAGCAGCAAAAAAGCAAAAAAAAAAAAAACAAAACAAAACAAAAAAAAGCAAGCGAAATGCGTAATTTTTTTTTCTTAGTCTTAGGATGAACAATTTTTTTTTAGTACTCGTAAATTGATTGAAATAAGCTAAAAGAAAAATACAAAAATTAAAAAAAAAATACAAATAAAAATAAAAATTAAAATATAATAAAAGCGAAAATAAAAAATAAAAAAAAATATTTAATGAAAAAAATTGCGTAAAATGCGAAGAAAAAACTATAATTAAATTAATTTATGTAGTTCTTAAGTACCGTGTACCGTAACATCCATGAAAAGAAAATGCATAATTTATATTCTTTTTTAACACCACCACACGAGAGGTAACGCCCCCTACCCGCCCCGCCCCTTAGCTAACCCAGCGGGCTTCAGGCTTCACACAGCTGCCTCGGCTGGAATGGTTCCGCAGCTTCTTCTTCAACTTCTTCTTATTCTTATAGACACTTAGTAGCAGCGACTCACACACACACAGAGAGAGAGAGAGACACACACACACACACACACACACACTACAGCCAGTTATAATGCAGCATATAGAACACTTTCATCCTATAATACAAGTTCTCATATAGATTTTTTTTAAACTTTTTTTTTGCTAATTTTTAAGTTCTAAAACCAAAGAACAAGACACTTTTTTTTTGTATAATTATAATTCTTTAGAACAGACTCGGAATAGCTACTTAGTATTATATTATTGTGTGTGTTTTATTTTAATACTATGGCATATATATATCGTATGTATATATATATATATATATATCGTATATACATATATATATATATATATATATATATAAATCAATTTTTTTTTATATTAAGCAATTTATTAAATGGCATTCAACGCATGTTCCTCGCATAAGTTTAGAGCGACAAGACGCAGCTAACACAGCCCCCAGCCCCCAGCCCCATACACTCACATATACTCACACACATTCATTTACCTGTCCACACACACACACACACTTACACACACACATAAAATATTCGAAAAAAAATTAACAAGAAAAAATTGAGAAAAAAGCAAAAATTGTAGCGCAGTTTGTTTGTCCTTATATACCGATATATATATATATGCATATATATATAAAATTGATTTTTTTTGGGTTGGTTTAGCTGTTTTTTGAATGAATTATACGCAAAAGCAATATTAATTATAGTTAATTAAATTTAAATGCAAACAAAAACACGGCAAACGATAAAAACAAAAGAATGAAGAACAGGCATTACAAACATATATATAAATAAATATATATATATATATATTTATATATATATATATATATATATATATATATATATATATATATACATATATGTATATATATATATATATATATATATATATATATATATATATATATATATATATATATATATATATATATATATATATATATATATATATATATATATATATATATATATAAATAAATAAATATAAATTTAACGATGAAGCAACAACACCTCATGTCACTGCAATTATATTAAAATTAATTAAACAACAACAAAACAAAGGAAATTAAATAAAAATTATTACTAAAAGACAAAAAACCAACAAACAAACAAAACAAAATAAAAAATAAATAAAAAAATAAAACAAAAATGCAAAAAAAAAACAACAACAACAACATACATGCAACAAGATGAACGTGTTTTATTGTTACTGCTATCACTATTAGCATTAGTATTATTTTTATTATTTTTATTATTATTATTATTACTTTTACAATTGGAACTTTGATGCGCGCCGCCAGCCAAAGCGAACAGCACAAAGGATTATTTGCAGGACAACAAAAGCGAATTGCACAATATTTGCACAAATGAGCAATGAATTGTTTTCAATATACATATTAATATAAATATAGATATATATATATATATATATATATATATATATTTTATATTTATTGCGTAAAGGCAAATAAAGCGTTTGCTGTCATTCGATGTCTTAATTAAGTGCTGGCAGCTATATTTCGCAGCTGTCCACATGCACACAGCCAGCGCTGCAGATACGTTTCTATTTGCATTTGCATTCGCATTTGCCGATGCATTTGCAGTTGCAATTGCACAGTCAAATATAACAGTAAATGCAATTAGGACTGGGGAGATTCAAACAAGGCGCCGATTCAGATGCAAAAATGCCTGCAGTTGCAGCTGTAGCTACATTCAGATACATTTACAGCTAGATGCAGATGCAGATGCAGATGCATTAGCTGTCACAGCGAGTAGTTTGCAGATGCAGATACAGTTGTAGATACATTTACTGAGAGATGTATTAGATACAGATATACATAGCTACGGAAGCAGATAAATTTACAGCCAAATGGAGTTGAAGTATAAGGTGCAGATACATTACCTGTCACAACTGCAAATGTGACTGCCAAAGTAAATACATTTGCAGATACATTCACTAATACAGATACAAATGGAAAAGCCACTGAAGAGGCAGATACATTTGCTGATATAAGATATCTACCAGCCAAAGGTATCTGCAAGTATGCAAATATGGCTGCAGATACATTTACAACTAGATGGAGAGTATAAGATTCAGATACATTGCCTGTCGCAAATGTGAGTGCTATTCAAGATACATTCACTAATAGAGATACAAAAGGATAAATCATTGCAGAAGCCGATGCAGATTGCTTGGCTGTTAGTTATACAGATCACATACGACTGCAGTTGTAGATACATTAACTGAGAGATATTTGAGATGCAGATACATTGCTTTTAGATACTTAGATACAATTTTGCAGATATTGTCACCACGAAACAAAGGATTCATATGATGCAGTTGCAAAAGCATTCGATAAAGATACAACTGCACATAGCAGCTATTGCATCAGACACATTTGCCAATAGAGCCACAGATGCAGATATATTTCATATTATTAACAAAGATACAAATGTATCTACATTTGACAGAGAAAAAAATGTAGCTACGTTAGCAACTTTTGCCAAGATGCCCAATCAGTTGAATGTAGCCAAAGATACAGATACGCAAACTGCTACTATGTATGGCTGATACAAATAGAGCTTCAGATGCATAACTAATTAAGACACAAATGTAAATTTTGATACATTTTGTATTAGATATTCAAAGAGGACTATGGATACTAAAGCAAATAAATGAATTGACTGCAGATGTGGAGATACAATGCAGCTGCAGATGCATTGCCAGCTTTAGATACACGAATGCAAATATTCAAACAGATGCAGATACATTCACAATAGACTATTTCATTGCAGGTAAGCTTGTCTGCTAAGCCTTTTGCCTTGAATCTTTAGGACAAAGACAAAGGCTTTCTTTCCGATACATATCCAAAGAGCCATAATCAATTGGCACTTGAATCAATGGAACCTGCCCCGATATGATGATGAGGTGTAACATTTAATTTAATAATGGCTTAGTTAGTAATCGACGATTGGGGGAAGGTGCCCAGTGCGGGTGCAGGCTGATGTGGATTAAGCGCTTGGCAGCTAACCCTTAGGCCGGCGGCTAAGCCAAGCGTTAAGGCCGCGACTAACCGTTGAAGGCTCACTAATAGAATTTGGCACGAATGCCAACTAAACTAACTGTTGCGACTGCGACTGCTGCGGATTAGCCCAGTCCGATACGAGGAGAAAGGAAGAGCGGCGCTGGCTAGACTAGATTACCATCATCGATAGAGCTAATTTCGGGTAATTGAAAGTGCTGAGCCCGCATACAGCAGGCTAGACCCAGACCCAGACCCAGACCCAGAAAGCTGTACAAATAGCTGGTTCCACATGACTGGCTAGGCATGAGGTTGTAAATTGTAACGCTTCAATAGAAGTTGCCGGAGTTTGAAGTGCAGCAATAAAAGGCGACCAAGAAGCACCCCCTCCCCAGCCCGAACCCGAACCCGAACCCATACCCTAACCCGTGACTCGTTGGCTGTAACCCGTTATCCGTTGCCCGTTACCCGTTACCCGTTACCCGTAACCCTTTTAGTTTTATTTATTTGGTTCGCTCGCTTTCTTGAGCCCACGCACAGGCCATGGAAAAACTGTCAATAAGTTTGAGTGTTTTGGCCCAAAAAGTCAAATGCTCAGCATAAATTACGTATTATTAATTGCTGCCGCTGTCGCTGCCGCCGTCACCAATGTCACCAACGCCACCGCCAGTGCCGCAACTGCCGATGCTCGCTGAAGGGTTATGGCGATGTTGACAACACTTGCCCCAACCCCAGCCGCAATCCCGCTCCACACCCAGGCCTGCCGAGCTGGCAATTTGCAGCATGATTAATGTGATTGTTTACCAAGCGGTCGGGGGTAAGTTGCACGGCATATTTCAGCAACTACTAACTAACGAGTCAGCTGTAACGAGTAGTTGACTTGAGTGACCTAGTCCAGTTGTCAAACAGGCTGATGAGTTCCGAAGCTCACGTAGTGCTTTATTGACGATCAAATGAAGCTTAACAGTGGAAGAAAACCAAATTGACGAGTAAAAAGTAACGAGTAGACTTAGATGTATGCTAGCGACAGCCAAAAAAGCAAAGGTAAGTTACTTGATATTGTCATATCAAAGCCTATCTAACAAGTAGAGAATCAGACAATCAGCTACTCGAGACGTTCACATAAGTAGAGTAGAGTAGAGTAGAGTTCACGAGTAGATGGCGTCTCTTGTATAGATAGCGAGTTGGTTGTCCACAGCACTGTTGCTCTTATGCATATGGCAACTCGGCACAAGAAAGTGTCTTACGAGTAAAAGTAACGAGTGGTTAGCAAGTCTCCTTTCTACATCTATTACATCCTTGTTGGCTACTCGCCACATGTGGCGCAACTCGCGGTAAGGCAACGAGTATGCACAGCTCCATTAGGAAACCGCAATGTTGGCTGTAACGCAAATTGAATGTGCGTACGCGTAACCTTTCAACGGAGTCAACAACAAATCGCCCATTATTGTCGCAGCTCTCGTCATCAATTGAAATTTTCTGCATGTCATTCGGCTGTGACAAGCCGCTGTCGCTGTCAATGTGCATTATCATAAGTTGCGTTTTATTGCCAAAACATTTATGAGACAGGGCGACAGGGCGACAGCGCCACAAAGTGCGTGCTGAAAGTTGCGGCACGGCCGGGGCTGGGTGGCCCAGTAGAGCCCAGCAATAATGATCACAATAATAGTTTTACGGGTTAGAGAAGTCACAGTCACAGCGCCAGCGACAACGACCAACAATTTAACAGCGAGAGCAACAACGGCAACGAAATTGTTTTCATACTTTCGATTTTTAACCCTTTTCACAATGGTGCGTAGCGCATTGCGTGCGACAGCCCCGGCACAAAGGACTAGACACGACTTAAGGGTTGTATAGGAGGGGTACAGGAGGGTGGTGGGATTGTTTGTTGGAGTTGTACCTCGTTTGACTCAAGTTTGTTATGCATATTTTATTAGCGCATTCTGTGGATACGCACAGCCAGTTGACTCTTTGCGTGCAACCACCTATCCCTACCTCTTCCTCTCCTCCTCCACAGCGCTTAAGCATGAAAGGGTTGCAGCCGCAAAAATTTGTTGCTAGTGCAACTGTTGTTGCTGGCATTGTTGACATTTAACTTAAGCGGCCGCACGGCAGCAATTAAAATGCTCAACTTGTCAACGATGACGACGAGGACGAGGACGAGGACGAGGACGAAAACGTGGTTGCCCTTAACACCCAACCAGCCGCCCAATCAGCCACCTGCCCCACACTCTCTCACCTGACTTTGATTTGATTTGTGAACAACAAAGAGCCAAAATGTTGACAGGCACTATAAAATTATCAAGGCTTAAATGTATTTTGATGTGCCAGCCAGATTTCATATACATATGCGTGTGTTATATAATAGCAGAACAGCATGTGGCAGTCGGGCGTGCTCGACTAGCGGATACCCTGCCGTGTTGTCCTTGTTTATTGAGGGAGGTAAGAGGTAAGGTTAGACACCTAAAGGTCTCTCTCTCTCTCTCTCTCTCTCTCTCTGTCTCTCTGCCTAAAAGCTAAGTATAACATTTCAGTCTCTGGCTCTCATAAATGATGAGCTAGACAAACGGACGGTCGAATGTTCGAACAGACAGACGACTCGAGTCTGGACTCAGTTCAAGCATACTTATTTATGTACTTTTAAAGTTTGTCTACATCTGCTGCTGTCTTTTACAATCATTTTAACACAAACCAATATACTCTGTTGATTCACCTTCAATGGAATCTGGCTATAATTAAGTTAGCTTGGCTAAGTGTTCAGTGCGTTAGCCATGTTTTTATGATTTTAAGCTGCTTTAGTTTGAAGCTTAAACATAGTTGGAAAATATTAAGAGCTTGTGATGTTTGTTAAAGCAAACAGTTCAGGCTAAAGGAAGAGCTACTAAGGAGCGCTATGCGGTAGAACGAAACAGTAGAATCATTCAGAAGAACTACTCGAGAAGGAGTGCTAAGAAAATCTGCTCAGAAAATCTACTCAGAAGAACTATTCAAGAGAGAATTACTCACAAGAACTACTCAGAAAGACTACTCGGATGAATTCTTATATTAAATCTGAAAGTTATTTGAAAATCATTTAAAGGTGAGTCAAAAATGCTTTAAGCACATCCTCCACCTTACTTTAAAATAAAAAAAATATGTTTACCAAATGATTTATATATATCACATATTGTTGCCAAAGTAGTTTTGAGCATTTGTTCAGAATGTGGCTCGACTTTGAAACATCGAACTCTAAAAGTTTTAGAGCTAGTTCGAGTAAACAACAGGAAGTTGCTTTAAAATAGCATTACTTTTCTAATATTTTTGCTTTTGACTATATCTTAAATATCGCACGTTGAAGTTTGATTTGCTTGGCCTGAAATCAGTTCACATCGAAGATAGTTGACGAACTTCCGAGCTTTGATCTTAGAAACCTATTGCAGAAAACTGCATTTGACATCGCAATCAAAGTGTTGAAGCTCACTGAAAAGCAAATGACTCCGAGTGAAGTTTCTTTGGCTTCTTAAGCTAGAACTTTTGATTGGGCGTAAAACTGTTGTTGGTAAAGCAATGCAAATGCAATTTCCTTGATTCTCATGGACAGCCCTTGACTCTGGAGCTCCGAACTTTACCGGTGAAGTTGCATCTGGTTTTGGCAAAGTTGAGAGAAGCTGAAGCTGAAAACAAAACATTTTATGGGCTTCGATTGCATTTGGCTACGATTTGATGTCAGTGCTAATGAGCTGGAACAGCGCGCAGGAGACAGGTGTATGCCAGCCGATATGCTGACAGTCTTAGCTTCCTCAACAGCTTCTGCTTCTTTCTCTTCCTTTTTTATGATAACAATAGCAGCAGCAACAGCAGCAGCAACGGCAGCAGCAACAATGCCATAAAATCCGCAAATAAAAAGAGTCAGAAATCGAGAAACCAAACAGCGGCTCCAAAAGCTGCGTCTGTCAGCACCTAGCGGCCTAATCAACCTAAACAGACAACAACAACACACACACACTCACACTAACACTCACACTCACACTCATACTCACTCACACTCACACACACACGCACATAGCTGAATTTTTGCGGCTCTGCTCTGAGCTGTCGTTACGTGCGCGCTTTTGATCATTTTATAAGCGCAATTTCCCTTTTTACGATTATCTTCTCATGCGCAACCGAAAAAGGCAGAGCCCCCAATAACACACCAACACACACTGAAACACACCAACACACACCAATACACACCAACACACACCAACACACACACACACTCAGGCAATGTTTACCCCCCGCAAAGTGCGACCATCAATATGTGGAAATTTGTTTTCAATTTTTTGGTTACAAATGGTCATAAAAACACACACACACACGCACACCTGCGTGGCTGCGTACGTGCGTGTGTGTGCATGAAAGGGTTAAAGCAGACAGAGGCAGCGGCTGGAGCAGAGGCAGGAGCAGCAGCGGCAGGAGCAGGAGCAGGAGCTAGCCATCAAAATGCAAATGCGCGACCATAAATAACGTAAAACGGACAGCCAGCCAAACACACACAAGCTAAGAGAGAGAGAGAGAGAGAGAGAGAGAGAGAGAGAGAGACTGAGAGAGAGAGAGGAAGAGTGAAAAGCGGGCTAATAAAACCACCCAACGATTTAAAACTGCCAAAAAAAAACCACAAAAATTCGAAAAAAAAGAAGACTGAAACGAAGGTAACAAATGTATTGAAAACGACAGCAGCGGGCGGTTAGGTGCGGCGTTGCATAGTGGGCGTGGCATGTGGGCATCATGTGGCGTGTGTGTTTGTGTGTGTGTGTGTGTGTGTGTGCAACGCTTGAATGAATGCGATGACGCCAGAGCTGACGGCGTTAAAGGGTTACCCCCCACTAACCAAAGACTCCACACACACACACACACCTCACGCCACTTTTCATTTCGAGCTACGTCTATGGTCATGTCGGCGTTCGCGTTTAAACGACGCGACAAATTAAAATTCCCTACATCCGGCAATATATACCACGATCTCTCTGCCCAGCCCCACCTCCACACACACACACACACACACACACAGAAGCAGGCACAGGCCCTCTCCGCCCCTCGCCATAGCTGCGTAGGCGTTGCTTTACAAGTTTAACCAAAAGTCATGCTCGATTAAATTGCATTTGTTGCGGCTGCTGTTGCTGCTGTTGAATTTGCCCGGAAGTTCAGTTACCAAAAGCACAAAAAAAAAAAAAACTCGCAGACTCGTTTCCAATTCCAAAAAAGAACCCTTGCACCATGCCCCGATCCCATACGCATAGCAATAGCCAATTTCAATGTGCCCCCTCTGTGGCCCGCCCCTGTCTCCGCCCTTCATTCAGCTGTAACGAGCTGCGTAGGTGCGGCCGCTGGCCCTTCGGTTCGCTTTTGTCTGGGGCGCAAATTTGAAAATCAGTTAGCGGCCAATTTTGTTGGCTAGCCGCAAATGAGGTACGATCCCCAACCCCCCCCCCCCCTGCACCCTCGATTTTTGGAAATAATGCGAGTGTTTTGGTGTGGCATTGTGTGCCAACAACTGCTAACAGTGACTATTGCTGTTTAGGCCCTGCTTAGCTTATGAAATGCTGAGCAACTGCGTCTGAGCTTTGTTTAGGCTCTACTTTTATTGTCATTCACATTCGCATTCACATTCACATTCGCATTCACATTCGCATCGATTGGCATCCATTTCATGGCAAATTGCCGGCCGCCCGCTGCTGACAGCAGCAGCAGCGGGTCGCTCGCTGGCCATTATCCAATTTCCATATGCAAAGCCAGTTGACGTTTTGCGGCTGCCACAATAAATGGCACCAAAACAGTGGCCCCTTCCACGCCGCTCCGCCTCCTGGTGCTCCTTGGGCACACCTCTGCATCCACCTGTCCCAGCCAGTTGTCCAGCGCCTTCTGTCGCCACTTTGATTGATATGCCCTCATCATTTTTGTTTTGCTTCATTTTCTGCATAGCGATTTACGTGTCAATCGCCTACGGCTCAACCTCGCATCGGCCTCGAATCCAGCTAACGGAGCTCAACGGCAACCTGTCCGCAGAAGGTGGTAAATTGTCATGGCGGGGTAAACGAAAATGCGAATACTTACAAACAGTTGCTGCAATTCGTTATCGATATTTATCGATTTAAGTTGATTAATTTAGCAGAGATTCATTTAGATCAACTTTGGAAAGATGTATAAAAAAAATATACATATATATATATAGCTTATCGATAAATATCGATGCAAGTAGGCAACTTTAGAAGAGACTCAGTTAGGCTAACTTTGACTAAATGCTTACTTACACAACAAATTCCATTCGCTTATCGTTATATATCTATTGTAGGTATAGACTTCAGATATTATGATTGCAAGTTCTCTGCCGAAGAGTTGCGTAGATTTGAAATTCGAAACTTTGCTTGAGCTTCTTACACAGGGCCACAAAATCCTTTCTGTAATGATAACATATAAGTTATAAGTCATCGATATCGATATATGATATATCGCTTATAGTCTGTATAACAGAAATATGCTTAGCTTCGAGCATGCTCTGCTCTTGTCATTTGTTAAATTTTATCAATTTGCAATGATAGTAGCTGTGGGACTATCGATACCCACAACTGTATACCCATAAAATTAATCACAAGCCTATGATTGAAGTGAAATATATATAAGATACTTATATAAAAATCGATAAATATCGATTATATTGTATAATACATAGCTAAAGATATCAAATCTTTATTATTTAAATATTATGTAGAGTGAGATATATGTATATAGCATCAGCTTGGGCCATACCCACCTAGTACTTCTTATGCTCCCTCACCAACATACAAAGAAGCAACACAAAGTCAATCTGCCAAATTGAAGCTGGCAGAGATTCAGGCAGCTGCAGCCAAAGCAGATCAGCGCAGGTGGAGAGCTTTATCTGAGCTGCTCCGTTTAAAATTCCAATCGACACCCAAAAGGCGGCTGCTTTTGATGCAGCATCCAGTCGAACGGACAGTAACCAGTAGCCAGTCGCCAGTAGCCGGTAGCCGGTAGCCGGTAGCCAGCGCCTGTTAACTCTTACCAGGTAGCTGGTAGCTAACCTCTTGCCTCTCACCTGCCCTGTTGGCTGTCGCCTCTTCGTATCGTTGGCTCTGTCTGTGCATATTTTATTCAAATTACCGCCGCGTCGTTGGGATTTATGTGACTGTATTGACCCCAACACCACAAACACAGCACAACAACAACAACAACAACAACAACAACAGCAGCAGCAGCGAGAAGAAGCAGAAGAGTTGAACAAAAATTTAAAACAATTTAACACTTTACACGACATTCAAATACTTTTGTGGGAAATTGGCAGAAGGAACTGCCTTTGTCTGTGGTATTTCGTCAGCGTTAACCATTCGCTGATTGTTGTCATCTGTTGTTAACCTGGCCAAACTACACCCAACTACCCACACACACACACACACACACACACACAGACGCACACAGACAGACACATTTCGCACAACATGTAATTGGATGGTGTTTATTGGGTGTCGTCAGCAATCGCCAATTGCCGCTAAAATGAGCAGCCGAACCAGCTCTGGCAATTGAGTTGGGCTCTCGGTCCAGCCACGCTTGGCCACTTGCCTGGCCAGTTGGCCACTTGGCCAGTTGACCACTGCTAGCTGCTAGCTGGTCAGGTTTGTAAACGCTCTCATATGGCATACCTAGCATAAGTATCTCGGCGTGCATTCTAGACAATAATTACGTCAAGTATAGAAATATGCAAATGCCAGCCAATTGGCAAGGACAGAAGATTGGCACGAGAGGAGTAGACCTTCATCGCTGACCAATTATGTAACGCAGTGATAGAGCAAGCCAGGAAGCTTTCATTATACCCTGAATACACTGACAGTGACAATGCAGGGTAAATGGATTCGTGAAAATGTATGTAACAGAAGGCAGAGCCCTTGAGCCCTATATATATATATATATACTGTATGATGAGTCGATCTAGTCATCTTGTTGCATATGTCTTTGTAAGCATTGCCTTACTTTGCGATTCTCATGTAATGAATGGTTCTTGCAATTGCATGCGTCCATTATGAAGATGTGTCGAAAATCAACTAATTCTAAATATATCTCTTAAATTGATCTTTCTCTCTCTCTCTCTCTCTCTCTCTCTCTCTGCCCTCTCTCCACTTTTCTCCCCTGCCTTTGCCCATTCGTCTATTCATTCTATCTATCCAAAAGTAATCAATTAAAGCCCATATCATATTTACGCCCAAATACCTTCTGCAGTTCGATTCTTCCCTCCGACAGAGTATTGCGTAGTCGCACACACCCAGCGCCATTACAATAATTATGCAGTTTTGCTCTTTATTCACAATTTCACAAATATTATAGTTTGGCTTACCTGAGCTGCGCTTCGCTAACAAGTTATTAATGGAGCAACTGCTTTAACACGTAATTCAATTAGATTACGAAAGATAGTGGGTAAGCAGAGAGCAGAGCAGAGAGCAGGGAGTAGAGCACAGAATTAAGAGAGATGTCCATGTACACATATGGAACTTATTGATTTTGAGTTCAGCTCGAACTGTGCCACAGAGCAAAAGACGCTGCGACGAGGCACCAAACGAAGTCATAAAGAAAACGACGCAGAGCAACTGCTAAGAATTGGGCATAATAAATTGGCTACAACTGACGAATTGTGGAAAACGGAGGAGGAGGAGCAGGAGGAGGAGGAGAAGATGACCAGAGGCAGAGGGGCTAGAACGTCGCAAGAAAACTATGCGCACGGTTGCACATTCGACGCATTTGTTGGCCGCGAGGGTGCCGGCATCGGAGTGACGCCCGAAGATGAAGGCGCAGCAAGAGCAAGGGGAGGCAAAGGCAAAGGCAAAGACGGAGGCGGAGGCGGAGAAGTGGGCTAGCGGGGGAGTCCAGCGTCCAACATTTAACACTCAATTTAATACGAAATTTATGGCCAGCGTCAGCGACGACATGCGACTGACTCACAAGCTACACACACACACAACACATTGGTATATAAGCTGAAGATTGGGATTGGAATTGGGAATTGGTAATCGGACAAATATATATATATATATATATATATATATATATATATATATATATATATATATATTATGTGTGTGTGTGTTATATAGAAATGGGCTGCACAGTTGAGTGGACGCCGGACAACTCAAACAAATTAAAGACATTAGAGTTTATTTAATTTGCACAAGCGCAGCTGACCCCGCTGTGACCCCGCTGCGACCTCGACCCCGATCCCGACCGCTTGCGATGACCCCTCGGCCAGTGCAACTTCAACTGCAATTGGCACTTTTTATGTTATCGTGTGACAAATTGTGCAGCCTTCACTTAAACCCACACGCACACACACACTCTGCGAGAGTGAGAGCGAGAGTGAAAGAGTCAGTTCCATATGGGCTCGCAGTTTAATTGCTGGGGTGGCGCCTTGCCTTGTCCATCTTTTGAGTGTCAATTTCGTAAATTACAACGATTTGGCAAAAAGGCAAAAAGATGCTCAGAGGGTTGGCCGTATCACATTGATAGAGCCGTCTAACCATCAGCTTGTTGATTGTCGTGTCACATTAGAGACTTCGAGGGGTTGCGCTCATGCACTTTGGGGGTAGACGACATCAATGCTCATCGCTCATCGGCATTAGGCTATCAAACTAATGCGTTTTCAATATTCGCCAGGAAGTTTTCTAATGAAGTGACGCTGTCCTGCAATTATAAACAAAGGCATTTCGAATCAAAGCTAAGATTGCCACTTAGCATCCAGTCAGCATTTGCTTCAAGTCACAGCTTAGACTCAGTTTCATTGACAGCTAAACAGTGCCACAGATCAAGCCCAAACTTGAGCAGAGTGAAGTCAGTCAAATTTTGAGACTTCTCTTCTCTTTACACTTAAGATTGTTCATATCTTACCTAAACGCGAGTCGAGTTTCAGCTCAGTGCTTGCGCAGACAGCACTGCAGATCAACGCTGATCATGATCGACAAGTTCCTTGAGAGCCCAACTGAATATTTTCAGTTTTACTTAATGCCAAATGTTTGGCAAAGAGACCACGAACAGATAATCATAAAGCAAAGTTTGAGCAGACTCAAAGATGCGCAGAGCAGCCAGCCATCAGTAAAGATCAGTGATCAGTGATCTATTTCATGGTTACGATTGTATCTGTTTTGAAAATTAGCTTGGCTTGGCGCAAAAGCACATTTAGTCTGATCAAATTGAATGAGCGAGCGAGCGAACGAGAACGAGACGCCTCAATGAGTTGGCTAGGGTCTGGCTACCTTTTTTGAATGCCCTTTTTTATTGACAGATGAGGGAAAGGTGAGGCACTGGCGGGCAGTGTGATCGAGTCAGAGTCAGTGGCTTATCGCGTGATACGATCGCATAGCCGAATGTCGTATTTCGTCTATATTTCGCGCGCAGCGATCGCATATGCGGCCGTTACGTGCGATCGACCATTTGGAACCGATCAATTAGCCGACTACAACACTGACTGCCGGAGGAGCTGGAGGGTTGGAGGTGAGCCGAGAGATGTGAGAGGTGAGAGGTGAGAGGTGAGAGGGATGGCTGGCTGGGCAGGTAAACGGGCAGGGTCTAGGCAAATGTTGCGCTTGATCGGCTCGATCGGCTCCTATGTAGCAGCAGCAGTATTATTTCTTATTTTTTTTTTGCGGTATTCGATCGACGTGTTGTTTTATGCGCCCCGCAAACGGGCACAAAGTGTTGAACCTAATGGGAAAATTAGTCTGGTTAAATGCTTCGCTGGCTCAGTGCTGGCAGAGTTGAGAGAGGGGCAGAGGGGCAGATACTGAGAGGCAGAGCGAAAGAGTGTTCAGTGCTTGACCGTTGACCGCCGCACCTGACGGCTCTTTCACACGCTGCGAATTGCGACTTTCGACTTTCGACATGCGATTGCGGTTATGTCAGTTGGCCTGGCTATAATTTTTAGCACGAAACATTTGAGCACAATGCCCACAATGTCGAACTCTTTCAATTTTTGGGCGTTTTAATTTCAATAGCCCAGCTGTAGATACACAGCTCCAGCCCCAGATACAGATACAGCTACATACTCTGCAGCCAGACAGTTGCATCCATTGAAATTGAAATTGGAATTGAAATTGTTTGGAATTTCTTGCAGTTGTTGGGTGTCAGCTTGATAAGTCGCTCGGACGGACAGACAAATATCTGTTTGGCTGCAGAACAATGCGACAGCGACAGCCCCAGCCAAGTGTCGATCTCTCACGTTAACACTCAATATAATCGAAGACTGTTCGAAAGGCAGCCTCAACCCAACGCATGCCAGCACATACAGCAGCTGAGCTTTCGGCCAAGCAGTTCGTTAAGAAAGCCTGACAGATTCAAAGAACTTACTGTTCAGAAAGTTGAGCATACTTGTTCTCTATAATCCACATACTCTATAGACTCTCTCTCTTTCTCTATTCAGTTAAGCATAGTTTTAATCTTGAACTAAAATTGACTTGATACAGCATATAGTATGGATGGCATGTGTCTGCCCCATGTGACCTATGTGGCGTGGGGCATTTGCTCATGGCTTGGAGTGCATTTTGCACTACCAATTCAAGCAAGTTGTTGGGCAATTAAAACGTTTCGAGCGCTTTGCATGACTTAAGGGCATATGCTTTACACACACAGACACACACGTGGCCAACTGATTAATCACGTAAATGCGTAGCTGAGTAGTTGGGCAGCTGGACGCGCATTTAAGTGACAGCAGCGCCAACCCCAAAGAGCTAGCTGCCACACACACACACACACGCACACAGACAGAGATAGTGATATAGATGGAGGGAGAGGGAGAGAGTCTTGTTTACGTGCAGCATCACAACATTTTTGCTCTAATGAACTAAATGGCGGCAACTGCAACAACAACTGAGTCCGAGACATGGCTGGAGCTCTAGTTGAAGTTGGAGCTGGGAGTCGTTCTGTCGTCCATAGTGCACACGCATGCCAATGATATGATGGTCGGCCACGCCCCCATCCACCGCCCGCATGCTGACGTCGCTGGTGTCCGGTGCCAGTCAGTTGGTCAGTCAGCAAAAGTCCATTAATATGCCATGCGAGCGCTCAAATTGCAAGTCGTCCTCTCGACTGCCTTCTCATCCTCGATGGAGGCAAAGCAACTGCAGCGGAAATGTGTCCAGGCACTGCCAATCCTACACACACACACATACCCATAGTGAAGAAGCGGGAGAGAGAGAGAGAGAGAGAGCGTGTGTGTGTGTGTGTGAGATAGAGTCGTCCTCACTCGTCACATCATGTTGCAAAGTCGCTTGCAATGTGCGTCAGTTGCACACCAAAACAGCAGAACACAGAATTTTGGCCATTCTGGCAGCTAACTCGTTCCGTGGCCTTTCATCATTAACAGAGCAACGACATGCACACACACACACACACACACACACACACACACACACACACACACGCACACACAGACAGCACACAATTCAGCCAATTGAGTTGTGTCCAATGCACACATAACGTGCCCCAAAACCAAAGTCTCGGGCTCTGGCTAAACCCCGAGATGAACATGCAAACAACAAATGGATTACGTGCCCCTTAACTAACAGAGCGCCACACGGAGGTGGCATGCAAAGGGGTTGGGGCAGGACCATGGGCTGGGGCAGGGGCAGGGACAGGGGCAGCTGGCTGACTGGGCAGTGGCATCTACGAATTTTGGCCAGGCATTTGATATACGTGCGTCATCAGCATTTGCTATAAGCTAAACTTACAAGCAGAGATAAAGAGGGGGCGACAGACGAAGCGAGTGAGACAGCAGTCGACCAATGAGTAATTGATCCATTGCAAGCGAAATAATTTGCCATTTATATATCCTAAAGGTTCTCTCTATCTCTAAACTCTAGCTCTCTATGCAAGAAGACTTTTCTCTTTTCACATATGAATTTGCCAGAGAGTAAGGCTAATCAATCTGGAGAACTAGCCAGACAGTAGAGATTAGGTTATAGATCATATCAGATGGGATCAGCCGTTAAGAGTATAACTAACAGAGTATAACAGACAGAGCCCTGCCAGAAATAGACACTGAACAGCTTTGATAAGTCTTGAAGTTTCACAAACTAGACGAGATAGCTCCCAATTGTGATTGACTTAACTTTCCGGTTTATATAACCTATTAGATAGTAGCTATACTTATTTATACAAATTACAAATTTATACTTCCGCCAACAATTCGTATGTCCCGTAGCTCTAATTTGAATCCTTTTCCCTCATTGTTTTCGGTAAATTTTGATTGTTGCTGTCATCGTTTTGCTTATGACTAAAGTTGGGCACTCAGTTGCAGTTTGAGTTATGTTTTTGGTTTCGGTTTCGGTTTCGGTTTCTCGGATCTCGGCAGACGCTAACCCGCTGTGATTTTATGAGCCGCAATTGCACAAAACATTTCTATTGAGTCAGCGTAAAAAAATGTACTCGAGTCGATGATGAAGAGCTGTGGGCTAGGAGTAGAGGTAGGGGTAGGGGTAGCGCATTAGCAACCCTCTCGCCTGCGACTCAAGCAGTCGGCTGGCTTATGATTACAATGATTATGCCGGCGAAGTGCGGATGGCTGTATGGATGGATGGATGGATGGATGGGTGCAGGGTCTTTTGGTTAGTTGCCTGCCTGGCTGGCTGGCTGGATGGTTGGATCGTTTACGCTTAACAATAATAACAACTGATTTTCGGATGTATTATTACATTTCCCGTGGTGACTACCGTCACCACAGCACCCAAATTATCACAGCTACCCCACACAGTTGGTGTTCGACTTTATTTCCCATGCCGACAAAGATACACAGTGAGAGAGAGGGAGAGGGAGAGGAAGAGAGAGAGAGAGAGGGGGCTTTGCACGTTTGGCATTTGCGGTTGTTTTTAGCGGATAACATCGCAAAAAAAAACGACACGAAGAAGAAGACGGAAGGAACCACAGGATTTTCTATTTGGGTAACTTTCCTTGGCCACTGACTTTGGCGTCGGATAATGAAGTTAAGTCCATGGCGGCGGCAGGACAAAGGCAGCTGATTGCAGATGAAAATTTAGATGAGTTGCTTCGTTTACAGCAATTACTTACGCATTTTGTCACCCACAATGAACACAGCCAAAGTCAGATGCGAGTAGGGAGATGGAGATGGGAGTGGCAATTGGGGCTGTAAGCTGTACGGGCCGTGGGTAGTGGAGCACCTGCTGTGCCCAATCTTATGTCACATTGCGCTTTTGCTTGATTCAGCCAGGCACAAGTTGTGAATATACTGAGCCAGCTGTCAAATAAGACAATCGAATAATACAAAGAATACATCTGATGTCATCGGCAAGTCAAAGGGTCGCAGAGATTTCAGATAACTTATGGAAATTTGGCTCAAGCTTAGTTACTTAAAAAAACTGAAAAATTTAGCACGTATAAAGCTACGATCTGGTTAAATATTGTTCTTTCATGGAGTTCTCATGCTTTTTATTGGAAATCTTTCTCTCCTTTTGGATATCTAAGGAACTCAACAGTGAGTTCACTATGTCTCTCTTCATTGCTTCATTTATCGCTTATTCTCTCTTATTATTCTCTCTTTCTCTCCACCTCCTTCTCTCTATCTCTTCGTCTATGATTTGTTTCTAATTCTTTGTTCTTTTCGTTCGTTTCACATCTCACCTCTTTCCTCATTCCTATCATCTCCCTTTATCCCTTTCTCTCTGTCTCTCTCTCTCTCTCTCTCTCTCGCTCTGTCTCTCACTTTATATCTCGTTTCTCCTCTCGCTTTACTCATCTCTTATCTCTTATCTCTTGTCTATCTCCAATACTCAATAATCTATCTTCTATCTTCTCTCCTCTCCTCTCTCCCTCTCGCCCTCTACCACTAAAAGTTCGCTCTCTTTCTCAAGCGCTCTTTGTGTTTTCTACTTCTCTCTATCTCCCTCTCCCTCTCTCTCTCTCTCTCTGAGTTCCTAATTAAATGAGAATCAAATTCAATTTTAATTGTGATTCCTGCAATTGAAATTCACCTAAAAACAAAAATTAACATTGGGAAATTTTTGAATTGAATTTTGCTGTGATCTCTGGGCTCGTCCTCTTGGCGTCCTTTGGCGTAGGATGGCAGTCTGACATGAATATCCTTTGGACCCCATTCCCGATTGCAGCCCCATTAAAATTCAGTTGTCGCGGACTCGAGGAGCCAAGTCGGAGTGTGCGTGTTTTGGTTACGGTTTGCATTTGGGTTCAGCTTTTGTATTGGGGCTCTGGCTGGGGCTTAGCCTGTGGGCTGAGTTGAGCTGTGTTGAGTTGAGTTGAGTTTTCGGCGATGTCACCGCCGCTTTGCATGTCGCAATAACCGAAAAGAGTTGCCAGCCCGCCCAGCCCAACGGCGTCTGGGTCCGGGACTGGGTCTGGGGGGCGGGCTGGCTGGCTTGGCAGAGAGAATTAGCGGAATAATAAACAGGCGCTGCTAACGACACGCGGACGACGTTGCCTTACTTCTGGCTGCCACTGCAGCCGTGGCATTTGTCTGCCTGTGTCTACCTGGGCGCAAGGCTCTTGCACGAATCGTCACGAATTAATTGTAATTCATGCGCCGCAATTATCACATGAAAGCCAAAACGAGCCACAAACTTGGCAAACGAAAAGAAAAAAAATAGAAGAACTTATGACACATGGGTCTTCAGCAGGTGGAGCTGAGCAAAGGCAGAGCGAAGGTAACGGGGAACGGGGAAGGGGGAAGGGGGCGACATGCTGCAGGACAAGTTTGAAGTTGAATCAACCCATTTTGTGGGTGGTGCTGGTGGTGCTCTAGCTGGTGGTTTGTGTATCGTATCGTATCGTATCGTATCGAAGACAACTGCCAACTGTTTTCGAGGTCATAGCCTAACAATTTGTTATGGCCGCTTTCAGCAACGTCGCGCGCTCTGATGAGTGGGCGTGGCAATAGCAATGAGCGTTAAAGTGAGCAGCGCCAGCGAGGCATGACATTTGTCAAAAAAATAAATAAAAATAAAAAAGCACGAAACATTTAGTTTGCTAACATCAATGATTGAGTGAATTGAACGACACAGAGATACGCTGTAAATATACAGCTGTGTTCATTAAAATAGTAGTGCACTACTATTTTTATGAACACAGCTAGTACACTACTATTTTTATGAATAAAGATAGTACACTACTATTTTTATGAACACAGCTAGTGCACTATTATTTTTATGAACACAACTCTATATGCCTATGGTACGATTAGTCAAGAAGCCTATATATACCTGACCGAGTAGAATTCAGTCTCCTATCACACATAGAGTTCATCACCAATCAGTTTATTTGCTTTTTTCTACAGGGTATCCGCAGCCATATAGGCCCAAGAATCTGATCTCCTCTCCCCCTACACATGCTCGTAGAGTTTTAATCAGACAAAAGCTCAGGCGAAACTCTCCTATGTGTGTGTGTGTGTGTGTGTATATGGAATGAATTTTGAGGCTTACCTGTTCTGCCACCTGACTCCACCTGACTCTGTCTCTCAGCTCTCCCACTTAGCTGCCTGGTTGCTGGCACTTTCTTAGCTTGCCGCAGAATTATGTTGATTGGCAGCAATTTGTCATAACGTGAAATTAGTTTGTTGTCGTAACAAGCGCCGCGCGTTTAACGGCATTTGCCATTTGGCACAGGCACCGCCTTACCGCCCATGCCCATATTTCCGCCCCAGCCCCCTGTCCTCTGCGCCCCCATCAGCGAACGCCCACACGGCAAAATATGTCGATAAAAACAAACAAATTAACATTAAATGAAAAGATTAAGTGTTTAAGTTTGCAGTTGCTTGTGGATTCCCTTCTCGTTGCCACTGCCGCTGCTGCTGCTGTCCTTTTGACAGTCGTCGACACGAAAGCGCAGCCCATTTTGAGGTTATGCAATTGGCCACAGTTGTGGAATAGGTTGCCACACTGTCAGACTGTTATAGGGCTGCCACTCTGCTAATCTGTCTGGCTACACAGAGCAAAGGCAGGAGAAGTGCTTGACACTGAGTTAAAGAGAGTCTAGATAATAGATAATAGATGATAGATAATAGATAATGGATAATAAATAATCGATAATAGATCATAGATGATAGAAAACAGATACTACATACAAGATAGTAGATAATAAGAGCTTAAGCTACTTCATGCCACATATGAAAGTGAATGAATTCTTGATAAACTCGACAATGAGTCAGGTTGCACAGGTATCTAATGAGGCATTAGCTAAAACATCGTGCATACATGTGTTGCATGCACGCAGTTGCATAACCAGCATAAGCTTACATAATTAATGAACTAGCAAATTGGCTGCACGAGGGCAAGGCACTGGCTAATCCCATAAGTAGCCCTGGGCAAGCAGCTGGTTGCCACAGTTTGGCCAATTTCTAATTTCTTGCAACAGAACTCGGTCTCGGATCTGATATACTTGAGGTGTTTTGCCTGCCAGCTTATGGCTCGCCATTGTGTTGTGCGGAAAATTCGCTTCTCTTTCTCTGGCTGGCTCCTCTGTTGGCTTTCAGCTGTTGCGGTCTACAAAGTTAGAAACGGCAGCTTCCTCTGTCGCTGCCACTGCCACTGCTGCTGCTGCTGCTGCTGCTGCTGCTGCTGCTTCTGTTTGCTCTGCTTAATTAATGCAAAACCGTCGCTGACAAACGGCCAGCGGCGGTCGCCATAGCCGGAAGTCGAACAATTTTAGGGCTATTTAACTTTGGCCAGCCAGCGAGTTGATAGCCAGAGGAGCCAACAGAGCCAGTTGCCAGTTGCCACGCTTAGTTAGCAATAGTTTCACAGCAAATTAAGAAAAGGTTGGCCCAGCCACACACACCCAGCCACCCAACCAACCACCCACCCACCTACCCACACACACACACAGCAGCTGTTTAAGCCTGTGCCTTGTCTACGTTTGTCGCATCCAAAATTTGTGGCGACACTTTCTATGCAAATTGCAGCTGCCCAGACCCAAAACTTCTACACATGCCCAGAAGGTACAGTTAGCGCAGCGGAAATACAGTTAGGCACACACACACAGAGAGAGAGAGAGAAAGGGAGAGAGGGAGAGAGGGAGAAGAGAGATAGAGAGACTGCTGCTGAACGGCGAGAGTTTTTGGGGCAAACTCGCATAAATCTTTGCTTTACACAATGTTGGCGGGTCAGCTACTGTCGCTGCAGTCGCTGTCGGCGTCGGCGTAGGCGTCGACATCGCCGTTGACGTTGCAGTTGAAAGTTACAGTTAGAGCAGCTGTTTAAAGCGCGTGTGTGTCTATGCCTATGTGTGTGTGTGTGTGTGTGTGGCAAAGTTTTATTGAACATATTGTCTAAATCACATAAGTTAGTTGCTGCACTTGCTGTTTGTGATACCCTGTAAAAAATATTCTTTGAGGTTGTTGCTCAAGGCAAATGCAGTTCGCCAACTATTAAAGGCATAAGACTTGAGCTGAAATGAACTGACTTTAGCTATACACATAAATACATAAACAAATTGCCTGATGGACGAGCAGCTACCCTGTAGCAACAACAAGTAAGAGCTGTTGCTCAGACTGCTTTAGCTGCCTCCCAGCTAAAGCAAACACTTTTCTGCAGGGTATCTGCTCGCCCATCAGCTTTGAGTCTTTGCTGCTAGACTCTAGTTTAGTTTAGTCAATTGAAAACATAATTAATGTTGGCGCTGGCCACTCGAAATTTATGCGCCATAAGTTGGCCCCCAAGTGTGTGGCAGCATAAATTGCTGCAGTTGTTGTTGTTGCTGTTGCTGTTGCTGTTGTTACTGAGGCATTGTCAGGTTGTTGTTGCTGCTGCTGCTGCTGACTCCTCAATTGCTGCTGCTGCTGCTGCTGCTGGCTGGCAATTTCCATAATAGCCAAATTACAGCTGCTGCCAATGGCTGACAAATTTTTACAATTGACAAACGGCCAAACGAGCCAATGTCCAATTGTCCAATTGGCATGTCCAATTGGGAAAATGCGCAATTGCCAATTGGCAGAGTGGGTTGTCGCCTGCCCAAGTGCAGCCAACGCAGCCCAGCTCAACTCAAGTCAACTCAAGCAGCGCGTGTGACAATTTAAACGCCGCGCGTCCATTTGCTCAACAAACACCAAACAAATAAGAAACAACAAAAAAATGAAGAAAGATTTATTTTTTTGGTTTTTGTTTTTGTTGGATAAGAAAATTACAAAATTTCATGTGACACTTCGAACAGCCTTGCCAATTGCAAAACAGTCGAGCAGGAAATTACAACAAGCAGAGACAGAAGCAGTAAAAGCAGCATAAGTAGAAGAAGAAGAAGAAGCAACAGAAGAAGAGTTGTCTTTCGAGGAATCGCGGACAAAGCCGAAAGCTGGGAATTGTCTCGATGACGACGACGACGATGACGGCGACGACGACGGCGACGGCGACGACGACGGCGACAAATCCTGCATATAAAGCAGGCAGTCGAAATTTTATGAATGAAATGAACAAACAAACTGAAAGGGGGAATGGGAGATAGAGCATATACCCTGTAACTGATGATGTGTGCCATGAGAGGGTATTCTCAAATTAGTAAGAGACAACAGCAAATCAGTGGAAGCTTGTGAAAATTAGGGAGAGAGAGAGGGAGAGAGAAAGAGAGAGTATGAGAGAGATAAACAAAGAGAGAGAAAAAGAGAGTATGGGAGAGAGAGAGAGAGAGAAAGAGAGAGAGAGAGAGAGAGAGAGAGAGAGAGAGAGAGAGAGAGAGAGAGAGAGAGAGAGAGAGAAAGAGAGAGAGAGAGAGAGAAAGAGAGAGAGAGAGAGAGAGAGAGACAGAGATCTAGATGTGACACTATATGCCATGGAATTCACATATATGCCAACAAGGGAAGGAAGAGGCAATGGTAAGCAATTGCAATAGACTATAAATACCCTGTAAACTATATACCCTGTAACTTTAAGTAGTGGAAGAGTATACTCATACTATGATGGTTTTTTCTAGGAGACAACAGTTCGAAATTACACAAGAGCAAAATACAGAGTCAAATATTGAGAGTAATACAAACTAAATACCCTGTAATTATGGTAAATATCAGTAAAAAGTATGCTCAGTGCTGATAAGAATCAAGAAGCGTCATTCCTACGCATAGATACCCTATGAAATAGACAATGTGTGAGAAATAAATACACTGCATACCCTGTAAATGGTTTAATGGCTCTAGCGCAGTTGTATAGAGGCGCATCAAAGACAGCAGTAGTAGTCATACAGGTATACAGGAAGCAATCCTTATCCTCATACATACCCTGTTGCTATAAATGAAATGTAGCAAGGGTACACTGTAGTTGTGCAGAGGCTTGAATATACATTCAAATGGGTAAACTACTTAAAGACTAAAGAATACAAATATAGGGTATATAGCAGCCGCAGCCGAAGTAGCTACGTAGCTACAAGTTCCTCTGGAACAGATCTTATCGAGAGAGTCGCGTTCACACCATCAACACGTAAGTCAGCGCCTACCTAGACGAGGGTCGCTGACACGCGCACGACAGATCACAACACTTCAATTTTGGGGGTGTGGCACGGCAGTGAAGTGGAGGGGCGCCTAAGAGGGGAAGAGGGGCGGGCGATCGTAAGATCGTGACAACAAGTGCCTCCAATTGACACAATGAACAGCAACGGCAACGGCAACGGCCACGGCGACAGCAACGGCGAACAATAGAACTGCGCAGACAATCGCCTCATTAATTGTCCTCAAGCCATTCGTCTGTTTCCCAGAAAGTTCCACTCGCGCGACACTCCAGAGACTAGACAGAGGCGATAGCTCTCACGTACAGCAAGAGAATTCAACTTTAAAATGGAGATCGAACATCGAACATTAAAGCAAAACATTTGAGGAAATTTATTAATACAATTTCAACGGCTCAGGCGACAAAACAGATTTGTTTTAGTATAGGAAATCCTAGGAAATGGGCAGTTAGAAAAGTTGTTGTGATTGGCATTTACTGTGATATATTTCTATATGGTAAAAATGAAACTTTTCCAATGTTTACTAATTAATTATGATGATTGCATGAGCAATATGTTTATGGAATAGACTCCAGACTCCCTGACCAAAGAGATCGGTCATTAGCCTAGCCTAGAGTCAGGCTTAGCTTACATTATCCCCATAAGCAGAGGTAATAGGCTTTCTATTTGAATCTAAGATTCAGTTGAAACACTTTATATGCTTGTCTTCATCGATTCTGCTTATATAGCAGATGAAGAAGCTGATGTATTTCATATAACTTATAGAGTTGTGGTCATAAAAATAGTAGTGCTACACTACACAAAACATAAGCCAAAGGAAAATGACATTTTCCGATGGAAAATAAAAAGTTGTTCATTTTTTGTTTGGAATAGAATGTAAAGAAGGGAATTACGAAAAAGTCCCGTTACTTTCGCTCGGATTTAATTTGTTTTACCGATGCATTGAAAATGCGCTGCTCATAGAAATAGTAGTGCTGGCTGTAAGTTGCTGAAAAAAATAAATAATCAATCAATTGATTGATCTATAGCGAATAAAGTGTGAAAAGACATTTGGATACAGTTCAATGAACCGAACCGAACTGAACCGAGTCTCTAAACGAACCAGCTAAATCTTTATGGCAAACATTTCAGCTGAAGCAGAGAACAAATTTGTGTCTCGATTGATGACAAACTCGATGGCCAAATAAAAAGTCGTTGCAGGTGATGTAAATGACCTTCTCGGGCATTCAGTAAATAAGTTAAAAACTTTCGAGATGGATCAACAGCAGCAGCAGCAGCAGCTGCTGCAGCAGCAACTGTTGTTATGTGGCTAAAGCGAGTGCAGTCGATAAGCGCCTCAAGTTAGGCAACAGTTTAGCTTAGATGACACACTCGAGCAGTAGCAGCAGCAGTAGCAGCAGCTGGACAGCACACACACACACACACACACACACACACAGAGAGAGAGAGAGAGAAAGAGAGAGCCATGCACACTCAGTGTCAAGTGCTCCACACTCGACAAGTTGCATTGAAAATAAATGCCTTAGCATTTCACACCTGTGTGAAGATTGTTGTCGAATATGATGATGCTGCTGCTGGAGCTCTGGCTGGAGATGAACTAGCTGCCTAGCAGCAAGTGGCATGTAGCATGTGGCAAGTGGCTCTCTGGCCGATTATCGCAAGAAAAGGCGCAAGGCAGTAAAAACGCGTCCTTAGCCCCAGCTGGCTACCCCATCCACGCCACGCCTCTTTTAAGACATCAAAGCAAGTTGAACAAATTAAGCTAAACAAAACCAAACAACACACTGCTCTGTGTGTGTGTGTGTGTGTGTGTGTGCTGTGTGTGTGTGTGTGTGTGTGTGTGTGTGTGCTGTGTGTTGTCGGCATTCTTTAAAAGTATGTTTCGCTCTGCTTCTATTTCTTCTGCTTCAGCTTTTTACATTTTGCTTGCAACTTTGCCTCGAGTTGCAGCAACAGCGGCGCCAGCTGAAGATGACTCTGCCCCACTTAAGTGCACACACACACACACACACTTGTAGCTATTCGCCCCTCTTTGTGTGTGTGTGTGTGTTCAACTTGAAAGTAACTGCGCAGCTTTTCCATTTCCTATTTTTTTCTTGTTGCTGTTGCTGTTGCAACTTCGCCGCCTTTTGCTTGGCACAAACCTTAGCAAAGCAAAGGTTTGATGTGCGCCTGCAGAGGGCAGCTTCATTTAGCTGCAGCTTCCAGCTGCCCTCTAGCCCTACGCAGCCCCACTTCGCCCACCCGATCCTAATTGGAAAGTGTCCAATAGGAACGGCAAACTTAAAAGTTAAAGACCTGCAGACTGCAGTGCTAAAGGCACATCAACTGCTCAGCGTACCCTCGTACAATTAGTCGCATCGAGTCACGTTCGTCACTGGTCTATGCAGACTGTAGCCAAAAAACCGTTATGCTCGCTTACAGACCAGACTTTGCTGTTGTGCAGCTGTACAGTGGCCATCGCCTAACATGGCTGGCCAGCCAGAATGTCAATTTGATCATTTCCAGCTTGCACTCTTGGCCAACTCAAAATCAAATATGAAATTGTGAGTTAGGCTGGGCGCACAGCTCATGCATATGCAAAGCTACAGCTGCAACTAGAGGTAGAGGTAGAGGTAGAGGTAGAGGTAGAGGTAGAGGTAGAGGTAGAGGTAGAGGTAGACAGGTACAGGTATGCATCGATATGTTAAATGCCGATTCGGACTTCAATTTCAATTTGAATTTCGATTCTAATTTGAATTTGAATTTGAATCAGAATTTTGCATTTTGAATTTGTGGCAAAAGTGTTTGATATGCAATTTGTTAGCACATTTCCACAAACTGGGCCAAAATGTTTATTATTAAATTCCAATTGCTTGATTTTTGGCAGCAGCAACAACTCGATTTTTGAATATTTCTGTGCACCTCTCCGTGCCTCCCCCTCCTCCATGTGTGCGTGTGTGCGTGTGTGTGTGTGTGTTTGGGGGCGTGGCTTGTGGCAGCAAATGATGTGCACTGTCTGCATGTTATATAAAATTAGTAGACCAGCAGCAAATGACTGACACCCTGAATACCCTGTACACACATAGAACTCAACTATCGATAAAGACAATATATATAACTATCGTTAGCCGATTTATATAAAGATAATATATATGTATATATCAGATTTTGCAGCATTGCACTATATATGGAATGCAGCACACCTCGACATGACCACATCATGTCAGGACTGCCGAGATTTGCTCGAGAAGTTAGTTAACTTTTGAGTTTTTTAATTCATCTACATAGATTGATCTCTAAATTTGCATAGAGAAGAAGTTGTACGTATCTATACAACAGTATCTCTTTGACTCAGAAACTTTATGCTTGAACTAAAATTTATCGATAAATAATATATGCAAAGAAGTTAAGCTTCTCCTTCTTCCTGTATGTCTTTGACTTGCTGAGCGTAAAAGATTTGAATTTACTTACAAGTCGCATACATACCTATATCTATGTTATATTACTTAAACTATTAAACTTCTGCCTTTGCTTCCGATATCGATCAATTTCGATGGGCGTCTCTAGTGATGCACTCCGCTTACAAAACTGGATCGCACTTATAGGTAACATGCATATATATATACATGTTTTAAAGTTCAGCTACTTCTTCTGATATCGATAAATATCGATAGTCCACCTTTGTGACTCATTTTTAATGAAAGACTTACATCTGCTTATATGTCACGTTCATAAACCTTAAAATTCGCTTTTCTTTTCTTACTTTTCTTCATTCGATAACGATGTATGTACATTTATCGATAGGCACATCATGTGGCTCATTCAATATAAAAGTTGTCCTCCCACTTGTCAGTCAAATATATATACAGCTATCCTTTATATACATGTACGCATGAATATATTAAGCTGCCTTCGATATCGATAATTATCGATTGCCAACTTCTGACTTATTCAATAAAAAAGACTTCATATGGCCATGGCTGTGACATATTGAATGACACACTTATCATACCCCATCTGTCTGCTTATATTCTCAACAACAACAACAACAACAACAACAACAACAACAGCAGCAGCAGCAGCAACAACAACCATCACGCATTGTTAGTAATATAATAAAAAGTGCGGGCTGGCTAACAAAAATGAAATGGCCTGGAAAACTGGACACTCTCGATGGGGCCGCTTTGGGCCGCTGTAGGCTGAGAGTGCGTGCATAAAGCATTTTCTTATTACAACAAACAAACAAGCAACAACAGCAACAACAACAACAGCAACAAACAAACAGCGAACAACAACAACTACGTGAGCTGGGCACAATGCAAAATCATGCAAATTTTGCTGCCAGCCAGGCCATATTGTTGTTGTTGTTGTCGAAACTAATGGGGCACAATGTGTCCACACTGTATGGACGCACATGCCAGTCACCCAGTCACACAGCCCCAGCCGTCGCCGCCCCCCATGCGCCCCTCGGGCAGCTGGCCTTTAACATCAGCTAAATCATCTGTAAATGCGGGCTTACGGGCACTCTCGACCAGGACCTGTAACAGGACCTCGTTTTCGTCCTCTGTCTGGACCATCACAATGCACACACACTCAAACACACACACACACACACACACACACACACACACGCGCACACATTACGCATTTCGGGCGTGGAGTTGGAGGCTTGGCAATTGGTCAAACGTGGTTGCTGCCGCTTGCTCTGCAGCCGTTGCAGGCGAGAAAATTAAATTGGCCAAAAGTTGAATCCATAACTTTTGGCTATGAGCTGAACACACACACACACACACATACACACACGCACACACAGTCTGCGTCGCCTGCGAAAATTGAGTGTAGCGAACGCAGCCAAAAGGCGTGGAGGGCGCTTATCAAAGACAGGAGCTGAGTGGGGATTGGGGGGGGGAGGTGGGTTGGAGCGTCAGTCAGCCATTTTGTTTGTCTGCAGCCGAAAAGTGAGCGCCCAAAAATGGTTTGTAAAATGCAATTGGCTAATAAGTGTGCGTCCACTGTCGACGAGCCTCAACTAAAAAAGGCCCCAAAATCGACTGCTCGACGGGGCAACATTGAATTGCAGTTGGAAGCTCGTAAATTGCTTTGCAAATAGATTTACGTGCCCATGGCTGAGGCTGTGTAATGTCAATTTTCGATAGGCAGCAATCGATGACACACGCACACTTAGCAATCGATAAATGTGATTTAAGCGTAATCGTTATCGTAATCGTAGTCGTCTTCAATCAATTCTCAACTCTTCGAATTGATTTTTGTAATACTTGTTGATCGATAAAGCTATGACTATCGATAACTTATCGTTTCACTGAATATGAGATTGGCAGTTCAAGATTTGGTTATATCTCTGTCTCTCTTCCTCTTCCTCTTGTTCTCTCTGTGTCTATCTCTCTCTTTGTCTCTGTTTCTCTCTCTCTCTCTCTCTCTCTCTCTCTCTCTCTCTCTCTCTCTTTCTCTCTGTTTCCCTCTATGTATCTTTCCTTGTTTCTCTTTTTGCTGCTCTTAGTCTCGCTCATTACATCTGTCTATCTCTACCTATATTTCTTTTCACATCTCTCTCTCTCTCTCACTCTCTCTCTCCCTCTCTCTCAGCACTATCCCACTTTTCCTCTCCTTGTCTCTCGCATATGCTACCTCTCTTTCACTTTCTCTTAATATTTTCCTCTCTCTCTCTTGCTCTTCCCTCCCACCTCTCGATTACTTTCATTTTTTAGTTGCCCGCTATCGCTCTCCCTCTCTCTCCATCTCCCACTCTCTAAATGTATAACTATTTCATCATAATAAAACAAGCTCGACTGTGTGCCGAAATATTCGAGGGGCTGTTGCGTGAAATATCTTTGAAAGTATGCTCGAGCCCGAGTCTCCCCTGGCGAGTCCTTCCGCCCGTCCGTCCGTGCAGCATATTTTGCCGGAGTGCCGGCCAACTTTGCGCTCAAGGGTAACCCGAATAGTTCATATTGCAATTCGCTCCATTTTGGGTCAGTCTAATAAACCGACCGTTCAGCCAGCTACTCCCAAACTTGGAGTGTGTGTGTGTGTGTGTCCTGCTCCTACTCCTGCCCGTGACTGTGTTGTTTGTATGATTTTCTGCTTAAAAGCCAACAGCAACCAGGCAGCAGCACAACTGCGTGAGGGTAGCTGGATGGGCGAAGAGTTTCGGATGGCTTGGCTAGGGCTTTTGGGGCTTTGGTTGGGTTATGTGTGCGTGTGTGTGTGTGTGTGTGTACCTCTGTTTCGGGCCTTGTTGTGTTTGTTGTTGCCTTGTTGACTGGAAAATATGACCGCCAGCTGTTTGCTGTGTCCCTCTCCCCCATCCTCCGTCCCCAGTTCCCCCGTCCCCCGTTCCCTCCCCCATCTACCCCTTCGGTACATACACAGCGTCAAATTTATGCACTACTGCGCCCAGCGCTGGGTTTGGGCCAGGTTTCTTTTTTGTTTTTGCTCCTATCAAGCAGGACACAGGACCCTTTGCTGCCGTAGCCTTACCCCTATCCCCTATGCACGCCCCCTCTGCACATGTCAACCTGGTTAAGTCTCTTAGCGTTTTTTTGTTTTGCTCGCTTTTTGTTCGTTCGTTTTTCGCTGACCAAACTCGCAATTCACATGGGTCCATCAGTTGCATATCCCTTTGCCCGTTAACTTGCGTCCTGTCGAACCAAACGGAAAATTAGTCGCATCTTGCGGTGGCGCCATCTGTTAGCCGGCGTACGCAGCAGCGGCATGTGCAACGGCGCCATCTATCGACCAGCGTCCGCAACGCATTTCTTATATTCATTTGCCTCTAAGCAAAAGGCAATTGAAGTGCAGCAGCGCGGCTGCTTCGCAGTTGTTGTTGCCGCTAAGGGTTGTTTTGCCCATCCTCCTATCAGCCCTCGGGCAGGGCTGTTGTCGCCAGCAGGGCCCCGATCAGTACATGCATATCTCTCTCTCTCTCTCTCTCTTGCTCTCTCTTCAATTAAGCAGTTCGCAACAGTTGAGCGTACTCAATTTAGCAAATATCCCGTTTAACTGATATTTGCCATGATCTAGCTGTGCGTTCTGTTAGAGAAGCGCGTTGCCGCTCTGCCCGCTCTGCATGCGGCGCTGCCTAACGGTCATGTGTGTCAGCATTGGCCAAGTACCGGTCGAAGACAACGCAGCGACGACACTAACAACAGCACACACACACACACAGACAGAGACAGTCGTGCGACTGACACACAGCCAGACAAGCGTGAGCGAGGGTTGTTTTCAAATAATAAACACACTCAGACAGTGAGAGCGAGAGCGAGTGAGCGTGAGCGAGAGCGCACGCTATTTGAGCGCAGCGGTCGCTGGCTCTGCCGCTGTCGCAGTCGCTGCTGTGGTGAGTTTATAGTTGACGCCAACGCCGGCAACGCGGCAATTTTCGTTTTTTGTCACCACCAAAACAGAGCGCGCGCGTTTTGTTATGCTCATTGTTATTGTTGTTGTTGTTGCTGTTGTTGTTTTTGTTGACAACGTGCACGTTAGCGTCGCCGTCGCTGTCGCCGTCGCCGTCAGCGTTGTCTCTCTCGCTATGCGCCCGTGTGTGCGTGCGTGTGTGTGTGCGCTACGTGACAAAATGGTGAATTTGTGTCGTTGTCCTCTGCCGTTTTACATGGCGTTTTCTAATAAAATGGCAGCGCCACAGCTGTCAAACTGTCTACCTGACAGATGGACCGACTACTCTGGCCATATGCTTATGTAATGTGTGTAGGTGTGTGTGTGTGGGTGTGTGTGTGTGGGTGTGTGTGTGTGGGTGTTCATGTTATCTGTAGTGTTGAGCTGCTTTGCTTTTTGTTTCGCTGCCGCTGCTGCTGCTTCTTCTTCTTCGTCTTGTTTTAATTTGGCTCGCCCTGTGTCAACCGTCGTCAGCTACAGCGGCAGCCATTGCTATTGCTATTGTCGTTGCCGGCGTCGTTGTTGTTGTTGTTGTTGTTTTTGCATTGGCGTTGGCGTTGTCGCCTGAGGGTGAAAAAAAAACCATTCGAGCAGGCACACAAACTCACAGACATACATACAAACAGATCTATATAGATATATAATAGATATGCATATGTATATAATACATACATATATACATACATACATACATACATATATACATATATATCTATGTACATATGTATGTATATATATTTTTCACTATACTTAACGCTTGCGATTTCTCAAAAGATTCATCACATTTATTGTATTTACTGTTAACACACACACACACACACGCACACTTACACGCTCACGCAGACATTTTCTGACACTAATTGAAATACTTTTATCAGTTTTACGTTAGCTGTGCAACAACAAAAACAACAACAACAACAAAAACTTCATAATGATTTGACCAAAATGTGTTTTGTTGAGTATTGCCGTAGGGTAGCTGCGGCTGCTGCTGATGCTGCTACTAATGATGATGCTGATGCTGATGATGATGATGATGATGATATGATCTAAGGGCTGTCTGGAGCGCGTTTGCTTTCATTTCATTTTCTGCTTTTTGTTATTTGCGCCTGATTGCGCAATTTGTTAGCCCAGTCAGCTGTAAGAGAGCCTCGACTTGAATCAGAAACGAATACAAATGCGTATATATTATAGTATGAGAACGAATGCGAATACGAATACGAATGCGAATGCGATTCGTGGGGACTGCGTGTCCAGCTAGCCAGCCATTGAGTTGGTTAACCGGATCAAGAAAGTGAAAGCGTTTCGCTTGCAGTGCGATTCGCATAGCATTCACTAATTCAGTCACTCAGTCAGTCGGTCAATCAGTCAGCCAATCAGTCAGTCAGTCAGTCAGTTGGCACATTAGCTAGAACTTTTGTGTGTTGGATTGTCAATCAGTCAGAGTTCAGTTATGTCAATCAGTTTAAGAGAAATTCAGCATAATCAGCCATTTTAGAGTCAATCAGGTCTAATCAGTCAGTCAATCAGTCAGTCATTCAAGCAGTCCATTGGTCAATTAATCTATCTGTTCTTAATCAGTCTATCAATCATTCCATCTGTCAGTCTGTCATGCAAGTCAAAATGCTACTCAATTAACAGTCAAAATAGTGATCAACCAGTCAATCAGTCAGACAATGAACAGTCAAATTAGTTATCAATCAGTCTGTAAATCAATCAGTGAATCAGTTTGTCAAATATCTAATCTAACAATCAGGTCAACCATGATTGGCCATACAATCATTCCACAAATCAATCCCTCAATCGTTGAGTCAATCGTTAACATTCGCTCAATCAGTTCCGTAAACTTACTAACCCATTGCCATTACAGACTTCATAGCCAGCCAATTACATCTTTTACAGTCACAGCTAAGCAGTTCCTCAATCAGCCAGTCAATCATTAGTTATTTGCTCTGTCAAGCAGTCCATAAATTAGTCCGTCAATCAGTCCATTAATCACTTAGTTCACTGTTCACTTAGATTATCAAGCTTAACAGTCTCTCAAGCATCTATCAGTACAGTCCGTCAATCAATCAGTCCAACAATCTGTGAGCTAGACTAGCCTTTCTTAAGCATTTAGGAATTCAAGCAGATCACCAGGCCATACAGTCTCTCAATCATATGTCAGTCAGACAATCAGTCAGTCAATCAATCAGTCAATCACTGACTCACTGACTCCACTCCAATTATAGTTTTGTGCATGGCTTTAGCCAGCTTTAACATTTAACGTCAATTACTCTTGCGTGTCATTAAAATTGCATTGGCTAATCGCACATCCTGCATGTCCTGGTTGTCCTGCCTGCCCAGGATGTCCAGGATGTGCTGGATGTCGTGCTCGGCACGCTTGGCCCAAACGTGTTAAATATTTCAATTTCAAATCCAATTCTATGGTATTCTAATAACCAAATCCAACTGCATGCAATTTTCATGGCCATTTGCTGGCCAAAACTGAAAACCCCAAAGCAACTGTGTCCCCCATTCCCCTCTCTTGCCCTCCCTCTCCCTCTCTCTCTCTCTCTCTTTCTCTCTCTCTCACACTCTGGAATTTGATGTTTGCAAATATTTTATCCTCTGTTTATTTGATAGCCATCACATTGCATATCGCTCCATTGACTGCACGCTTTTAATTCACTCAATTTTTTTTCATATTTTTATTTCACTTTTCATTTTCGTATTTTTCTTATTTAAACATTGAGAATTTGTGCATTTGCATGGAATGCTCACACTGTAAGCACAAATCACTTCAAATTTGGCACTCGAACTGAACTTTGGAAATTTGTTCGAGCTCTTCAGCCGCATTGAATGCCCACGCATACTTAGGCCTGACCAGATTTTTGATACTTTGTAGTATTATAATTGAAAGCTGAAAGAAGCTGCAAATATAGCTTAAGCTTTGTACCTGATCAATACGGATATAAGTTGATGTCAAGTATTGTTTGTAATTGCATCAATGCGACTTGCGCTGTTTTTGCTTTTTAGATTTCATAATCATGTTTTAAGAGCTCAAACTACGATTTAGAGTCTTAAAACATATAAAAAATCTTGTGGAAGCTAAAGAAAACAAGTTAGAGTACTTTAGTGGGGAGTGCCCGACTAAGAGATACCTGCCATTCCAATCATTCTACGCTTCTTTTAAACATGTCTACAACTAGAGATGGACAGACGCACCCAAGTGCTGAGATCGACTCAGCTCCTCCTTCTACTTTATGGGCTCTGCCACGCCCTCTTCTGCCTGCTACATGCGCTTGCACAAAGGCATTGCTCAGGGAATAACAAATGCAAATAGAAAGCAGAGTAATTTTCAGTAAAATGTAAATATTTCTCTTTTTAATTTTAAGATAAACATCAAAAATTCTAAACAAGATTTTATACGCACTCGAAGTGTAACCAACTTCCATCTGAAGGCCACAATCAGGGCGAAAGATGTTCATGTCGAGCCAAAGTGAATTGATTCTGCATTTTTAACTATTTTCACGCTTGAAATAAATTCAAATCAGTTTCAAAGCCGAATTTATGAGCTGTCGAATAGACTACGCTTCGAGTGCCCCACCCCTGCAGAAGAGACCTTTACTATTTGTTGCTATACAGAAAACTACAAAAGCCTCTGGCAAAAACCCGCTCAGTTTTAATGTTTTGTGGAACTTGCAATTATAATTTAAACCTTTTTCTCCATTTGCTTTGATCAAAATCCATGCTAAAAAATACTTTTTCTGTGGCAAACGTGGAACTTTCGCCTTCCTTTTCTTTCTGAAAGGAAAAGTTATCTCAGGCATGGCAATACCTAAATTACAACGGAAATGTCAGCTGTGTAGAAAGAAAAATAAAAAAGTTCAGCAAACGCGCTCGAGCTTAAGGTTAATTGGAATAATTAGCAACTATTTTCATAATGGTCGGAATCTGTTTGCGCAGTTCCAGCTCCAGTTGCAATTGCAGTTGCCGTGGCAGTTGCTATTTGCTCGAAGGGGGAAAGCATATGTGCAAAATAGAAAGTGCAAGCGATTGAAAAACACGTAGGAGTCGAACAATCGAGAATGCCAGACTAGCAAATACTCTCGCCTGCGTGGAGCTGACACTCTTGCAGCGGCTGTGCTTGTTCCCTCTACAGCACGCCCCCCACTAGAGCAAAGTGTAGAGCGATTGAACTGATGTTTCAGCTGTGACATTATATAGTATAGAATTATATACAATACAAATTATTTAAATTATTATTTTTATAAATATGTTTATCACAAAGTTTTGCTGTCCAGCGACTGAAGAGTCGCACTACTATTTTTATGAACGCAGCTGTATAAACTTCTCTTGCTCTCGGCCACCTTTCCCACTGCCTGTTTTATTCACTTGCACAAAACCAATACACCTTGTTTACCCACTGTTTCAATGCGCATTATAAAGAATTCAATTTCAAAAAAATGTCCACACAAATTAGATTCATTTTGTTACATTCATTTGCCCTTTGTTTAGCATTGAGGTTGACAGATATTACACTGAATTAAGCTTAATTAAACCTGCAGCAACAGTTTTAGCAAAGGAGCTTAAAGTTGCCCAGCGCTCAACTGCATAGAAGTCAGGTCTGAGCCCTTGGCAGTCGAGGCTAGGCTTGAGCATCCTCTCAATTAGCATTCAACTTGGAGTCTTCGAGTATTGGCAGCATCTATGAAACTCGAGCTGGCCTTTTCGCTGCGCTTGCCAATGCAAAAATCTCTTAAGCCTGCAATTTTATGCTTAAAGTAAATCCCATTGAAAAACTAAATTCAAAATACGAAATTCTAAACTGGGCGAGTGGGCGGGAGGGGATCCAAAGTCCCGAGCGCACAAAAGTATGCAACATGTTTAAAAATTCAAGCGCTAAGCTACCAAAAAACTCACCAGCCAGCAGCTAGGGGCAGAGCAGGAGAGAGAGAGAGAGAGAGAAAGAGAGAGAGGTGGGAAGAGGGAGAGAGAAAGAGAGTGCAGAGGAGGGAGCTGGAATAAAAATGCAAATTCCAAATAAATCAAATCAAACGCGCCGCAAGAGGTAACGAAGCGGCAGCAACACCAATGCGAGCCGCCAATCGAGCAGCAGCTGAGGGGCCAGAGCGGGCGCTTGGGCGTGTGGGGCGTGTGGGGCGTGGCATGTGCATGGCTAGGCTATTTGAACACTTTTTAAATATTTTATATTGGTTATTTCAGTGATTGTTTATCGCCAAATTGCCTGGAAGCACTTTAAAACGCTTCACAGAGCGCCAAAACAAACTGAAGGCAAGTTTCCGTCTTTTTTTCATACAGCAGTTGCCCAGCTACTGAAATACCCGCACCAGCAATGAAATTCTGGATGACCATATGCATATAGTAAAAGTACTATATACTATATACTATATACTATATACTATATACTATATACTATATACTATATACTATATACTATATACTATATACTATATACTATATACTATATACTATATACTATATACTATATACTATATACTATATACTATATACTATATACTATATACTATATACTATATACTATATACTATATACTATATACTATATACTATATACTATATACTATATACTATATACTATATACTATATACTATATACTATATACTATATACTATATACTATATACTATATACTATATACTATATACTATATACTATATACTATATACTATATACTATATACTATATACTATATACTATATACTATATACTATATACTATATACTATATACTATATACTATATACTATATACTATATACTATATACTATATACTATATACTATATACTATATACTATATACTATATACTATATACTATATACTATATACTATATACTATATACTATATACTATATACTATATACTATATACTATATACTATATACTATCTACTATATACTATATACTATATACTATATACTATATACTATATACTATATACTATATACTATATACTATATACTATATACTATATACTATATACTATATACTATATACTATATACTATATACTATATACTATATACTATATACTATATACTATATACTATATACTATATACTATATACTATATACTATATACTATATACTATATACTATATACTATATACTATATACTATATACTATATACTATATACTATATACTATATACTATATACTATATACTATATACTATATACTATATACTATATACTATATACTATATACTATATACTATATACTATATACTATATACTATATACTATATACTATATACTATATACTATATACTATATACTATATACTATATACTATATACTATATACTATATACTATATACTATATACTATATACTATATACTATATACTATATACTATATACTATATACTATATACTATATACTATATACTATATACTATATACTATATACTATATACTATATACTATATACTATATACTATATACTATATACTATATACTATATACTATATACTATATACTATATACTATATACTATATACTATATACTATATACTATATACTATATACTATATACTATATACTATATACTATATACTATATACTATATACTATATACTATATACTATATACTATATACTATATACTATATACTATATACTATATACTATATACTATATACTATATACTATATACTATATACTATATACTATATACTATATACTATATACTATATACTATATACTATATACTATATACTATATACTATATACTATATACTATATACTATATACTATATACTATATACTATATACTATATACTATATACTATATACTATATACTATATACTATATACTATATACTATATACTATATACTATATACTATATACTATATACTATATACTATATACTATATACTATATACTATATACTATATACTATATACTATATACTATATACTATATACTATATACTATATACTATATACTATATACTATATACTATATACTATATACTATATACTATATACTATATACTATATACTATATACTATATACTATATACTATATACTATATACTATATACTATATACTATATACTATATACTATATACTATATACTATATACTATATACTATATACTATATACTATATACTATATACTATATACTATATACTATATACTATATACTATATACTATATACTATATACTATATACTATATACTATATACTATATACTATATACTATATACTATATACTATATACTATATACTATATACTATATACTATATACTATATACTATATACTATATACTATATACTATATACTATATACTATATACTATATACTATATACTATATACTATATACTATATACTATATACTATATACTATATACTATATACTATATACTATATACTATATACTATATACTATACACTATATACTATATACTATATACTATATACTATATACTATATACTATATACTATATACTATATACTATATACTATTAACAACTGTGTTCATAAAAATAGTAGTGCATAGTTAACAATATTTTAAAAATGATTTGAAACGAGTTTTAAGATTAACATATATATATTCAAACTGTTTTCGAAATATTTTGTCTATCATAAAATTTTGCTGTTCAACAATTCAGTCGCACTACTATTTTAATGAACACAGCTTTGTTCTAATCGCAAATTCCTTTGCATTTTTTTCAACTAAAATCCATATAAAAAACTTTAATATTTTTTGAATTGTTTGCCAACTAAAACGTTGACTATTAACACGAACTTATAGCTTTTTAACCATTTTAAAATTCTATTTGAATATCTTTTCAATCTATCTATATATATTTACTTACATTTGGCCAATTAGCGCGGGTAATGCTTGTGGCTTGAGGCAGCCTCAACTCTAGTTTCACCCAATCAAGTCTCTAGTAATTGGCAAATCTGATTTACCGTTTACATATATAGAACATATCTATATATATATACATTGATCACGTAATATGCCCACTATTTGTTAGAGCTAGAAAAACGAATTCGCTTCAAAGAGTTTTCTTCTTCTATTTCGGTTTTCCTTTTTTTTTTTGGCAAAGGGCAGCTGGTTCATTGTTTCGGGTTGCCGGGTATACGGCAACAGCAGCGCCCTCCAGCGTCATAAATACGCAACAAATGGAGGGGGAGCACGAGGAGCAGGAGGAGAGTATTAAAAATACAAGTTGAACAACAACAACAACAACAAGAACAACAAGAACAACAACAATATAATACAAGAATAAATGGTATTGTGTTCGGTTTGCCATGGCTGTTGCCCCAGCCATGCCCATGTGCATAACAATATTTTCTATGGACAGTCCGGCATCAGCAACAGCCATCGGCTCGCCCCACTTGCCCCTGCGCCCATGACTTAGTGCGGGGTGTTTGGGGCTTCGGCTAGCCGCATTGGTCGACATCGGCATTCAGTTTCAGTTTCAACTCTGGCACCCGCGCCCGCACCGGCACCCGCACCCGCACCCACTCCCCTCCCCTCCCACTGCCCATTTTCCCCATTTTCATTCGGGCTTTTGCACAATTTTCCGACTCTCGAGTTCATTGTGCATAGCCAAATATTTTTCACCATAAATTTCGCACGTCCATCAAAAATTGATTGGGCACCGAACCGTGAGCCTGCCACCTACACCTGCCACACACGCGCGCGCACACCTCTGCACACACACACACACACACGCACACACACATACACACACACACACACACACACACACACTGTCGCCCTCTCGCTCATTCTGTTAGAATTTGCAATTTTGTTGACTTGTTAAATATTTTCAACGCCGCAAGCAGCTCATGCATTGCATTTTCACTCAACTAACAGCGCATAATTGATAGATCTATACTATATAGCTATCAGATACATATATATAGAATATGCATATATATATTTATATGTATTTAGGTATATATCTTGCCCTAAGCCCACTCCAGTTTCGCATTCAGCTTGAGCTCATGTGTGTCACGCGCAGCTTTCAATTAGCTCGTTTACATCTTTCGCTTTTCTCTGCCTCTTCCTCTGGCTCTTCATCTACCTCTTCTGCTTCTTCTTCGTCTTCCTTTTACCATAAACTTTACATTTATTGCATTTATTAGCTGAAATGCCGAAGAGCATTGAGAGAGGAAAAACGTGGAGGGAAAATGTCGCGAAAAGAAAAATTCACAACTGGCCGAAGTCAGAGGCGTAGCGCGAATTGACGCGGCTCAAGGGCGTCTAGAATTCGAAAGAATTTCGAGAAAGTCGACGGCTGTGAGAATTGTGAAATCAAATGTGTGCGAAGAAAAGAGAAATATCATTTCTATTCAGCTTGCCTTTGCTTCGAATGAGCTCTTTCTACACTTTTAACTGGAAATACTCTGACGACTCTACCGGGAGAGAAGAATGGAGAGCGATAGAGAACTTAGAGTAGTATCGAAAAGAAGCACAGACACAGCGAAAGAGAGAGAGAGAAAGAAAGAGATATTTCTATTAGCTCCCATCCATTCTTGTTTCCCTTTATCTTTCTCCCTATTTCTCTTTCTCTCTTTCTCTTTCTGTCTTTCTCTGTGTCTCTCGCACTCTCACTTTTTCCTCTTACATTCTTATTCGACACGTTTCTGTTTCTATATCCTTCTCTCTCTCTCTCTCGCTCTTTCTCTTTAATATTTGACATACAGACAAAGAGAGGTAAAGTTCTGTCTTTTTCTTTCTTTCTCCCTTTCCCTAACTCTCTCTCTCTACCATTGTTTCTTTCAGTATGCCTCTCTCTGTCTCTATGCCTCTCTGTCTCTCTCTCACGCTCTCATTCGTTCTCATTTTTTATATTTTTCTTTCTCTTTGTGTATCTCCTTTTGTCTCTCTTTCCTTCTCATTCAATATATCCCTATAATCTATGTTTCTCTCTCACTCTCGCTCTCTTTCTCTCTCTCTCTCACTTGAGGAGAGACATATTCGTCTTAAGAGCAGCTCAGCATGGCATTCAAGGTATCGCCTAGTCGGACATAAACGTCAAGTAAACTCTCACCTATTGCAATGCATCTTCTCTCAATTTTAGTTGTCAAGCTTAGATAAAGTAAGAATCTCTCCCTCTCCCTCTCTCTCTCTCTCTCTCTCTCTCTCTTTTTTTTTGTATGTCTACATGCCATCTTGCTTTTAGCATATTCATTGCTTTCGTTAAGCTTCCCCCCTTATTGGCGGCCGTCTCTGCGCCAAGGCTCCTCCAATAGCCGAGTGCAACGGCGTGCACTAATTTTATTGCTGAGTGCTTTTAGTGGGTATCCCAGCCTGCTGCAGTCCGCACGCAGAAATCCAGCCGTGGGAGGGGTTAGCTGCCGCTGAATCCAATGCAAAACTTCAGAGAGAGAAAAAGATGTCAACAGCACCAATTAGTTTGCAAAAATTGGCATAAATGAAGCCCGAGGAAAATCGGGGCATGGCTGGCGGGGAGCATGTTGGCGCTTCGGGTGTGGGCCAGGTAGGTGCCAAGGGTTGTGGATGGGCGTGGCAGTGTTGCATGCCACGGCAGCCATGTTGTTAATATAAATGTAGCGGGTGGTTAGCAACCGAAGTGCCACTCAGCAGCAAATTGTGAGCACCGCCCCAAGGCGAGCTAATGAGGAGCACAAAACCGCCAAGTGGAGCCAATTTACGTGCGTGTGTGTGTGTGTGGGTGTGTGTGTGCGACAATTCCTTGAATGGACTCTAGAAATGTGGAACTGAACGAACGAACGAGCGAACGAACGAAACACTCCAAATGTCAAATGTCAATTTGTTTGGTCAAGTGGTGCAGCAGCGCTGGGTGGGTGGTTGGTGCAGCTCCACCATCTGCTGGTCATTAATTAAAATTGCACGAAATTTCGCCAAAGTGCGGACGTTCAATGAGCCAAAGCCACAATATGCGCGCCGCGACCGGAGCTGCCCCGAACCCATTGAAGCCCCACTTCAAACCGGGTATATTAGTTTGGGCAACAGACAGAGGTAGGCGTGGCCTGGCATGAACTGTTGCCAGTCCAACTGCAGACACTTATAATTTGTTGCAAATTATCGATACCTTTAGCCAAAGTCGATAACTGACTTGCTTCGAGGACAATAGGCATTGCATTTGGCACGTCCTAAGCACGTTCGTAGACCTTTACCAAACCTGGCTAAACTTGAAGAGTGAGCTGCAGCTGCGGCCTTAGGGTAACTGCTAGTCGAGCAGACTCATCCATAGACTTGTTTTTAATTACCTAAGCTTGGCCCGCGCGCCCAAAAGAAGTAAAAATAATAATTAAAAGAAAAAAAGAGTCAAAAGTCCAGAGCCCACTCAATAGAAATATTGTCAAGCATCAAAATGGCGGACATCTTGACAGCAGTGGCTAGGGTGTGGGTGTGGGTGTGGGTGTGGGTGTGGGTGTGGGTGTGGGTGTGGGTGTGGTATGGGTGTGGATGTGGGTGTGGGTGTGGTGCAAGGTGGTGCTTGAGTGATCCGCTGGTGATTGAGCCGCCTTAATTAATTCACCCCTGCTGCGAGCAATACACAAAGGACGACGTTTAGCGCTCAAGTAGCTCTAAGCCGAGTGCTGCGACAATTTCACGCACACACAAAGCCTAGCAGAGGGAGAGAGAAGTAGAGGAAGAGGAGGAGGAGAAGGGCGAGAGTGCGCTGAAATTAATTTTGCAGCGCTTTTAATCAAATGCTGGCACATGCGAGCGAGTGGCGTAGTCAAGAGGGGGAGATGGAAATGGGCGCGATTACGAGCATTTCATCAAATCAGTGAAACTTGCGCCAATTCCCAGGAGTTAGATCAAAATGGTGCTGAAAAAGCAACCACCGCTGCAGAGCCACCACCCAAAATAGAGGGCGCAACGAGACACCCAGCCACCCAACCATCCAGTCACCCAACATGCCAAACAACCAACCACCCACCCACCCAGTCAGCCAGCCAGCCAGCCAGCCAGCCAGCCAGCCACCGAGCCAACTGGTTGCTGAATGCTGATGGAAAAGGACTCTCGACTAGCATTATAAACATGTCGTCGTCCATTGACGGCATTCGAACAGACAAGGAGTTGAGCCAAGTGGAAAAATAATGAAAACATTCGAGGATAATGATGAAGGCTGAGCAGCTGAAATGAGAAGCAGCAGCAGCGGCAGCACAACGAGGAGGGCGAGGCGGCAGGAGGCGGGGCAGCAATGGGCGATGCCTCTTGAAATCGATATGCGAAGTGCAGGGTGTCCTTTATCAATAAAGCGCACAATGAAAAGCGCTAAGCCGTAGCGCAGGGAGCAAGGCAAGGCAAGCCAAAGCAAAGCAAAGCAAAGCAAACCAAAGCAAAGGACTCTAGGACAACGGGCGACAACGGGGTTAGTCCATGCTAGGCCGTCGCGCAATTGTGGCCAACCCCCGTGAGCAACCCCGATGTAGGCCGATAGAGGCCAGCGAGCGAGGGCAGATATCCTGTGCGGCAGCTTTTCAAGCGACGGCGACGGCGACAGCGACGGCGACGGCAACGGCAACGGCAACGGCAACAGCGGCAACAATCAGCGGATGTCCTGAATGGGCCTTAAGGAAGCAAACACTTTTTTTCTTCCTTTCTATTCTTTTTCATTTTTGTTTTTTTTTTTTTTTTTTGTTTTTTCACCAGCCCCTGGCAAAGCTTCGACAGCATTTTGTTGAGCATTGGGTGCCATGCACGAGTGTGCACCACAAACACACAGTCAGACAGACAGACAGACAGACAGACATAGACAGGAAGAGTGCTCGATCTATTGCCAGGCTAAGCCCATTGCCACATATGCCATCAACAATGATATCATTCAGCATTCAGCATTCACCATTCACCATCCACATTCCAGCTTAAGTAATGAGAAATATTTCGAGAGAGCTGCGACGAATAGAATCAACAACTGTCGCATGCAAAAAGGGTTGCACAAATACTTGTAATCCATATGCAGATTGAAGACCCTCGCTCGAGCCTTAAGCTGCAAATTACATATGCCTTTTATAGTTATGTTCGACCATTTGCTCGACTTTGATATTACTTTGAAGCTACTTTGAAGTGCCTGAGTGGTATAAGAGTTATCCACAACACAAAGAAATCACTTCACTTGACCAATTCCTGCATATAGCACTCAAATGCGACTCAACTCTCCCGAAGGCTAAGAAACTTGATTAGATGTATCAAATTAGTTTTTTATTTATAGATTTTATGCTAGAAGCTGACTCAGTCGCCAAGACGTACTTTCACTTCCTCCCTTAACTCTAACTGTGATAGTTACACTCTGTAACTCTGTCTTCCCTTAATCTTTATATTCTGTATTCGTTTCCCATAGCATTCAAAGATGTATTTCATTTATTTCTATTCAGTTTAACTTGACTCACAGAAAAACATAAAATAAATTTATTCCTCTCGTTTATTGTGGTCACAAAACATTATTTTCTTTTGTAAACTCTGTTACGTTATCTGCAAGTAAAACTTCTTACCTCTTTAAACATTTTTTTAACTCTTAAGAAACCTTTATTTATCACTAAGATATTATCTTTGCGCATACATCAAGACAATATCGCAGTGACAGCAAATTGTATTTAAAATATTTAAAAGCTGCTCAGAAGCCAAGGAAGACTACAACCTAAAGTTTTTACTTTTGACTTTTAGCCGTTTATGTGACATGACTTCTTTATGCATTTGTGCTAGAGAGAGAGAGAGAGAGAGAGAGAGAGAGAAAGTCTGTGTTTCTTGGTAACTAAACTATGTGTGTTACTTGTTGCTATAGAGTTGTCATCTGATATATTACAAATATCTAAAATCTAATGCATTCAGTTTATGTTGTGTTTAACAGAGTCAAAACACAACAATTGCGGGCAACTCATGCACAAGGCTATAATTGTGCGGGGAAACTTCATCCAAACAGCTGTATAAGTAATCATATCATAGATGTTAAAATGAACTATGATTATGATATGAAGTTGCAGCAATTATATGAAAAATATCTTGCTCGCTAAAACATCTGCCTTAGCTATATATATATATCATATATATGTATATACCATATCTTTGTCTATGAGTGCCATAGATGAATCTAGATTTATTAACAGAGCTATGATAATTATAGATAGAACGAATCTTTGCCTCTACATCAACAGTTCTGTGATAGCTATAGAAAGAGAGCTTATTGCTCCATCTATAACTATCATAGATGGATGCAGGTAGCTATATAGATAGATGGATAGATCATAGATAGATGGAGAAAGCTATGGATATAGAGCTTATTGAACAATAGCTATCTATAGTTATTATAGATCTTTTAGAACGCAATACTTGCATTCATATAGAGATAAGGATTTTCTTCATATTTATTACTGCAATTTCATATCATATCATAGTTAAGTTGCAAGTCTGAAAGATTTTTCTAAATCATATTCTTAGAACAAACTTTATCATTTGTCAGCTAAATATTTATTTATTTACTATCCAAATAATTCTCTTTCTGTTTTAATAATATTTATAACTAATAATAGGCAATGCCTAAAGCGTGCTTTCATGCCCAACTTTATAATTCTTGTGATTACAACTTAAGAAATAAGTTGGAGCTGAACTTGAAGCGTGAAAAAGCTGCATGTGGAAGTTGGAGTTGACAGTTGTTTAAGCTGCTGCTCCAGCTTGTTGGCATGCACTGCTGCCCACACACTCTCTCTTTCTCCCACTCTCTCTCTCTCTCTCTCTCTCTCTCTCACACACACACACTTTCTCTATCCATCTCACTCTCTGTCTAGCGATACTGCGGACAGTGGAGATGCCTGGAGACGCCCCTAGGCGTTGTGCCTGTGTGACATGACTATGTGCACACACAATCGCATATATATATATAAAAATATATATATGATACATTTATATATATGATATATATACATAAATATATAGCCAGGATATGGGTGAGCTGGGTGCGTCTGCTTGTTCCATTGCTTTAGTCCTGCTGCGAGGACACGCAGCATGTTTTGTCGTTTGTAATCTATTTACACAAAATGATCCGCCAGACAAACGTAACCTGCTTTTCAAGAGCATCCACACACGCACACCCACACACACACCCACACACACACTCACACACCCACACACGAACACACACGCACACACAGTGAGAGGAACTGTCTGTAGGAAATTGCCAGCATTGGAACATTTTTTGGGCAACTGCGACACATTTTTCGCGTCTGCTTAGCCAAAAATTTTCCAACTTCCAACATCCACCTACCACGCCCCCACTCGGCCGCCCTTCAGCTGCTAGGGCGTTGTCAGCGCTTGACAAAAAAAAACTTGAATTTGATAGCTGAAATTCAACAAACACCCGAGACACACACACACACACATGCTGCACCTAATGCCCCCTACAGCCTCCCTTTCTCTCTCACACTTTCTCTCTCTCTCTCTCTCTCTCGCTCTCTTACTGGGCTTTTCGTATCTCTACAGTTATTCGAGCTACTCGAGTTTTGGGCTCAGCTTTGCCTGTGCCTTTGGCTTTGCCTTTGCTCTGTGTTGGCACAGGCTACGTGAAGAGACAACAACAACAACAACAACAACAGTAATGTGAACAACTTTATTGTCATTGCCATTGTTGTTGTTGTTAGTGTTGTTGTTCCTATTGTTGTATTCATTACATTTTTTATGCTCTTGGCATGAAGCGTCGGCTAATCACACCAGGCCACGTCCACGAACAAAAACTGCTGCACAGTGTGGCAAAAGTGAATGGAAATGTGAACTTAAGGAATAAAAATTATCAAAATATGCTCAAGCACAAGGAATTTCAATCAGCAAACTTAAAATCTTTTTAAAATCTGAAAATTAAATAAACGAAATTTATGAAAATTGCAGAAAAAGCATAAGAGAGAGATGTAGAAAGAGAGAGATAGAGATTGGGGTTGAGAGAGATGAAGAGGGATAGAGAATGGGATTGAGAGAGATAGACAATAGACATAAAGATTAGAGATAGAGAATAGAGATAGAGAATATAGATAAGGCATAGAAATAGAGAACAGAAATAAAGAATAGCAATAGATATTGAGAATAGAGAAAGAGAATAAAGATAGAAAATAGAGATAAAGAATAGAGGTAGAGAATAGAGTTATATATAGAGAATAGAGATAGAGAATAGAGATATAGATAGAGATATAGATAGAGAATAGAGATAGAGAATAGAGATAGAGAATAGAGATAGAGAATAGAGATAGAGAATAGAGATAGAGAATAGAGATAGAGAATAGAGATAGAGAATAGAGATAGAGAATAGAGATAGAGAATAGAGATAGAGAATAGAGATAGAGAATAGAGATAGAGAATAGAGATAGAGAATAGAGATAGAGAATAGAGATAGAGAATAGATAATAGAGATAGAGAATAGAGAAAGAGTTTTCAAACTTTTGCTGTTCAACATTTCAGTCGAACTACTATTTTAATGAACGTTGCTGTATTCATCTCAATTCCAATTGAAAATCAACTCTCAACTCTTTCCCTTTCTCTTACTTTTCTGGCTGTCACACAAGTTCGCGACGCATTTGGTGCCACTGTGCGCAGGCGACGCATTTGGGTGCCGAGACGCGTGTTGAACCAACTGACAAATTGCCAAAGTGACAAAGTGACAAACTGACAGAGCGACTTGAACTACGAGGCACTCGAGAACAGGCCAGACCAGGCCGAGCCGAGCCGGGCCCGGCCGGGCCAGCTTTCATCTCTGTATGTACAACACACACACACACACACTAGCACATACATACATACAGATGATAAAAAGGGAACAGGACTCGTCGTGGGGAGGGGGTGAGGGAGCTGCTGCGAGTCCTTCGGTCTCTCTTCTATGTGTTATGTGCCGTGCCGGCGTCGAGTGTTTGGTAAATAACACGTTCGTTGTGTCGCCATCGTCGTCCGCATCTTCAGCACCATCAGCGGCGCGGGGCGAACGGGGCGGGCGAGGCGCGGGGCGTGGGGCGTGGGGCGGTGAGGGCGAAATGGTGCGATGGCTCACAGTACATAGAGGGTTGTGCGAGCTTTCAGGGTTGAAATGTGCACACGAATGTGCCAGGAATTATATATTAATAAACAGCAGCAGCAGCAACAGCAGAAGCGACAGCAGCAGCAGCAACAAAGCAAAACAAAACACAACAAAAAGCAAAAGCAAAAGCAACAACAAAGCGAAGTGGCAGGACGAGCCGCCATTATGCCGTATGCTGGCAACCCTGACATGGAGTGGACCGCGCATTGGCCCTCGTCCTGGCAAATAAGTAACAAGTAAAAGCGACACGAATTGGCATTATCTGAGCTGCCAGATATCCTGTAAATACCAGTAGTCAATACCCTTAACTGCGGTGCGGAAGACAGAGAGAGGGAGAGAGAGAGAGAAGGAAAGGGTCACAGAGCCTATTCACCTGGCATTACATGACTTTCCTTCCGACTCTTCTTCTGACTTTCCCTTCCTCTCTCTCACTCTCTCTCTCTCTCTCTCTCTCTCTTTCTCTCTGTGCGTATGCATCTTCTCTAGCCTATACATTCAGTCACAATATACCCATTGACATTTTGGCTGGCTACTGGGTATAAAAAGCGTCAGCGCGACACGTGTAGCAACCGCCTTGCCAACTCCCTCTCCTTCCCCCTCTCTCTCTCTCTCACTCCTTCTCTCTCTCTCTCTCTCTTTCTCTGTCTCTCTCTCTCTCTCTCTCTCTCTGTGCTCGTGGCACCCGCATCAGGCGCAGCTGCCTTTTGACTTTTAATGAAATGGATATTCTACAACAAATGAGCCCATCTACCACCTAGCCAACCAGTCCTCCATTGCCCAACGCCGCCCTGGTACAGCCCCTCAATACGTTAAGCCCGGGCAGCAGTTGCTGTGCACACTCAAGTGTCGATTTCTGTTGCCACCGGTGCTGCTGCTGCTCTCTCGACTCGAAAATGTTTGAAAATGCACATATGGAAAAATCCATGGATATCCTCAAATTCGCTTCCCCATCCCCATCCGCGTCCACGTCCGCATCCAGCGTGATTCGCATTCGCCAACCCGGGTGTTGCTGTAATACACTTGAGCATAATTTATGCTGTTAATTAATCGCCAGAGTTGTTGGCGGCCCGCCATTTAACGTTATGAGAGGCTTTTCCATTTCCTTCCTTCCTTCCTTCCTTCATTCCAACCTACCTTCCGTTCTGCCATTTTTTCCCCGCTTTTTGATTTAAGTTTTGGTATTGTTTTCATCATTGCATCGTTTCCCAATGAGTTTGGTCCTTAAAACGCGTTAATGAGCTCGCAATTTGCGTCGATTGCAAAAAAAAGAAAAAAGCAACAACACAAAATATATAGAGATATAGATATAGATACCCTGTACTTTTTTGTAAAGTTATTTAAAGTTAAGAGTGTGTTGGCAGCTATTAGAGAAAGCATTTCTTGCGAAGTTGTCTTAACTGTAGCTGCACTTAGCTAACTAAGGACATATCTCTAGCTGCTGTAATTCTCGAGTTATGTCTATAAACTTGAGGGTATATTTATTGATAATATATAACTATAAGCCTACTTATAATATAATAGCCTAAGGACTTATATTTCAATTAGAAATTGAACTGTACCAAGTCAAATATAACTGTATAACTCTATTGAGCTATACAAAATAATAGAGCTTCCAATCCAAGAAAAGATTTATTCAGTCTATGGACTTACTATAGCTGTATTTATTCATGAAAAATAAGGCCTTTAGCTCAAGTATTACTCGAGCTATGGTTATGAAGGGAGAAAGAAAGAAGGCGGAAATAATATTTATCGATATCATCGATAACATCAGCAAATCAACATCTCTCCCATCAATGAATGCATAGGTATACTCGCCTCTATTGAGTTACTTCCTTCTACAAATAGACTAAGGGGTATACATAAGAGCACAACGATAATCGAAGTTCATTCAAAAAGTGGCACATGTTGAGCAACTGTCTATAACGAGCTGCCATTAAGCATAATTTAGAATAGATTCAAATAGAGTTTGCTTTCGCAGGGAGGGACGCACGCCAGGCATTGATTTCTCCCAGAATTGAACAGCTTTTCAGTAAAATTCTAAAAATATATTTAAAGTAATAGCTGCACTGTTTCCATGAACTGAACCGGCTGTAGTTAAGTTCAGTTCTGGTTCCGTGCGAGAGAAACTTAAATAGAGCAAAGAAAGATTCAACCGAAGCAGAAGAAAAGCAGGAGATGCAACACTGCCGGCTGCCCGCCTGTCACATGATGCAGGCTGTGGGCGTGGCAGTGGGGCGGGTTGCGGCTGCTGGGTGGCAGCCGTAGCGCCCAACATATGGCTCTTGAGTGCCAGGCCCCAAGGCGCCAGGCGCATAGCTTCGCAGGCCTCGTACAGAAATTAACTGCAAGCGTTTTGCATTTCTCAAGATGTTTCGTTGGGGCTTCAGTTTTTTCCATTCTTTTTTTTTTTTTTTGCTCCTTTTATTACAAATGTCTTCATTCTCTTCGACTGCTGCTGCTGCTTCTCCTTTTTCTTCATCTTGTTATGCTGCTGCTTCTTCTTTGCCAGAGCAAGTGAGCGATTTTAATTAACTGTCAGTGTCGCAGCTTCCATCTACCTCGCCATCGCACTCTCTCTCTCTCTCACACACACATACACACTCTTTCTATCTCTCTCTTTGTATCTCTTTCTCTCTCTCCCTCTCTTTTCTACTGCTTTTGGCGCAGAGTAATAAAAATATGACAAGCAAAGAAGACAATTCATTTCGTAAGCCGCATATCGTATACTCTCTCTCATGGTTAGATGTATGCAGCTGTGTTCATAAAAATAGTAGTGCGACTGAAATGTTGAACAGCAAAATTTTGTGATAAGCGATTTGAAGCGGGTCTTAAGATTAACATATATGTATATAAATATATTGAAATATTCAAATTGTTTTCACATTGGCCATTTGAGTCGCACTACTATTTTTATGAACACAGCTGCATTCGTAGAAATAGGCTATAGACATCACTATATATACCATATATGTATATATAAGAGAGACTGAAGAGCTATGGAATCTCGATACAGCTCGATAGCTCTTAGCTCTTTTATATAATGTACTTATAACTAAACCTTTAGCCCCGCCTAGCTCTTCTTCAACCTATACGACTTATAGGCTTACCTGTTTCTTTACCACTATATACCTATTGCTGTGCCTCAATTAGATCTCTTCTTTATCAACTTCTATTCCAGTTTACCTCAAAATCAAACTTCAATCCAAATCATAACTGAAAGCTGATCATAAGAAAAAATCTGAATAGCACTTTCTACTCTCATTGCTATGTCCCGCTGTTAGGGCATACAATAAAAGATAGCGAATTTTTTTTTATATTTTGTTTTTTCTTTTCTGTTTTTTATTTTGGGCGTTTGTCAAAGCTCATTCGTTGGGGATGCGAATGCGCTTAAGGACGAAGCATGTGGTCCTGGCGCCAGAGCCTGTGACTCTGCATATTGTTGCCAGCTTTTGTTTTGCTGTTTGTGCAAAAGATATTTCGCTTCGCTTTTTCTTCTTCTTCTTCTTCTACGTCTCTTTCTGTTGTAATGCAAAAAGAAAAAAGGACAAGAAAAAGAAAAGGGAAGAATAAAAGAAACAGAAATGCGGCCATTTTAAAAGCAGTTTGCCGGGCCAACTGAATGAAGCAGTCAAAAAGACAATGGGAAAATGAGGTGAAAAACGAAGAGAAAAAGGGAGAGAAGAAAGAGAAAGAGCTGTCGGCGAGACGACATCAGAGAAAGTGAAAGAGGAGGAGAGGAGGAAGATAGATATAGAGAGTACGAAACAGATGAAAGGGAGAGAGATATAGTAGTTGAAAAAGAAAGAGAAACTGGGAGAAAAAGAGAAAGATAGAGATAGAGATAGAGAGAGAGGGACACAGACAGAAACAGAGACAGCAACAAAGAGAGAGAGAGAGAGAGACTGAGACAGAGAGAGAGAGAGAAAGAGAGTCAATGAAAGATAAAGTAATAAAGAGAGACAGATAAAGATATCAGTGAGAGAGAGAAAGAGATCAGAGATAGAGAGAGATAGAGAGAGAGAGAGACAGACAGACAGACAGACACAGAGAACAGTAAGAGTAGCAAGATAGACACAGAGATAGAAAGAAATCTTAATGAAACATTCAGAGCAGGTTACCTAACTTCAGAACGCTTAACTGAAGCCCAATATCTCTTGCCATAGAGAAAAAGAGAGAGATATAGACACATATATACGCACACATTTATATGTACACAAATACATATAAAAATATTAGATATATATATCACTTATATATCAACTTCAACAGAAACAAATAGAGAAGAGTTCAATCAATTTTAGACGTAATATTGCAAATTCTATTAGACAATGTAATGAGTGAATCAGAATACACGAGCAGCCAGACAAACACGTCTATATATATATTTGTGTGTGTGTGTGTGTGTGTGTGTGTGTAGGTGATGCTACGTAATATCCTAAGCCCACTGAAAATGCGTGCATAGGGTATATTGTTTTTGTAGAAATATATGCAACTGACAGCAGGAGGCGTGTCCGAGCCCAGAAGTAGAAGAAAATAAAAAAATATCTCGAGCTGAATCAAATGCTGAGTCAATTACTCTATCTGTTTGAGCACAACTAACAGCTGAGTGGGCAGCAGAACTATTAGCTCTGTCATTCGGTTTCTCCGTCCCTCCGTCCGTCCTTCCGTCCGTCCATCCGTCCGTCCGTCCGTCCGTCCGTCCGTCCGTCTGTCCGTCAATCTGTTCGTTTCTAAATCTATATGAAGCTGCATTAATTGCAGTTATTCAACTTGCTACTTAGATTATATGGTATATATAGAGTAGTATTATGTGGTTAATATAATAGAATGGTGTACAGGGCATCTGCTAGTCGAGCATGGCCAATCGGAGTAGGCTTACTTCTTTTTGTATTTATGTGGCGCAAATATGAAAGGCGTTCTAATTAGAGAGCAAAAATGCACGCAGCAATAAGGCTGGCAATACACACACACACAGGCACAGATACACACACATACACACATACACACACACACACATACATACATTTGTGAATATATTTATATATACTATATGTATATCTATAGCTTGAATACGGGGCGCAAATTCTTCAATTTAATAACTAACATCCGCAGGCGGGTGGACGCTAGCAGGAGTCGGGGCTCATAGCTGCTGCTGCTGCTGCTGCTGCTGCGGCTGCTGCTGCTGTTGACGTCTGCAATTCGTTTTGTATATTGGGTGACGGTCGCTGAGGCACACAGCAACAACAATAAGAAAGCCAGCCAGGATATCAAAGCTGTTGCTGCTAAGGGACGTAGCTGTTGTCGTTGTCGTAGTCGTTGTCGTCGACGCTGACGAATGGTTGACACGGGCAACAATTTTTGGTGGTTGTTTGCTTGGCCCCTGGGTGGTGCTGCTGCTGGTGATGGTGGCGGTGGTGGTGGTGGTGGTGGTGGTGGTGGTGGTGGTGGTGGTGGTTGGTGATGGTGATGGTGGTTGCTTAGTGGGCTGGCCGTTGCGCCATAACGGAAATGAGACGTTTAATTTACATTTACACAACGCTCACGAGCTATCCGCCGGGACCAACAGCCGCCCCTGGCCCTGCCGCTGCCGCTGCCGCTGCCACAGCCTCTGCCGCCGCATGGGCTCTAGATATGCTGTGCAAGTGACAGTCGAAAGAAAATTGAAAGATGTCCTTAGACAAGGCATTTTGCCAACTAGCCATGTCCCCCGCCACCCAACGCCCAGCACCCAGCGCCCTTTTCGGTTACTATGGCGTGTTGCGTAATCTGTGCGAAACGGACTAACAATGCGAGTGCTGACTGTACCCAACACTCCTCTCATACATATTGAATAAGCCAGCTCTCGGACAAGCTACACTCAAAGCTTCCATGCGTGTGTGTGAGTGTGTGTGCGAGTGTGTGTGTGTGTGTGTGTGTGTGTGGTCGGTATTTGTATTTCCGGTGCTTAAGACAAATTTTAAAAGAGCCTCATAAATATTTGAGCGCATTTCCTGCCGCACTTTGTTAGCCAGGACGTGCTTCCAAATGTGTTTTGTCCCTTTTTTTTGAGGGGGCAGACGGCTGGGGGTGCCAGCACATCAATTAATATGAGTGTGCGTGTGTGTGTGTGTGTGTGTGTGTGTGAATGGGTGTGCGTGTGTGTGCGATTAATTCATGCATAAGTCTGCCTCAATAATTGACGCACATTTCGTAGCTAATTGAGCTGCAAGTGAAGGCAGTTCTTGGGCAGTGAAATGCGAGTCATTCGAGTTATGCAAAAGATTCGAATGACTCATGGGTCAGCTGGGTGACTGAATAGTAAACTTTGCTAGTCTGATTGTTGAATACATGGAGTCTGACTTTGAACAACTTAAGTCATAGTAAAAACAACATCAATTTCAACTACTTCAAATGATTCGAATCATTTGTAGCACTAACACACAGGGAACACACAATTATAGACACTGAAGCGATGAATTGTAAGCAAAGCAGTAGTGATGAATATGAGGTGGCATAGTCACAATAAAGCAAAACTCAATATGAATCATTCAAATGATTCGAAAAATGAGTTACGCTTTTCTGTCACTACATTTCTGGAGACCGAAGAGACAAATTTGCGATAATATAGTCACAATGATGCTAAGGTCAATGAATGACTCATTCAAATGATTCGCATCATTTGAAGTAGTTGAAATTGAACTAAACTTAGCTAAGCTCTGCTTTCTAAGCCTTCTGTAGACTAAAGAGACATAATAATGCTGAAGTCCAGTCGAATCATTCAAATGATTGGAATCATTTGAAACATTCAAAATTGAAAACAATCTTATTCAGCTGCTTTTTTTCAGTTAGCAGCGGCGGCTGCAATTTGATCTAGTTTAAGCACAAATCAATTCAACTATTTCAGCTCATTCAAAAATATTCAAATCATTTGAAGCACTTGAAGTAGAGTTAGACGAAAAGCAGAGCTGTTTTGCTTCCAGAGGCGACAGAGAAATTAATTTGTAGAGCTTGAGGAGCTATAATACCAGAGCCGTAACGAACCATTTGAAGTGTTCGTATCATTTAAGGCAATCGAAACTTATAGAGCTCAGATTTTGAAAGCACCTGAAATATATATCTACAGATATATATCTATACATATATATATATATATATATATATATATATATATATATATATATATATATATATATATATATATATATATATATATATATATATATATATATATATATATATATATATATATATATATATATATATATATATATATATATATATATATATATATATATATATATATATATATATAAATATCTTTCCTTTAAAATAATATATTTAAAATTCCAGTGAAAACGAATTCAAAATGATTTTGTATTGACTTTTAGCCCAACAAATTGATATTTGATATAAAATAGCTTTTTGTTGCTGACAGACAGGTAGAGAGAGAATGAGAGAGAATGAGAGAGAGAGAGAGAGAGAGAGAGAACACGCTTTGTATTTCAGTTCGTAATGAGCGCAGCCCGACAAAAAAGAAGCAAAAAACTCATGCGGAGCGAACAAACTATTGGAAACTCGGGCCAATGTCCAATTAGTGACACTCAAATAACAACTCGCCTCCAGGTGGGGCGTGTGGTCAGGTAGTTACTATGGCATTAGCTGTAGCTGTGGCTCCACCCGTGCCATGGCTCGACCAACGCACAAATCGAGTCCGGATCTGGACTTGAGGTTACTTTTTGGGCCGCAGCGCACTTGGCAAAAATTTGTGCGGCATAATCAGGCTCGAGTCAACAAGGCTGGCAGTCAGCAGCTAATAAGCCAGCAGGCTGTAAGTGGGTGGGTGGATGGCAGCATGGGGCTGGGGCTCAGGCAGCCAGCCAGCCAGCCAGCCAGCCAGACGTTGTAGCCACACAAAAAGTGCTGACTGTGACAGCTTACTTTATTGGCAAAATCAAATCAACGTGGCATTTGCATGCAATGCCAAAGATACAAGCCAGACCAGAGGGTTGAGGGGCGGTTGCTTGACTTGCCATACACAACAACGTCGTTTGCTGTTGTCGTTGACTGCGCTAAATGCAAGTCAAACACAAGCGCGCCCCAGTCTACATCTCTCTCTCTCTCTCTCTCTCTCTTTCTCTCTCTCACTCACTCACTCACTCACTCACCCACTCCCACTTGTGGGCGGGTTGGGGCTTTAGGCTTAAGGGTAGCTCGCCTAGGTATTGAAGCTTGTAAAAATTGCATGGCGCTGCATTACCGCCTAAGTGCCCGCCGACTGACGACTGCCGACTGAGGACTGAGGACTGAGGACCGACGACTGTCGAGTACTTTGCCCTGGCAGCCATCTTAGCCCAGCTGCGAGTCACTCCAAACAGTTGGCAGTCATTCACATGCATTTCGAGTGCTAGCCACCCCCTAAAGCCCACCGAACCTACCGCCCGACCACCCGCCTAGCAAATCGCATTCATGACATTTTCTTGCATTGACTGGGCCAACTATGGCAGGGCAAGGCAAGGCAACGCAAGGCAGAGCAAGCCAAAGCCAAAGCCAAGCATTGGGGCTTAGCTTTTTGTCAGCTTGGGGTTTTATTTTATTTTTTTTTTTTATATATTTTTGTTGAGCCGAGGAGGGGGCGGGGCAGGGAGTGGGGGGGGGGGGCGGAACTTGGGGCGCACTTGACGCGTTTTATAATTTCCGTAAATAACAAACGGCTTAATTTGCGCATATTTCCGTTTGGATTTGCACGACTCGAGTGCCAGACGCAACCAGAGAAAGAGAGAGAGAGAGAGATAGAGAGAGCGAGAGAGAGATAGGGATATAGAGAGAGGGGGCGTGGCACAGCCCTAGGGTTACGTACGTGTGTGTGTGACTCTGTTGAGGCATTCAGCTTTGCCGCAATATGCGTAATTAAAAAAAAAGCAAAAAGGAAATCCAAATTTGAGCAGAAAAAGAAATTTCAGCAAAAAAAGGGTCGCCAGGCATGTCACATGGATTCCCAATTCTTTTTTGATGTAAGGTGGGGTAAGGGGGAGAGGGGTGACGGGGGAGGGGGGAGCGCAAGTGGCAAATACTGTTGGGAGTTGTGGCATGATGAAGAAATTCTCCGTCGATTTTAGCCAAGGCAGCGCCAGCTGTTTGCGTGGGTGTAAATTAAGTGAGAGAAAGTAGCGCAGCGTAGAGGCGATGGCCTCTTCATCTTCAGTTTTGGAAACTACGACTGCGACAGCATTCAAATTTGATACAGATTCTGTACTCTACTTTCGGATATACACAAAAGTCGACAAGAAGCATTAACTGATTGTTCAGTTGGTGGTTCATCGTATAGACTCAAACGACGGATATCTGAGTTTGCGACACTTTCTGAACAAGCCTCGTCTAAATTTAGATATACATAAGTATTTGTCAACATAAGAATCATTAAGTGATATCAAGCATGGGCAAACACTGACTGCCCTGGTCAACTGCAGCCCAGGGAAATTGTGTTCATAAAAATAGTAGTGCAACTGAAATGTTGAAGAGCAAAATTTTGTAATAAACATAAATACTTTAAAAACAGTTTGAATGTAAATAATCTTAATGCTCGTTGCAAATTCTTTTCAACATATTATATTATAGTATTGGGACTACTATTGAAGTGTTCATAAAAATAGTAGTGCGAAGACTACTGCAATGCTCACGAAAATAATAGTGCGACTACTGCTGAAGTGTTCATAAAAATAGTACTGCGATGGCTACTGAAATGTTCACAAAAATAGTAATGGGACTACTGCTGAAGTGTTCATAAAAATAGTAGTGCGACTACTATTCTTATGAACACTTTAGCAATACATGCACGATTTTTTATATGAGCACCACTGTACCACCACTGTATTTATAGAGCTAAGTAGTCGCACTACTATTTTAATGAACACAGCTGTACATACTCAATATATGAATACATAGAACGCATACTAAAACCTAAATAAATCTTGTATATTTAAGTAAATTTATTGCTATTTTAAGATGTCGATTTAGTATTTTAATTGATCGTTATCTAACTGAAACACTTTTTTATAAAACTCTCCAAAAGGCCTCGAAATTTAGATGAAAGTGAAAAGCTCAGCAAAGATTTGCTCAGAATTCACGCTCAACGCGAATAACTCAGTTTCGTGCATATCTTAAAATGAGTCAAATCTCAAGTTTAGTTTCAATTTATACTCTGATTGGTCGTCATTTAATAGTTAATCTGATCGAATTGCCCTGCACTCCATAGTCCAAGTTCTCTGCAAGCGAAGTGCTCAAGGCGTCAGCATGATGAGGCGGCTAAAATACAAGCTGAATAAAAATCGAAAGTAAATCGAAAGTCAGTTTCACAAAACAAAATTCGAGTAAATTTCATTAAATTCTTGTAAAAGTTCAACTTCGGCTTGGACTTGGAGCTAACATGAGTCGTTGCTCTTCAAATGTCACTTAGGTCTACTCTGGCTAAGAGAAGTTGATGAAGAGCAGCTGAATGCAACCTAAAATGATCTCTGTTGTAAGTTTATTGTTGTTGTTGCTGCTGCTGCTGTTGTTGCTGCTGTTGCTGCTGTTGCTGTTGCTGCTGTTGCTATTGTTGTCGTACTTTTTTTTCCTCTCTTTTCGTCGAGCTTCACATCTCTGGGCCTCAAAAGCCAAACAAAGCAGCCCAAAGCTTTGCCCTAAGCCTGAATTGTTGCAGCTGATGGGCGGACGCGTCGTCTATGTGTGTGTCTGTGTGTGGGCGTGGGCGTGGCAACAGATCACAGAAAGCAGCTCAACAATTGTGTTGCAGTCGAGCAAAGCGCATCACGTGCATGCGATGTAGTTGCACCAACAACAACAGCAACTACAACAACAGCACGCATGCCAGCATTTTGCTGCTTCTGTTGTTGTTGTTGCCTGTCACGCTGCTTATGACAAAAAGCTTTTCAACGTCGTTAGCTTAATAACTGTCAGCAGCTGAGTGTTTGTGTGTGTATGTGTGAGTGTGTGCTTGTGTGTGTGTGCAGGCTTTTTAGGCTTTTCTTTTTGGTTGCTGCTGCTGCTGCTGCTGCCGCCGCCTGCCTTTGCCTGTTTTCTGCTTGGGCCGCCTTCTGCTTCTGCTTCTGCTTCTACTTTTGCTTTGCTTTTCGTTTCGCTTTTCTTTTTTGTGGCAAGCTGCATAATTACAACAACTGCAGCAGCGGCACGACAAGAGTAACAACGGACAGATAGACACATAGCCATGCACCTGTGTGTGTGTGTGTGTGTGTGTGTGTGTGTGTGTAGTCCTCTTCTAAGGACATGTGCCAATATGGCTAACTGCGGTTGCCAACTGTCACAGCCAGCAGCCATGCAAGTGTCTCCGTCTCTCTCTCTCTCTCTCTCTCTCTCTCTCTCTCTGTGTGTAGGCCATTGATGTTGGATTTTTGTGACAAAGCCACCCAAACCAACAGCCAGCGCCCAGCCAGCCCCACTGCAGCTGCCTCTGCTAGTCCTTGTTTCCATTCTCATACCCAGCCTCGTCCTCGTCATGTTCGACGTGCTCATTTCCTCGAGTGGCGCAGCAAAAGAAAACAAAAGATTTCTGCTTGGTGCACCTCGTGTTGCCACAAAGACAACGACATACACACACACACACATACACACACACACACAGAAACAGACACAGACACAGCCATCGCCTCCAGCCACGCCCACAGCACAGTTTGGCCCCTTTTGCAGTGAATGCATTTTGCACTTTATTAGAAGCAAATCAACGAAGCAGAAAAGTCAAATGCAATGTTGATTAGTGCACAAAATGGAAGCCAGAGGGCGCCACAGCGACTGCCACGCCCACAAGGCTAGGTGATGGGTGGTGGGCGGTTGGGCTTGGGGCTTGGCGTCCATTCGATTGTGCTTGGGGGTTAGAATTGCGGTTGACAAGCTGCTAAAATTGACGCTTGGCGGATTCCTAATTCGCATTTAGACGGTTAAGAGCCATGGCCAAGAGGGATCAAAGCGGTGCGAACCACGGCATGTGGGGTAGGCGTAGGGGGTGCGCATCTGGCTGGGAGAAAGCTAACATCTGTATATCTATAATATATATATATATACATATATATATATATATACTATATTTCAGGCATTCAAATTTCAAGTGCTCAGAAATCACTTGGAAAATTATGAAAGGAATTCAATCGGAAATCGAACTGTAAAGGAAAACCAAAAAGGAAATTTGGGCTTAAATCACAGACGAGTTTTTTTTTGGCTATTTTTATAGTCCATAACTGACATGGTAAGCATAGCTTTAATGGCCAACTGAGACTATTCTTATATAACTTGCTGTAATGATTGGTGAACTAAATGTTTAATTGACTGATTGACGAAGTCTCGTAGGTTGCAAAACAGCAAAGATAAGTGAAGTCTTCTTTTGCCTTAAGTAAGCGAGCTCTTCGAAGAGATTTTGGAAGACAAAGTTGCATATATTGCTGAAAATTGATGCGTGAATATGTTAGAGATATGATAGAGACTGGATATGATAGAGAGAGAGAGAGAGAGAGAGAGAGAACTTTCTATATATTGATTATCTATCTGTTAAGAGTGAGTGCGAGAAGGAAAGGATAATTAATAGGGAGACAAAGAGAAACTGAGAGCTGATACTATAGATGATATTAAAGCTCGCAGTATCTCTTGGCTTCTATTTCTGAATTTCTTGCTGTCTCTCTATCTCTCTCTCTCTCTCACAGTGTCTCTTGGTTTCTATATCTGAATCTCTTGCTGTGTGTCTCTCTCTCTCTCTCGCTCCCTCTCTCTTTCTTACTCTATCTTTTCCTCTCATTCTCTGCATCTTACTTTAACTCTATCTTTCTCTCTCTCTCTCTCTCTCTGCCTTTTTCTCACCATCTCTACTTGTCTCCACATCTCAATCTATTTTCTCACTCTTCTACTCTTTCATTCTCTCTGTCTCTATCTCTTGCTTACTCTCTATCTCTCTCTCTCTATATTGGATTCTATTTCTATTTTTGTGTCTCTCCTCTCTCTCATTTAGTCTCTTTCTCTATCTATCATCTATCTATCTATCATTTTCTCTCTCTCTCTCTTTCTCTCTATCTTTCTCCGTCTCTCTAGCTCTCCTTGTCTCTCTGCCTCGTGGTATATCTCTATATATATATATCGATCTATCGCTTTCCTCTCTATTTCTCTCACTCTCTCTTACACTCTCTGTCTCTCTCTTTCTTCCTTTCACAATCTGTATGCTTTCTCTCGCTTTCCATCGTTTTCTCTTTCTCTCTCTCTCTCTCTCTCTTTCTCCTTCTTAGCCCATCTCACTCCATGCTTGTCAGACGCTGGACAATGTTGTCTCTCGCAAGCTCCCACTCGCTGGCTAAGAATTTACCAATTCAAAATTAAACTCGAACCAATTAAGAAAATAATTGCAATAGACAACAATGCCATAACAAACATAATGAAGCAGCAAATGCGAATACGAATGCGAATGCGAATGCCAAATGTGAATGTGAATGGGAACGGGAATGGCAATGGCAATGGCAATGGCAATGGCAGCAAAAGACTTATTAGAGATGAACAGAAATTTAATTGCCAAAAGGGACAAGTTTCAAAATTTGCTTAATTTACTTTAATTATACATAAACACACATCTATGCATATATATACATACATATATATTTTATATATATATATATTTGATTAATTGCTCATAAATAATTTCTTTACTGATTGACAATTGGCGCAAAAGTTGATTGAATATGAAATGAACTTCGCTTCACAGCGAAGAAGTTGCACGAATTGCGCTCGATCAATAATGTAGAATAACTAATTTGTTGTCGCCCAGAAAGTATATACCTACATATATATATATATATATATATATATATATATATATATATATATATATATATATATATATATATATATATATATATATATATATATATATATATATATATATATATATATATATATATATATATATATATATATATATATATATATACATATATATATATATATATATACATATATATATATATACTAGATATATATACAGCTGTGTTCATTAAAATAGTAGTGCATGCTTGAACGTTGTCAAAGTCCGCGTATTACCCAGGCCCAGTGCCCTCTGAGTTTTTCTTATTCCCAAAACTGTAGATGAGCATGAAGAGACGATGCAACGCTGCGAGTGATTAGAGAAAGACGGCATCGAAGCAGCAGCTTAACATGATATTTAAAGTGCTTCGAAGATTGGAGGAACATATTTATGCAAGTGTAAAATAACAGATGAGGAGTACTGTGAAGGGCGCCAACTAGATATTCATGAATAATTATTCAGTGAAAGAGACTCTATAGTTTTCAAACAGATCTCGTTTATGTTGATACACACATAAACAATCGCAACTTCTATCCAATATTAAACTGTAAACTCACTTAAGCTCTTTTCTTTTTGTGTTTCGCGAGAGAACTCTTAGAGCTATTGACAGCACATTTCTGAGATACTTTCTTTTCATTTACAAAAAAGTGGAATACATAGAAAACTTGAAGAAGAAAACTATGCATAAACTATATATACAATAGAAATCTGTCTAAAGTTGGAATATAGAGTTGATTTTTAAGAGAACGAAAATGATGCTCAGTGCAATAATGAATTCAATATTGATCAGAATTATGCATATAATATGAGTAGACCTAGAAACCTAGAGTTGAGACACGAAATTCGACTAACTAGATGAGATCAATCTTCCATATTTAAGACACACACAACATTTCCAGTAATCCAAACCTTAACTAAGCCTGACATAATGACAAAAAGTCTGTAGAATCGAGTGAACTTTGAGCAACAAATTACTATTTGATGCAGCCTAACAAGACAGATCTTAGCTGCAGCTATGTATTTGCAGTAAGTTGTTAGGAATACTGAAACGGATCTATGTTTCCGCCTCTAAAAGTGATATACAGCTACAATTTGTAGATATATCTCTTAGCACACCTTTAGCTGTTTTCATATTTCGATCTGACGCTGAGCTGATCAAATGTTTGCCATAAATCAATTTAAAGACTTAAACATAGTTATGTGTAGAGGCGATAAAGCGGCAGCCAGGTATCAAAGGCAAAGGTAGCTATGCATTTATTTGCACCTCAACTTTGCCAACTGTCGCCGACGGAAGGACGTCAGGATGTTCCAATATGCTCACTTGACACTGTGTGAACGAGCGCAAAATATGCCTCGTTATCAAACTGCAGGCAGTGCAAAAACTTGTCTATATTGCCGCTCTATGCGATTCTCAAAGGCTCAGTACCAAAGATGACTGCCAAAGCGACGCCAGCCACACGCATCCAGCTAAATTTCCGTTCACCTGTTCACAATATTGGCTGAGGCTGTGCAAAAAAGATAAAAAAAAAAAAACCAGAAAATCAAATCAGCAAAAAAAAAAAAACGAAAAGAAAAAGAGAATGAAAAGCGCAAAAGGGAGCTGCGATAGCAAGAAAATCTCATTAAATGCAAGCCAATGACGGCCGACGTGTATACACTTTTGCTGACCGATAGATAGAAGGCATCCGCAGCGTCAGCTACCTTGTGCCGGCAACTTTATTTACGAGCGGACGACAAATCCCCAAAAGGAAGAAAAGAAATGATAAAAAACTGTGGAAAAAGTTGGTAACAGAAAAAAAAACGAGATAGAAAAAAGGCGAACAGCAAAAGTTGCGGCAAGGCGAGGTGAGACGAGGTGAGACGAGGCGAGGCTAGGTTAGGCTAGGAGTCGAGTCCTGGCGTCCTGGCGTCCTGGACTTTCAGGACTCGTTCGTTGTCATAGCAACGCAGCTAACGCGTCACTTTACGTGTCGGATTCGGGTGTTGGCAGCCATATTTGCTCTTATAGCGCTTTACTTGCCTTGCCACTAGGGGCGGGGCGGGGCGGTGCGGGCTGGGTGTGCGGCGAGGCGAGGCGAGGCGGGGCTGGTTGGCTGAACCGCCCTTATAGATGGCAGCCAACCCGGCGAGCAACCCTCCCAGTTGTTAGCCAGCCTGCCTGGCTGACTGCTTGGCTGCCTGGCAGCCTGACTGAGTGCCTGAATTGTGGGTTAGGGGTTGAGTCCTGCAGTGCTACCCTTGTGTCTGTCGTTTGCGTTGCTTCATTTGGCTTCATTTTGCTGTGGCTGTGGGCTTTTGCCTAGCGCCAAGGACCAACAAGGACCGTGGACCGAGCATTTGGCACCACTCGCTGGCGCGTCCTTTGGCTTGTGTCCTGGCATAGTTAGCTTTGCCTGACTGACTGCCGTCCGTCCGTCCGTTTGTCTTTTTAGGTGTTGGTTGTCTGTCTGTCTAGCTGGCTCCGTTGTCCTTGTATTTCTGCTTCTGCTTCTTCTTCGTGTGGGTGAGAGAGACTAAAGGAGAGAGAGAGAGTGAGAGCGAGAGCGAGCGCGCGCGTGTTATATGAGCTTATGTAAGGCGCCTATGTACTTGCCACAGAGCGCCCGACACATGTCGCCCTGTCTCCATGTCATCCACTCCGCCAGCGCCTCCTGCTGCCGCCGCCTCTGTCTCTTGTCTATCTGTTTATTTGGCAAATGTTTTATTTGTTTGTCTGTTTGTTTGTCTGTTTGTTTGTTTGTTTCTTCTGTGTTTGTTGATTTGCGGCCATTTGCCGTTGCTCGCTTCGCTTTCTTTTTTAATATTAGTCGCAGCGCACATCCTTTGTGCCTCTGTCACTCTGTCACTCCGTCGCTCTGCCTCTCTCTCTCTCTCTCTAAATATATTTATATATATCCTTGTGCTCAGGTACAGGATAATAACTATGTCAGCTATGTATACAGCAATTTGATGTATTGATTGACGCGATTTCGGCATGTAAGAAAAAGGAATTGAAATATTATTCAGTTTATAGTTTATTGATGGATTGATGCATTTGTTTGATTGGCTACCAATACTTGCCGGTCTATATAGTTGATTGACTGATTGACTGCCTGACTTATTGATTGACTAAGCTACAGTTTGATGCATTAATTATGTTCCACTGTCTTGATCTGGCCTGCAGCCTGACCGAGTAATGGACTATCTGATTGTTAGTTTGATTGACTGTTTGATTGATTGATTGTCTTTCTGCTGGCCTTGTCGTTGGGCTGATAAAGTCTTGTGGTTTGATTGTCTAAAATACTGATTGATTGATTAATTAAATAATTGTTTTACTAAACGCTGACTGAGTGCTGAGTGTTGCATAGATTAACTACATTTTTGATTGATTGATTGGTAAGTTGATTGATTGAGATATTTGTTGATTTGACTGACGGACTAATTGATTGACAATTCAATGGCTGATTGATAGATTCATTAACTAACTGATTGATTGACTGACTGACAACTGAATGGCTGATTGAGTAACCAACTGACTGATTGATTGATTAACTGACTGACTGATTGATTGACTGACCACTGAATGACTGATTAAAAAAGCAACTGACTGATTGATTGGTTGACAGCCAACAAGCTGACTGATTGATTGATGAACTAATTGCTTGATATGCTTGATTAAATTGCAGACTGATTTACAAAAGGATTGATTAAAAGTCTGATTGATTGATTGAAGTACAGATTCTCTACTTTATTAACTGACTAACGACTGATTGACCAACTACTGCTTCACTGACTGATTGATTGAATCCGAAATTGTCCAACTGACGGCCTGTTTGACTGCTAGATTGATTGACTGACTCAGATTGACTAACTGACTGAGTGCATATGAATGCACATACATACATATATACACATATATCGCAAGATATCTGTGTGTAGAGACTTTCTCGTCCATTCAAAGGAGCTTTCACTGTGTTTGGCTTTCGCTGTCATTCGCAAGTCCTAGAATAGGCAAAAGAATCCGTCGGCAATTGCCCAGACGAAACTGGTCAAAAGTTGCTCTTCATCTCTCATATACATTTTCCATTTTTCATTTTCCATTTTCCATTTTCAGGTTTTCCACATTTTCAGTTTTCCCTTTTGGCATCGGGGAGTTGTGAACGCAAATCGTTTTGCAGTTCGTTGCATTCATTTCGATTGTTTCGATTCGTTTCGGTTTCGGTTTTTGTTTTGTTTTCTGTTTTCAGTTTTGAGTTTTGAGTTTTCTGCTTTTTTATCAGATCGCGATCCTCATCTGCTGCGCCCTAGGAGCTAGTTAGACAATTGTTTCGATTGCGCAAAGAGCGGGCAGGGCGCGGCGAATGCAAAACGTGGAAATTGCGCTAAGCCGTAGAAGGAGCTGCCGATCTGGCAGGATAATAGCTCAAGGCTCTATGGCTCTATTGTTCGGCCATGCTCGAGGCTTGAATAAATAGCGCCGGCTAAGCAAACAGTAAACAGCAAACGGCAGCAACAACAAATGCGAGCAGACATAATTGGGTTGCCAAATATTGCGCAGCTAACAAGGATCAACAATGCAAGGATAACAAGCGGGTCGGCCTAGGCTCTCAGCACCCACGGCCGTGCCGCTAGGTGCCGCATCCCTTCAGCGAGTACCTGAACAAACGGAAACAGACAATCGACAATCGGCAATTGGCCGTGTCCTGTGCACAAGGATCTGTCTATCTGTCTGTCTCGCTAACCAGATAGCATCAAGTTGAGAAGCTAAGTAGGCGGCTAAGCTGCACTTAAAGAGTTCTCGATCTCGCAATCTGTCGCCTATCAAATTGTGCGTGAAGCAAGGCTGGTGGCAAGGCAAGGTGCTCGGCCGGCCGTTGATCGGCAGCTGCCGCGGCCAGGATCAGCGACAAAAGCTTGTCGTTGGGATTGCCATTGCCGCTGGCCTTTCATCTGCGCCGACAGCAGCAGAAGGGGGACGCCTGTCATAACTGCACAATGCGAGCTGAGAGATCTGAGCGCTGAGTGCTGAGCGATCGGCGAGCCGAAGGCAGCTTCAGCAACGGCTTCAACTTCCCTTTGGCTTTTGTTTAGCCACGCCACGCCACGCCCCGCGCCGCCCCTGCTCATATAGATTTCATAGTGGTAAGCGATATGGTTGCTTGTTCTTTTAATTGCTCGACGAAAACGATAGGCAATCAGCTTCAGCAATCTGCAAATCCTGTCAAACGGCGCTCTCTCTCTCTCTCTCTCTCTCTCTAGAATCTCGTCCTGGCTGGCTGCTCGTCCTGCGCGGCCACGAAACAGCAACAAATGCCTTTGTCGACCATTTGGCCTCAACGTCGGCGGTTTGGCGGCATTTTTTGTTGTTGCTGTTGATTGTTGTCGGCGGACACAACACAAAACTATATCATATTACAGCAGGCGATGCGGCAGCGGCAACAACTGATGCAGCAGCAGCAGCAGAGAAAAAAAAAACGATGAAAAATTTTGTAGAGGCAGAAGCTGAACTAGCCAAAGGCCAAGCTTAATGCATTTATTTTTAGTCAGAAAATAAAACTTTTTGTCAGCAAATGTTGTTGCACAAAAGCTTTTAATTCTCAGTTATTAACTTATCACAAATCAAACAAATTTCTGATAAGAATTCAAAAGGTTAGCTTGGACACGCACCCAAGGCCTGTCCTTTTCACACCTCAGCAGAAGGAACCTGTATCACAGACACACACCCCATCCGAATTGCTATAACTTAAAGTGTTGTCACACTTAAACCTAAGCTTTAGTATAGACATACACCCTTTATCAAGTGTAAGTACCTAATGAAGCGGTACGCCAACTACAGGTTGCTTCTGCCCTTGTCACACTTAAGCGTTAGCTTACGAGCACACCAGCTTCAGCATATCGCTGCCCTTGTCGCACTTAAGCCTAACCTTTAGCTCAGACACACACCCTTTTCAAATACAAACACCTAACGAAGCAATACATAAGCTTCTGCCTGCTTGCCACCGCCCTTGTCACACTTAAGCCAACACTTTAGCACAGACATACGCCCAATCCGAATTTGCAGCCTGACGAAAGTCACATGCTTAACGTTGTCTGTAAACACACATTGTGCCCTGTCCCTGTCACACTGACAAGCCTTAGCAATGACACACATATGCCTATCATAGCGAAGTCATAGCTTCGACACACAGCCAATTCGAATATGCCAGCTTAACGACACCGAGCGTTGCACCATGCCTGCGAACTTGTTTCAGTCGAGGCTTAGACATGCTTTGTGCACACACCCAACGAATTCGAATTCGCCGCTAAAGTGTGTTCGGAGTGCCGTGCAACCTGGCTAGGGGCGAGCTGCCATATCGTACACATATCCTGCGCATAGCCTTATGTCTAGTGGCAACACTGCACGCACAGACATGTTTTTTTTTGTGTGTGTTTTTTGTTAGCCGTGCGTGCAGTGCCTGCCTTATAAAGAGTCAGTCGAGAGCGGACGGCAACCGCCACAACAACTTGATTGAACAACTGTCAGTGCAGACAACAACAACAACAACAGCAACAGCAATAGTAAACGTAACTAAATAGCAATGCCAGCGATTAGCTAGCTACAATACAATAACAACAAGATCAACTGCAGCACCAGCAGCCACAACAACAACAACAACAACAACAGTGAGAGTTGCGAAGCAAGCGCAGCTTCAGTGCCGTTACTTTTGCAACGAACAGCTGTGTGAGTCAGTGTCCGTGTGCGTCTGTCAGTGTGTGCGTGTGCGTGTGCGTGCGTGCGTGTAGGTGAGAGCAGGCAGCCGATATGCTGCTAACAGCACAAAGTTCCGTTACTTCAGACCGTTATTAGCAATTATAGAAGAAGCACAGGCAGAAATATATACATACATATGTATGTATGTATATATAAACATATATATTATATATTGTATATACCACACAGTGTCCTGCGATTACATAAAACAAAAGTAAGAACAACAACAGCAACAACAACAAATTAGCCATTCATAATTTATTGATTGTGCGAATCGATGTGTGTGCGCGCACAACTACAGCCACAACAACTAATATTTGAACAGAGTTAAACAAACGTCGCCTAGTCCTGGCATAAAAAATCAATAGACATCAGTGACAGCAGCAGCAGCAGCAGCAGCAGCAGCAATAACAAGACAAGACAACGACAACAACAACGAGAGGCCACAAAACGCAGCAATAGCAATAACGGATAATAGACGACAAACACACAAAGCGCAAAGAGACCTAGCGTACGAGAGCGACAGCGACAGCGATAGCCAGAGCGTGAGAGTGGGAGCAACAAAGACGGAGCAGGTAAGTCGACAGCAGGCAGCATAATGAAGTTAAAGTTGAGCAAGTGGCGAAAGAGAGAGGGAGAGGGAGAGCGAATGCGAATGCGAACATTTTGGTTGCGCGGGGTGGGCGCAAGCGAGAGCGAGAGTGTTTAAAAAGTGCAGTTAATTACGCGAAAACAAGAACAACAAGCGGGGGGCCGCCAGTGTTGCTGTCCTGCAGGCGCGCACAGCAGGCGCCAGTGTTGCCTTTGTCACTGCAGACTTTCCGGCACCAAGCAGCAGCAGCAGCAGCACGAGCAGCGGCAACTTTATTTGTGTTGTTGTTGTTGCTGACGCTGCTGCTGCTTTGTGTCATTAATTTGATTAAAAGCAATTTTTGCTTCTGCTTGTGACGCTGTGCTCACGGCACATCCTTGCCGTATTTATTGCATTATGTAAGCGACAGCACAACACTTTTGTTGCCACTTAATTAACTTTTATTGCTCATACAGCGCCAAGCCCAGCGCGCTGCCTCGCTTCCTCCCCCTCTCACACATACAGCGCTTGGTTTCCTTTGTGTGTGTCCGCGCGCTTTGCTGCTTGGCAACTTTCTGTCTAGTTTTATGATGACTAATTGACACACACACACACACACACACACACACACACATATACGATAGTGTGTGCAAGGGACGGCATATCGATCTTAGCTTATAATTATCGATAATTGCATGACGTTAGCAAAAAATGTAATATGCACTATGTATGTATGTGTGTGTGTGTGTTCGTGTGTGTGTGTGTATTCGTGTGTGTGTGTGTGTGCAGCGAATTCAGTTCAAGGCAACGCCTCCATTGCCGCCATTGCTTGCGCACTAGTTCCCCTCCCCCTCCTCTCTGCCTGTTTGCTGACTTTTCGCCTTTTGCTTCACTCTTATTTTCTCTCCCTCTTTCTCTTTTTTCCAGCTGACTGAGCATAATCATAAAAGCACTAACAACAACAACAAAGATGCACTCACTGCCGCTGCTGTTGCTGCTCATCGCGCTGCCGGCGCTGGCGCTGACTGAGAACGCAACGCTGCCCGCTGTCGAAGCCGGCGTGCTGGGCAGCCCCAGCTTTAGCTCGAGCACAGCTGCACCGCCGCCGCCGTCGCCGCCGCAGCCGCAGTCGCTGGCCGCTGACTACGACAACTTTACCGTTAGCAGCAGCAGCGGCAGCGGCGATGTTAGCGCTGAGCAGAACAGCAACAGCAACAACAACAACAACAACAGCAGCAGCAACAGCAACAACAACAGTAACAACAGCAATATCAACAGCAACAGCAGCAGCAGTAGTAGCAGCAGTAGCAGCGCAGCAACAGCAGTGACGACAACAACAACAACAACCAGCAGCGCTGCAGCTACATTGGCAGCCATTGAGCAGCAGCAGCAGCAGGAGACCACGTCCAGCGTCGGCGTCGCTGTTGCAGCGCTGCCGCCCACAAGCAATGGCAACGGCAATGGCAATGGCAATGGGAGTGGCACGGCAGCAGAGGCAACAGCTACTGCGACTGCGGCAGCGCCGCCGCACGAGATAATTGGCTCGGCCACGCCCAACAAGGGCGAACAGGAAGCCATTCTGCGCGCCTTGGATTGGCTGAAGGAGAAACGCGCCTCGGACTACGGCTGGGGCAATGACACGCATGTCGTCATCCTGGCAAAGGAGCTGTCCGGCGGCCGGGATCCCAATGAGAGTGCCGACGCCCATTTGCAGGTGATCCAAGAGCTGGAGGATACGCTCTCCGTGAAGGAGATGGAAATCGAGATTCTGGCCATGCTCGATCGCCATCATACGCTGCCCAAGCCGCTCAATCTGGACAAGCTGGCCCGCTACGTGCTCGCCCTCGGCTCGCTGTGCAAGGATCCCAAGCATTTCCATGGACACGATCTGGTGGCCACGCTGCAGCATCACGAGCCCGCCCAGGACATCGAATTCGCCCTGACCACCCTCTCCGCCTGCAGCTCGGCGGCGCATGTGCGCAAGCGGCAGATACGCCGCCTCCTGGACATAGCCAGCGGCGTCACGGATCAGAGCGTCGATGCCATTGCGATGGTGATCCTGGCGCTGCGCTGCATTGTGACCGATCATCGACACCGCCATCTGCAGCACTTTGTGCGCCGGCCGGCCCGCGGCCTGGCCAGCCTGCAGGATCAGCGCGGCAGCTTCGGTTCGCTGCGCAGCACAGCGCTGGCCATGCAGGCCTTGCAGGATCTGGAGTACGATCCGGCCGGGCACTGGAATCGCACGGCTGCCTCCAGGTATATACTGAGCAGGCAGCGCGCTGACGGCGGCTGGAGCGAGGAGCCGCTGCAGGATGGCCAGGAGCCGGACATTGGCGTCGGCCTCACCGCCGACATCATTCTGGCCCTCGGCTGGAAGGGATTGGGCGCAGTGCGCGCCCTCCAGTGCGACCATGTCATACGAGAGAGCAGCGATCCCACAGGTGAGTCCAATATATTCACTAGGATTTTGTACCTGTCAATAATAACGTGATTCATGCCATCCAGAGAATGGTGAACCAAAGCTGGCGCTGCCCTTCGGACTTAGCTCCTCGGCCGAGGAGTCGGACACCAAGAACATCTCGTACACCTACACCCTCTGGGTGGGCTCCAATGTGACCGAGGCCTTCTCCCTCTCCCTCGTCTCGCCAAAGAACACGAGCTTCTTCAAGGCCATGACACAGGCAGCCGAAATGGATCCAAGGTTAAGACCAACGCTATTAACAGGGCTTACCTGATTCAGGGCTCCTGGATTCAGCTAAATTGGAAATTTAGATAGAGTTACTAGAATCCTAGCTCTATAAATATGTTCAGCGGTGTTCATAAAATTAGTAGGGGGGCTACTACTGCATTGTTCATAAAAATAGTAGTACGACTACTATTGAAGTGTTCATAAAAATAGTAGTGCGACTGCTAGTGAAGTGTTCATAAAAAAATTAGTGGAACTACTACTGAAGTGTTCATAAAAATAGTAGTACGACTGCTCACTAGCACTAAGTGTTCGTAAAAAAGTAGTGGGACTACTACTAAAGTGTTTACGAAAATAGTAGTGGAACTACCACTAAAGTATTCACAAAAATAGTAGTGGGACTACTACTGTACTGTTCATAAAAATAGTAGTGCGACTACTGTTCTTATGAATAATTTAGTAGTACACGCACTATTATTTAATGAGCATCGCTGTACATAGTATTTATAGATCTGGGTAGTCGCACTACTATTTTGATGTGTATTTATATATTTTTGTGGGAGGTTAACTTTAGATCGAATTAATTGCAGATCTTGTGTAAAACTAGAAGCTTATGGAAGTCCGATAGATCCATCATGGATTACCCTATGTAATATAGTACATATATAAGATATATAGTCTATACTACTTATATAGATTGTAATATTTTGATTCTGTAATGTTTCCTCACTTTGCAGATTCATTTTTGAGGCGCGCGAGTGGCCCAACGGGCATTATGTGCACACGCTCTATGGCAAGAACGAGGAGCCGCGAGGGTAAGTTCATCCAGATCAGAGATTATGTACCGAAAATACATATCTATATTAATGCTCGCTTCATCCAGATATCACTACTGGCTGCTCTACAGATTGCCCGAGCTACCCGATCCAAATAATACGCCTGGGAATCAGCTTATTGCGCCTGTTGGTGGGTAGCCAAAATATAATCAACATACATCGATTCATATAACCGATATCTTCTCCATTATCGATTAGGTGTCGATGAGCTAATGGTCGAGGATGGCGAACATTATCTATATTGGTATAAGAAACTTTAAGCACGTGACACGATTTGCCGGCCTTAGTCCCTAAAACAACAAAACTAAACATAAGCCACTAACTAGCAGGATACTCCAAGGATATATAACTACAGCAACAACAGCAGCAGCAGCTATAACACTTTATGCATATATGCATGATGTGTATAGTTCTCTATATACGTATATACATATATATATATATATATATATATACAACCACAAAAGAAATATACGCGAGTATATATATATATAGCATTATATACAAAGATACATATATATATACGTACATATAACTGAATAATAATGGCGTAATCAAAACTACATTAGCCTCCTCCTTCCAGACACACACTCACTCACACACACACTCACACACACACACACACACACACACACACACACACACACATATACACAAATATGCCCTCGCTTAAAACTGAGTTTAGATTTAATTCACAAAAAATACTACAAAAATTCTGCAAAAATACTTTAAAATACTGAGAACAAAACTAAGGCTAACGAAAACTACAAATTTACGCATGACCCTAAAGCAAATTTTTAAATAATTCTTTTTTCTTTTGTCAAAGTTCATGTTAGCTGACAAGCGGTGCTTCTTAGGGCTGTTAATTATTTAACAGTTAGTCAAACATTACGTTTGCGAAAATGTGGCAACGCCTTTCACCATCTTTTACAAATTTCTTAAAATTGGATGTTAAATATTTAACATACAGTCAAATTGCCACAGCTTGTTAACTTTGACAGAAGCTCTTCAAATGCATCTAACACACACATACAAAAACAGTTAATGGCAAGCAGTGATAGAATCTACTTGTCTCTCTCTCTCTCTCTCACTCTCTAGGCGTATGCTTGCCAAAAGTGAGGTTGGCTAGAGTTGAGAGTGAAGCGCCTGATGCTTTATTAGACTTTAGTTTAAATGTCACACACACACATACATACTTACGCACACGCACACATATACACACATACGCACACACACGTAAGCACATACACACAATATGCTTTATATGTTATTTAAAGTCAGCAAGAAAGAGAAAGAAAATGCTAATATGAGAATCGCTTAGAAGAAAGCTCAAAAAAAATGAAGCGTGCGGTCAGTCCAAGCAAAGCATACATTATACAAAACACCGTAAGTAACAATAAGTGATTGAAAATCATCCCTAGACATATATGCATAAATATATATATATATATATATAAAACATATAGACATATATACATAACATACAAGCATACACGGATATATACATGCATATATATGTGCATAAATATACATAAAAAATACCTGCATATACATAAATAATATATATATACATATATACATATATATATATATATATATACATAAACAAACTAGTTTTATATGAAATATGAAAACAATGTCCGGATTATATTATGCTATATCTGTATATGTATGCATACATATATGAATATAGTATAAATATATATATATATATATATATATATATATATATATATATATATATATATATATATATATATATATATATATATATATATATATATATATATATATATATATATATATATATATATATATATATATATATATATATATATATATATATATATATATATATATATATATATATATATATATATATATATATATATATATGATATATGAAATATGATACAATACACGAAAAAACTGAACGAAACTTCATTTAACGAATACTTTAAAGAACAACGCAACACTTAACGCTATCCATGCTCATATGCCTACCTATCCTACACACATATACATATACATATATATATACCTATAAACACATACATATTTACATCTTATCTATATATACATACACACATATTTATGCATTGCTCATTCAAGGCCAAAAAACAACAACAACAGAATAATCTCCGCAATTAACTAACTCATTGACATTCTATCCAATTAAACATATATTATGCAATATATTAATTTAGCTTGATTTGATAAAGCTGTGAAACAGGCTCCACATAGACTTGTGCCAGCTAACATAACCACAACTAATCCGATTATATATACCAACTTAATTCTCTCTCAAGCATAAGAATTACAAATTTGGCCACTGCCATCAGCAAGCTCTGCCGACTGCAAGCAGTGCTACGCAGTACCACACACACACACACGCACACACAGCAAGCAGTTCATTCGCCCACTCAATGCATTCTTCTGCCTTCTCTCTGTCTGTCTCACTCACTCACCCACAGTTGCCCGTTCATTTCGTTCAATTTCAAATGCAGTTAAACTTAACCTCAAAACGCAAAAAACCTAACAAACCTAACCTACAAAAAAAAAAACCAACAAACCAAAACAAACAAATTTTTAAGTGCAGCTGTGCAAAAACTAACCTAGCTAACTAAAATCTTAATGGTTTATATTATAAGCATGAAATTGAGCTTTTTAATTGTGCAAATCAAAGCAAAAACAAAAACAACAAATAAAGAAAAAGAAACAAAAACTCAAAAATCACAATAAATTAGAAAAAGCAAAAAAAAAAACAAAAGTTGTTTTATTTGTAGGCAAAGTGTACAAAGTGCAGTGTGGATGTGGATCGTATTGAGTGAAAGATGTGAAAACTATTCAAAATACTACATTTTGATGCTTCGTAAAACTCTGAAAATATTGAAATTTTTGTGACTTGAATTAAATTTTCAGATTACAAAAATCGCGAATCGATATTTTAGACTTTACCACAAAATTTGAAAGTTGTATTTGCTGAGCACAGTTCTCAAACTAGTTTTCATTTGACCATATGGCATTAGCTGTAAGACTATATGCTACAGTTATGTTGCCACGCCCCCCCGGTAGGCATATGCCAAAAGAAATCTAAAGACAAATGCATATCCAGACGGCCCATGCTCAAAACCAATATACCCTCTTCAGTTCGACTAAGCGAGCATAAAGAAAACTCGCAACAGAAAGCAAAAAATTCAGTTTCTCTTTGTTTTGTTTTGTAAAACACTGCGTTTATTTCAATAGAATTTTGTTCATTTAGCGTAGATTTTAAAAGCATATAGTATATTTAATATATAATAATAATAATAATTATAAACATATGATTTCCCATTGGATTCTCATTAGTTTTGGAGATATATCAAAAGAAAAGAAAAGTGTAAAGTTGAAACACTTATTCGAAACGAACAACAAAGATGCCTCGAAAAATCTTAGATATATATATATATATATATATATATATATATATATATATATATATATATATATATATATATATATATATATAAGTATATCTCTTTTATATGATCTAGTTTTAGCTAGTTTTAAAATGGGGGGAGCTTGAAAAGTTGGCGTAGGAAACACGGCTTAGTCAATACGCGGCGCAATATTGAATCTTTCAAAATAGATGGATTATAATTGTCTTTCAGATCGGAGCTAAGCTCCAGCTATACATATGCATACACATATTTAGATATATATATATATAGATATAGAGCTTATCAGCTGCTAAACATTGTGGCTGGCATGAAAATAGTCTTACAATCGATCTATATATATATACATATATATATTGTTATATAGAAAACACAAGAGCAAGCTTAAGCATTCCTTCTCTCTCGCTCTCTCTTTCTCTCTCTATTTCTGAATGCTCAAAAGGCCATATATATATATATATATATATATATATTTATATATACATATATATATATTTATATATACATATAAGCAAAAATAATGTTTGGTAAAGTAAATTTGAAGAGGCAACAATTCAGTTAACATTACGACACTTAGATATATATATAACCATATACATATATATATAAATATATACATACATATATATATCTATGCATATCTATATCCATACATATATATATTTAAATAGAGAGAACTTCTATGTTTTGCTACGATTTGAGAAAGGCCGCATAGAGCACGAAGGCAACAGAGTTACAACATCAAACACGATTGCTAGAGTACACATGCATGCATATACACACACACACACACACACACACACACACACACACACATACACACACACACATGTATATATATAGGATACTTAGTGTACAGCTTATATATGCATATATATATATATATATGCACACACATACACACACACAGCTGAGATTATTTAAATTGTTGCTTAGCTTTTACATTCATTTAAGCTGTTTGGAATCGCATCTGGCTTAATCTAGGCTAGTACATAGATATATATAGACATATATCGCTATATATATGTATGTATATATATAGATTTAGTATGTTATATGGTTTTTGTTATTTGTTCTGCTTAGCTTTACATAGTGCGGCGACTTTGTTCTATGTGACGATAAGAAACCATCTCGTGTGGCCCTTACAGAATATATATACTATATACTATATATATGAATCGACAGCACTTCACATGGCGAAGCTCTGCTGCAGCGCATTGCGCAGCTCATTGAGCACCATCGAGCCAATGACCATCTTCTCGCAATTGACCAGCAGCGTGAGCGCCTCATCCGTTTGCCATTGCAACGTGAGCAGCACGAGACTTTTGGAGCTCAGCGTTTGGCCGGCAAAGCAATGCAGCTGATTGCTGGCCGAGCTGTACGTATGGGCCACATTGATGCATTCGTATACCTTTTGCTTGAGCATTAGCAGATCGGTTAGATCGCGCTGTACGCCGCGCAGCTCGCACTGATGCTCGTTCATGCCGCGCAGCTTGGCGCGCTCCTCCCTGTGACAGCTCTCGCCGATCTGCACCGAGCGCACTAGCTCGCCAACTGGCGGCTTGAGCTGGACACGTGCAGAGCCGCCGCTGGAGATGAGCTCGAAGTCAATCGCATGCGTTGTATCATTGAAGTCAACGCCCAAAATGCCGCTGGCCAGCTGCTCGGGCTGCAGCTGAGCGATGGGTGCAAATTCGCTGAGCTGCATGCCCGGCGGCAGCTGTTGCTGGCCCATCCGTATGCTGGTGAGCAGCTGGTCGGTGCGATTCTGGAACTGCAACTCAATCGAGCACATGGCCGCCGAGTAGAGATGCGGTGCACGCGTGAAGCGATACGACAGCTGCAGCCCGTGGCCGCTCACCTTGTTCAGCAGCTCCTTGTGCTTGAAGTCCGTGTACGACGGTCCGACCAGCTCGATGCGATTGCTCGCCTGCAGCGGTTGCAGTGCAGCCTGTCCGGGCAGCATCGGGGTGCCTGCAAATGCTATGTGAATAAGACAGAAAGAGATTCGACTGCATCGGGTCTCACCTGGCGTCAGGAAGCCACCCAGCGAGGGCGTCATCACTGGCCCAATCGGTGGTATATCATCCAGATCGAGCAGCAAATCCAGATTGGTTTTAGCTGACGACTGCGACTGCGACTCTGGCTGTTGTTTCGCCTGCTTCTGTTCGACGGATGAGGCTGCTGCTGAAGCATTCTTTGGCTGTGACTGTGACGCTTGCGGCTGCGACTGCTCGTTGTCGCTGGCCGAGTCGCTGCCGGATTCGTCGCTGCTGCTGCCGCTGTAGAGCGATGATTCGCCGCTGTCGGAGGTGCCTGAATTGGCGATTGCATTATTATTGTTGTTGTTGCCCGTTGAGGAAGCGGCGGCGGCGGCGGCGGCATCGACTGGATTGATGCTGCTGCTGCTGCTATTGTTGATGGCATCGATCAGCTGGCCGCCAGCAATGGCCGCCTTGGCTGTCTTGCTTTGTGCTTGGATCCGTTCGGCCTTCGACTGCGCCGTCGTCGCTTGCGCCTGTTGTTCGTCGTCGTCGTCATCGTCGCTGCCAGAGGAGCCATCGCTGCCGGAGGAGCCGCTGCTGTCGCTGCTGCTGCCACTGGAGCCGGTGTAAGCGGACGACTTCTCTGATTCGGATAGGAAGCCCTTGTCGCCCGCCTCTTTGGCAGCGCCCTGTAACGAGGACTTGCTGCGTGCCGGACTCTCGCCCGGCAGTTTCTCCTGCATATAGCCAGCTATGTTGCGCACACTCGAATCAGGCGCAACCGCTGGAAAGGCGGGCAGCTCCTTGTAGCCCGTTGCCTGCATATTCAAATAGTGAGAGAGCGAGCCCAGCTGATAGAGATTGCCATCGCGATACTTGCTCTCCGGCACCGGTGCCGGCTTGGCCGCCAGGAATATGTCGCGTGCATGCTGGGTGAGCACAGTGCTACCGCCGCTGGCGGGGAAGATGAACTGACGCAAGAAACGCGCTCGATCCCGCACATCATAGTTGGTATCGTAGCGAGCCAGCGTAAAGACATATTGGCACAGCAGCGACGTCTGCTCCGGATTGGTCAGATAGAGCTTAACGCCCAGATTGAGCACCTGCAGCTTGACCACGTCCTGCTCATCCACAAACGATTTGGCCATCTTGCGCAGCACATCGGGCGCTATCAACGGCACCTTCTCATTGTATTCACCAATTAGCCAAATGATGGCAGCCCGAGCGGCTGCCACATTGATGTAGTCGATCAGCTTGGCCATTTGGGTGATGATCTCATAGTGCTCGGCGGCCTTGCTCTGCAGCAGCTTCTTAATCACCACGACGCTCTCGGCGACCACGTGCTCTAATCAGAGATTCGAGTAGTTAGAAAAAAGCATTCGAATATATATTTATATGTATATATATATATATATATATATATATTAGTCAATATAGCTCACCATCGTGATTCGAGAGCAGATGCACGAGGCCGCTCAGACAGGTCTCGGTGACAGCTTTGATGCTAGCCGCACAGCGTCCAATTGCCTGAATGGTGGCTGCCACAAAGGGTCGATCATTGCTGGAGATATAGGTCTGAAATTCGCGCAATATGAGCGAAATGCTCGAGGCAGATGCCAGATTCGTGAGTATGTCCAGCTTAAGCAGCTTGAGATGCGTTGGATCGCTGGTGCGCACAAAGAACGATTTCAGATGCGGCTCAAAGATCGCTTTGCGACGTGCCGACATCGACGCAATGCAATTGAGCACCACGCTCTGCACTTCCTTGTGCGAACGCAACAGACGGATGAGTGCCTTGGCTATTAGCTGCACCTCGTTGCGCGGCGCCACATGATGATAGAGCTGGGCGACGGCCATCACCACGGAGGCGTTGCGCGATTGTAGCAGCGGCTTCGTCTGGCGCAGCAGCAGCCGATGATCGAGATCGATGTGGTAGCTGTTGTTGCTGCTGCTATTACTGCAGTTGTTATCGTTGTCTTTCTCTTTCTCTTTGTCTTTGTCATTGTTGTTGTTGTTGTTGCTTGACTTGCTGGACTTGGCTTTAGTCTTGCCTGGCGCTTCGTCATCGCTGCTGGCCTCAGCATCGCTGCTGGAATTCGACGATTCGTCATAGAATCGCTCATTGGCCGGCGCATCGACATCCATAGATTCACCCTGGCCATGCTCCTCGTCCGCATTGGGATCGACAAACTGTGTGCGTGCATAGCGAGTCAGCATATTGATGATGATCACCTGACCCCACTCGTCCACATCCACAAGCAGATTGCACAGCTTGCGATAGTTTTTGTGTATAAGATCCACGCGCTCCGGACAAACCTTGATAAATGTAAGAAAAAAAACTCAGAATTTCCATGAAATTATCTCAAATGGCATATAGAAGCTATTGTTACCTCATCGAAGGCCATAACAGCGGAGCCCACGACCAGTGTGGTGCGATCTGAGAGCAGTTTCTCAATCACCGTGACCAGCTCATCCTTTTGGTCTGCATCCAGTGAATAGAGCTTGGGTATGGCATGCGCCGCGGTCTTGCGCACATAGGGACTGAGATCCGCGGCGCTGTCGCGGATTGCCAGCATTACAATGGGCACAATCATGCTGACGCGTATGGAAGAGAGCACACGCAAGGCGGACGCGCGTATTAGCTGATTGGGGTCTTTCAGTGCACGCTGAAATGTCGATATGGAGAGCAGCGCCAAATCCTGTTGCTCCTCGGCATAGCGCACCAAATACACATAAACCAGCTTCTTGACCTCAATGTTCTTGGAGACGACATTCTTGACGACAGCCGGAAACAGATCGCTGGCATCTCGGCCACGTGCGATCATGCCAATGATGCGCTTCATTGCCTCCAGCTTCAGGCCATCCTTGTTGCTGTCAAGCATCTGCTTGAGATCGTCATGTTTACGGCCATCGCTTTGGAAGAATGCCGCACCGCTGGCCGGATCCGCACCGAACTCCACGTCCAGCCCCATTTGGGGACGTTCGCCATAGGCAGCCACCGAAAACGGATTGCTGGCCGAGTTCTGTTGCATCTTGCGAGTGGACTACCCAATTCAATTGTTGTCCAAGCTGTATTCTTTAACTTGTGCAGTGCGTGTTTGTTGTGTGTTTTGTGTGTGCGAGTGAGCGTGCAAAAATAGGTGAAAGCTTTTTGTTGGAAACCTGCTGATATTTTGCTACACTCCAGTTGGCAACGCACGGCGAATTCGTCTACAACAATTGCCAATACTTTGACATATCTATCACACACTGGACACACTTGCACTGCAAAATTTGTGTTACTACTCGATATGCAAGTGTCCACGAGTACAATAGCACTATCGATGGCAATAATCGATTGAGTGCATTGTTTATTATTGCAAATAGCATTAATACACTTACTAATCGAATAGCGTGTGTGTGCAAATGCATTTAGCTCATGTATCGATAAGTGTGTACGAAATATATATTGAAAATCTTGCAAAATTATTTAAAACCAACTAAAACAGTTCTATTAATACATTTTAAATTATTTTCTGAACTTTAGAATCATAGATTTAGCAAATATTTTGCCATATATTTTGCATTTATCGAAATAGCGTCTTATTTTTATAAAATGATTTTCACATTTTTTAACTTAAGCAAAATACTGCATATACTTAATTCATTGTTGTTCTTTAATTGCATCGATAATGTGTACAAGAGTCAGGCCTGGAACGCAGCCAGTGAGAACGAATTGCTTTGGCCTGTCCCGCTTATGGCTATCGCGCACTTATCGATAGTCCTATCGATGTAAATCGAACAGCAACAACAACAACAACAACAACAGCCGCCGTGTGGTAGTTAAGACAGACCATACCAAACGCCAGAGCGGCCGCAATCACGTCAATTGATGGCCAAGTAATACTGAAAAAAGGTGGCAGAAACAAGTACGGCCAGCGAGATGAACTTTCCGCTAGCTAATTCTAACAAAGACACGTTGCGAGCAGCATGCAAGAAGTGCGGCTACGCGGGTCACCTGACCTACCAATGCCGCAATTTTCTCAAGGTAAGCAAAAGCCACAAGCAAAATGCCCAGAAACCGGGATCATAACAAATTTCTACTATTGCGTAGGTTGATCCCAACAAAGAGATACTGCTCGATGTAGAAAGCACCAGCTCCGATTCGGAGCTCGATTATTTGACGCCGTTGACCGAACTGCGGGCCCAAGAGCTAAAAGTCGAGGGCGATATTGCCCCAGTTGCAGCAGCGCCAACAAAGCCAGATAAGAAAAGCACTAGCAGCAGCGGTGGCAACAAACACATCAGCAGCAGCAAGCGCAGCAGCAGCAGCAGCAAAACAGTCGCAGCGAAACACACAAAAACCGAACGGCACAAGAAACGTAAGAGAAAGAGCAAGAAGCACAAGGAGTCGAAGATCAAAGCCAGCAGTAAAGCACCAGAGTTGTCCAAAAAGCAAAAGAAGCAACGCACCAGCAAAAAATCGAAGCGTCGTCGAGCTGCCAGCACTAGCAGCAGCAGCAGCAGCTCCTCTAGCACCTCATCAACCTCATCGTCTGACAATGAATCAACAAGCGATTCATCTAGTAGCGATACGGAATCCGATTCCAGCGACAATGAGGAGTCCAGTACTAGCGAATCGGATGAGTATGGGCGCAAAAAGAAGCGCCAGGGTAAATACAAACGGAAAGCTGAGACAACGGCGTTGCGTCGCAAAAAGTCCAAATCCAAGCGCAAGAGGCATCGCACTGGCGTCAATGCCGGCGCCGCTGGCGGTGGCGGCGCTGGCAGTGCAGCAGGCGCAAGCAGTTACCTCAGCAGTCTCAGCGATAGCAGCACCTACTAGCTAACAATGACTACCCAAAGCACTTGCAAACGGCATTTAGTTGACCATCCTAGTTAAAAAGGCAAAAGAAATGAAAAATTAGAGCAACCTAGGCTAGAGTTATATAGTACCATAAAAATTGCATGGATGAATCTGTGAAGCCAATTCAGTTATCCTGTGCTTCCGCAACGAAAAGCAGACTTTCCAGCACACACACACCTACACAGATGAATATATGTACGTTTAAAATTGTGTTAGTTTTAAGTTTACAATCCTCTCCTGAAAGTCTTTTATGATTTGCAAATATAACAAATTAGTTTGTAAAAATTTGTTCAATACATCAATCTATATATGTATATGTATGTCGTTTACTGTTATTTTGAAAGGGCGCTCCCGCATATATACATATGTATGTGCATATGTATTAGTGTAAGGATCTGCTCCCTTGAATTGTGAGGCACAATTCGTGAGCAATCCTGATACGATAAGTTTCATTTGTATCTGAATTTTGGATATCCAACTACAACTGCATTCACTCAGCCATGAAAACCTATGTACATTGTATATTACTTTATTTGATTAGATTTCAAGATGGACGACATAATTACGCACATATAACAGTAGATGCGCAAAGTTGCATTTTGCACTTATGCAAATCATTGTATTTGTGACGTCATGCGCAGGCGCTACCTTCACTGACTTGGGCTAATCCGAATGGTAGTTAGATTTGATTGCTGCTTGTACTGCCAACCAGATTTATTTTTAATTGGAGCTTAAGACTGTCATCGGAAATTACTAATCACAACCCCATAATATACAATTCAACTTATAGGATTCTACACAATTAGATTTTATATGCACGTAAAGTGCAGTGGATGTGACGTCACAAGGTTGCTTACAAGCTAAAGGTGTAACCATCTCTGCTTAACGGAGCCAATTTATTTATTTATTACTTTTCTTTTTGAATTGCGAGACGTTGATCGAAGATAGTCGTAAACATTGGAGTCAATCACTAACTATGATAATTTAACATATGTAAATAACACTTAAGGTAACGTTAATGCACATATGTACACATTAACAAACATCCACGCATACATACACGCACGCGCGCTTGTAATACATTAAATATAATACAAAGAAAAGGAAGTTTGATTAAACTGAAATGCCCTAATCTCTAATCTCAGCAGCTTCCGGCTGTGCCTGTGCTGTCGATAGGATTGCTGTTGTTGGCAGCATTTTGCTATTTGTCGTATAGGTGAGCAGAGCACTCTGCAGGGTCGACAGACGACGCTCCAGTCCCGAAATCTTTGTCAAATACTGTTCGCAATTCTCGCAGTCGCCGACAGTGAATTTAGTCGAATTGCCAACGGGAACAACGGCTGTGGCTGAGGAGTTGCCCTGCTTAGACATGGCCGTGATGAGCGTTGTATTCTGTTGTTTGAGCTCATTGTTCTGGGACAGCAGCTCCTCGCAGAGGGCACAGGTGGAGGCGCGCAGATCGGCAAGCGCCTGCTCTTTAGCCCTCAGACTTTTCATAAGTGCACGATTCTCCTTTTTGAAATCGAGGAGCTTCTGCTCCAACTCAAGCAGTTCATCCTCATTGTCTGTGGCGCTGCGTGTCATGTCCAGACTCTCGTTTAGCTGTTGAATGCCACTGTTGGCCACCCGGCTCAATGCCTGCAGAATGGTCTCCATTCTCCTGGAATCATTTTGCTCGAACGAAAGGGACGTCGAATCGCCGCTGTTCTCTTTCAATTGCAAATTGCTGCCGCTGGTCAGTCGGCACATGGACTGCAATAGGCTGTCCATTTTCTTGTCCATGGCATGGCCAGTGGCCCGTTGCTCATCCAGATACACTTCCAGTTTGCTCGTGGTCGGCGTTGTAAATGTTTTAGGTTCTGGCTTCATCGCCAGCGATGATGTGTTACTGCTCGGTGGCAACAGCTTCAGCGATTTCTTAACGGAGCGTGCCCGGTGTGTGGTAAGGCTGTCCTCTGTCGACATTGTTGATTCACTTTCGCTGTCACAGGGATCGGGCACGGCCTCCGGCTTAGCAGGAATAACTGTTAACTCAGAGCTTTTACGCCGCAGCAGTGGCTGCGGCAATGTGTTCGGTGTGGGCGGCGATTCGTCGCCTGATTTGCCAGTGGCCTGATCGTTGCGCATCTCTACGATGGACAGGCCGAGTTTATTCAACGCAGCGACAAACTCCTTCTCATCGTTGGCAGCCTCAAAGCGTAGACTCCAGAAACGCTGCTCATCGTCGTAGAATTGCATATACGATTCACGTAGTATCACATTGGTTGGACCAACACGCGGCGACGCTGACTGTGCCGATTTAGTCAGCAGCAGCGTGCTTAGTAACTGTGTTCGGCTCTTGTAGACGACCAGCTTGGCAGCACCGGCTGCATTGCGTGAGAGTGCAATGCCCACACGTCCTACATTTTCGCTGCCATTGAATCCGCATGCGACCTTAGCCACCACCGTGTTCCAGCTGTCGACTGTCCTTAGATCACGCTTGTTGCGCGACATGGACGAAATCATTGCTTTGTTCTTTTGTTGTTGCTGCTGTGGTTGTGTTTGTTGTTGTTGCTGTTGTTGTTTCTGCTGTTGCTGCTCTTGCTGCGTGGCGGACAACTGTGGCTGGTAGCGCAAATTGCTGGACTCGCTTTGCAACGGCTTGTCGTCGTCTTCAAAGATCTGCCGCAAATTACGTGGGCCATCACTGCTGCAAGCGACACAGATGAGGCCTTCTGACAGACATTCGATACGACACGACACTCACCTGTGCAGTTTCTCGAAAAAGTCCTGATTGCTGTCGCGCCCAAAATCCATTAGAATTTTACTGATTTGGAGATGTGCTTAATGTTAAATGAAATGAATTCCTAAAATTGTTTTTTATTTTGTTATTTGATTCAGACGCCAGATTTCTAGAGCAGCGCCTACTTATCTTATGACCAGGGCTGCCACTCGTTGGCACTTTACGCCAAAATTGGAGATTGGTCTTTTTATTCGTTTTGTTGTCGTTCTAGTTGTAAATGTAAATCAATCAATAATATGTTTTGGTTCTTATATATTTTTTTATTTTTTATTCGTTTTGTTGACGTATTCCGAGTTCTTATTAAATGGCAGTTAGGAGTAAGCTCATGACAGTTTTTTTTGTGGTATTTTCACTGTGGTAATTTTTAGTAGCAAATATTTAATAATTGCTTCAGCAGGTAACGTGACAACGGTTAATGTTTAACGGCTATTTAAATTACGAAAAGTATTCGAATAGAGAGTTGAGAAAGAGAGAGTTATATGGGATTTCAGGGTATGATAGCTTTGTGAAAATGTATGTAACATGCAGAAGGAGACATGACAGAACCCATAAAGTGTATGTATATGTATATATTCTTAGTCAGGGCGACGAGCTGAGTCGATAATGCCATGTCCGCCTGCCCGCCCGTCCGTCTATATTTAAAAGAAGCGTAAAGTGATTGGAGTATCGGCGGTTTGAGCAGCCTCGACTAGAGCACGCATACTTCTTTTTATTTTTCACAACAATGCAAAAATACATATAGGGTTTTTGTAAAAATATGTATATAGATAAATATATATGTAAAATCAACAATATATTTCTATGTAGTTGTATATCAGGTATCATTATTGCAATGACACTAAAGGAACTTCAGTTGCAGTTTCTTAAAAACTAATTTATACTATTTAACTGGGTTACATTGCTCACGGACGTACTAGATATTATGATATAAATATATCACATTGTGTTTTTGTTCTTTGCTTTGGCGTTTACCTAATAATACATACATATGTGATATACTTGGGCTTGGCAGCCTGGACAGACTATACTTTGTTCTCTGAGTTTTCTCTTCAGTACTATAAAAATTTCATTGTAAAACAGTCTTAAGCTCAGATTAAACGACTATACAAAATGTGTAATTGAGAATGGAATTAAAAAGTGAGGAATTTTCTTTAGTTTTGAAATGGAAAAGTTCCCTGATTTGAGTATTGAATGAGTCGATAAAACTGAAACTGAAACTGAAACTGTTGCATGTGACGCTCATCGATTGTAAACAGAAAAATGATATCTGTTTATATAAGTTGATCCCTGGATATATCATTTTGGCATCTAGTTCCGCTTTGGCGCTGGCAGTGCAGGAAAATGGTCCTTATAAAACTTGAAATATTGAGAGACTGGCGTCATCACCTGATCCTGTGACGTTTGAGTTGCAGTTAGATCAGGAGCTGCAGCTGGTGGTGCCGGTGGCACAGGCAGTGATGACAATGGTGGTGCCGGTAATGGCATCGAATTGTTCTCGTGCTGTGGGCCAACAAAAAATTCCAGATTTAAATTAATTCAAATATATAGATACATGAAATTGAATTGCATGAAATTGAAATACCTGTTCTATATTCATACTCATTGCCTGCCGCGGTTTCCTTTGATACAAGGGCCTACTATAGGATTCCGGTAATATGCACGTTGAGTAGAGGGCGTAATTCTGGACGACGTTGAGTTGCTCCTGGGTCATCTCACCCCTACCAACTTCAAACCTAATATGTTCGTTGGCAGTGCGTTTCTCTTGATTCTCCATATCCAAATAGCCAAAATAATTACTGAACAGCAGGTATTCTGGTCGTCGTGGTAGTTCTGGTTGTGAGGATGTTGGTGGTTTTGAAGTTGGCTTCAAGACGAAAGCACACAGTCTCTTTACGATTCTAATGGCAGTCTAGGTCACGCTCTCGCTCAATATGCCGCTCCCGAAATGCACACACCGTCCTGCTTTAAAGAGAATATATATGTACTAATATGTATATATATGTTATATCTGTATATATGCATTTTTATTTATTTTTTTTATTTTTTTTTTACGAAGAAGGTGTATTCAGAACATATTTTTTATATGGTGTTTCAGGAACTTGTCCACTCTCAGCTTCAATGACCGCCTAAATTCATCGTGACGACGATCCACACATCTTCGTAAATACTTTTAGGTGCGCAGTGCGCGCAATCTACACACAAGTTAGTTGGGCTGAATCCGTCATGCGTTAAGCACGTGGCGGCGCCTTTGAAGCAAATGCAATGTAAGAATCAGCAGGATATGCAAAGAAAGCGTCATGACAAGAAGAAGGACATCATAAAAAGATAGGGAGAGGCTACAAATAAAGCAATGAAACAAAGTGCGACTGCATGGGATGAATAGAGAGGGATAGCATCAAAAGGATGTGCAAAATAGAACGTTAGCTGTCAGTTGCATTTTAGATTTAGATGGCCAAGAATACTATAACTATATGGCCATTACATATCACATATATATATATATATATATGTATATATATATATATATATATATATATATATATATATATATATATATATATATATATATATATATATATATATATATATATATATATATATATATATGTATATATATATGTACCGAAGAAGCACCACAGATTTAACCAAATACTTACTAAGACAAACTTACTAAGGCACTCTGCACGAAATTGGTCAACAATTGAACTGATATATCGATATTTTTTTTTGAGTAATTTTGAGCTTTCGTCTTTTTTTTGCGGATTTCAGTTATAAGTGAAATGAAGTTGCCATATCATATCACACATATCAGTCAAAAAAAAACTATCGTATAACTTCAAATGTAAAATTTGCAACATATAATTATTTGTTGCAGTAGTAATAGTAGAAATAGTAGGCTTGCTATTTTATTTCAAAATTCGAATATGTTCAAGTGTCGAACATATATCATTTGAATATATTATTTCGTCAATGTTAGTCGGCATCAAATACTCATCGAAAAATATATTTGCTAACAGTGCTGCCAGAGGTTCGAACATAAACAACTGTTTTCTGTTTGTGAATTGCCGCGAATTTGTTACGAGTTTTGAAGAATTGACATTACCGTCGCCGAGCCGCATTAAATTGCATTTACTGTATGCAAAATGTCTGATGATTCTGATTATCTATTTGCACTGAAACTGCAGCAGCAGCTCGATAACGATACAGCTGACAGCAAGTCGGACACTCCTGCTCCTGTAAGTAACAACGCAGTTTTTACCACACAAAAAAAAAACAAAAGTCAGAATTTGACATTTTATGGCTAGACAAAGATTGAAGAGAAGTCGGGCAAAGATGATACTGACTACCAACTGGCTATGAAGCTGCAGGCCGAAATAAATGCCGCGGATGCAGACGTCAGCTGCGCAGACAGCGTTGACAATGAAGGCGTTAGCATCTTTGCCCTCGACATGACCAGCACCAAATCCAGCAACAACAACAACAATAATAACAATAATAAATATCTAAACAAGAAGGCCCCTCCAAGCGTAAATATAACACATTCCAGATCACATTTCAATGCTTATTCATACAAAACCTTAAATGTACGCATGTACGCAGCGCATGGAAAACATGGACTTAATGAAGGCGCCCAAATCTCCGCCAGTTAGTTACAATAACTATTTGGATCAGACACAAAATCTGGTGCATCCGGAATGGGAGTTAGTGGATCCAACACCCGATATATTTGCAATGTTTGTCCGCTTCGATCAAAAGTTCTTTCAGAAGCGTCTGGGCGCCGTTGTTGTTGAGTGGAGCAAGCGAATGTATTCTTGTGCTGGCATTTGCTATCAGCGTGGCAATCGATTCGTTAAGGAGGTAATCATACGGCTCAGTGAGCCGCTGCTAAAGCTGCGTCCACGCAAGGATTTGGTGGAGACATTGCTGGTGAGCTGACAAGCGCATTTCATACCTTTATGTATATCTAAATGTATTCAATTTGTTTTGGCAGCACGAAATGATTCATGCCTATTGCTTTGTGCTGAATATACGCGAAGGTAATGGCGGACATGGACCAAACTTCAAGCGCATCATGGGCATCATTAACAAAGTCGCTGGCACCAATATAACTGTCTATCATAGCTTTCATGATGAGGTGGACGCCTATAAGACGCACATCTGGCGCTGCAATGGTGTCTGTCAGTATCACAATCCCTTCCAGGGCTGGGTGAAGCGCACCTCGAACCGGCCGCCCGGTCCCAGCGATCAATGGTGGGCCAAGCATCAGCGCGATTGCGGCGGCACCTTCGAAAAGGTGAGCGGGCCAGCTAAGCCCGCTGGCAAATCAATGCCAAAGCCCAAAGGCCCAAAGTACACAACCAAATTTAAGAACGAAACAACAGCTGGTGATGATATACGCAACTATTTTGGCAAGCCAAGGCCATCAGTTAATCTATTGCCACAAGTGCAGCCAGCTCTCGGTCTGCCGGGCGCTTTTCCGCCCACATCATATCCGGGCTTATCGAGCAACCCGTTGGGTGGCCACAAGCCCAGCACTGGCAACATGCAGCGTCGAAATGTGGTCGCCCTCAATGATCTGATCGATCTAAGCGGCGGCGATGAGGACAGCAAACGCAATATCAAAGCCACTGCACAGGACCACGGCGAAATGGGCCAAGGCTATAGCTTGAGCAACGGCATTGTTAGCCCTGCTAGTCTATCGGATACTGTGAATCGCAATCATCTGCGTGAGGTATGGTCGAAGCGTTTTGCAAATGATAATCAGAAGACTGAGGTAGAGGCGGAGCCAAAATTCAAACGAGAGAATCCAAGCAAACGTCGCCGGGTTTCCGAAGATATTGTTCAATGGGAGTCCTACGATACTGATATTTTGGTAGGTGCTGTCATCGAGCCTGTCATAAGCATTTCAGACAGCGACGACGATCTGCTGCCGGAGTCCAACGTGCCAACACCCAAAATTGCCAAGAAGATGCCACAATTGTCCAGCCAGGAGCGCACAATCAACATCAAGCGTGAGGTGATGGCGGATGAAACGCTGTACGGTGACGATGATATTTTTATGATTGATGATGAGTACGATGATAGTGTCAGTGAACTGACTGCTGCCACTGAGCTGGCCGATCAGTCGATCATCGATGATCTATTCGGCGAGGATACGCTACTGCAGGAGTTCCAGCGTGAGAATGATGTGGTGCCCTGCAGTTCGCGCTATCAGTTCGATGCGGGCAACGACATAACCACCTGTCCCATTTGCTTTGAGAAAATGAAACGATCTGAGTTTGCTAATCATCTTGACGGCTGCAGCATCACCATCCGGGTGCCGCCGCCAACCATTAAATCGACCGCCCAACTGCCCGGCGACAGCAGCATCATCAACAGACCCAAATGGAAGCCAAAAGTCGGCAAGCGTAAATCCGCAATATCAAAGCGTGAGATATTAAAGAGCTCCGGCTACTCGAGTTCTGACATAGCTGCCTTGGATCTCAGCTCATCCAGTTCGTCCAGTGAGTCGGCCAAGACCAGTGAAAATGATATCACGCCACGTCAGATGCGCCAGCGTTCGCTCTACAAGCAGACAACAGAGTGTCCCAAATGCGGCCAGGAGCTGCTTGGACACCAAATGGAAGCACATCGCAAGATCTGCAAGCGTTCCAAATAATTTATCTATTTTCTATCAATCAAGCTACTATCGTTAGGTATTTGTTTTCTTCTTCCCTTTCGCTAATCTAGAATTTCCATAATTTTTTTTTACTAGTTTATGCTGGCAAACGAAATTTATATATAAAATATATGTATGTATGTTGCAAAAAGCAGACCGTAGAGTTCTCTTATTTCTTGTTTATAAGCTTAAGGAAATTCTTCGGCTTGCATTTTGTATATGGAAACTCGAAAGTCAACAACATTCACAGTTCTCATTTCATCTAGAAGTGTGCAATCGGAGTGATCTCTTCTGTTTTTTTTCTCTAAACTCTGGAAAGCCCGAGCCCACTATTCATGAAATGGAATGAGACCGCATATCATAGATAGAGACAGGTTGTTCTAGGGTGATGCAAGTCATACAAGAATGAGAAGAATGATTGAAATCGCCGCTCAATGCAGGGGTTTGGGTGCCTGCCAGTCGGGCACTCCCGACTTGCTCTTGTTCTATGATTGTGAAGTGAACAGTTTTGATTTCCATGAGCATACACTATATAAATACATATAAGTTCAGAGCTAAATACATATATTCTTCTAATATCAATACAGAGTTCAATTTGTGTTTTGATTTGCTCATAAAATTCTTCCAAAATAACGCAAATTCGGCTTGTGGTCATAGCGAGTGGCAAGCGCCGGCCAATGAACAACGAACATGTCTGCTAGTGGCAATAGCAGGCGACCGCTCAGCGAGAGCGTCTCGACCCGGCAATAGCTTTCCACAAACACGATCTTGCTGTGGGCGGGCAGGCGGCCAAGCAAGCGCCATAGATATGCCGCATAGCAGTATGGTACACAGGTGCCGGGCCCATTGCAGAGCACAAGCTGGGGACGGTCGCGCCAAATGAGCCAACAGCTCCAGAGCAATGCCCACAACGTTGTAAATATGCTGGTCAACCAACTTTGGCCGACCCTACGGCTGCGCGGCACACATATAAAGTCGCTTTCCTTTAAAGCCGGCAGAGCGGAGCGCATTTGCCTCTGCGATGTGTCGTCGCTGTTGGCCACAATGTAACGTACTGATTGGTATTGCTTAAGGTCTTCGTGCTGCATTAGTGCCTGATTGATTTTACACATTTCGGCTGTGTGTCCGCCAGAGCCAAGGATTACATAGATGGGTTCTATTCTCGCCTTATTTGGGTACATTTTTCTTTTCAAAATAATTAATCAAGTTTCAGAGTTTGCGTTTGTTTACGTTTTTTTCGATAACAAATTTCTGGTCACCCCAATTCGTTTATATGGTCACTCGATTATATGTCTTCCGCACTTTTGCGTATTTCTGCTCAAAGTGCGTCAATGAACAATTTAAATAAATTGCCGAAAATCAACATTTGGTCGAACTTATTGGTTTTTTAATCTGATGTGAGTGGATTTTAGGCAACAGTATAGCAGCTTTGTCAGCACCAAGACATAAAGAATGTCAGAAGATCCACGAAACGTGACTATATTACAAAATTTGAAAAAACTAGTGGAATGCGTAGCTGGAAAGGACGTAAGTCAAAAAAAAGTATAAATAAATGAATTGCAAATAGTTAAGCAAGGCTTTTGTCTTTTGTTGCAGTTCACTAAAGCTGAGCTTAGCTCGCTGACGCAATTTGCAGTGCATAAGGTACGCAACCATCGCTACCTGAGCACAAATAGCCACCAGGTGAGCCGCTCCGTTGAACATCTGGTCGATCGCTTCCACTATGAGGGCATGATAAATCAGGCGAACGCTGTGCGTTTCTTGTGCTCGTTGATAATGAACCATGACATATGGAAGGATCACTACGAGGTGGACGTACAATATTCTCTAGTCGATTTCCTTTTAAGCATGACATACGAGCCGATTCAGACGCATCGACGCCACAGGCTATTGATGGAGGAGCGCCTTGTGGCCATCAGAGATGCCATCAAATCAGCTGCGTTTTTCACGGATCCCATAGAGTTGACCGAACCGAATCATGCCAAAACGGAAATCGATTGGGTGGCATTGCTAAGTCAGGATTTCATTGCGCCCTCCAACGAACGCTACGACAGCGATAGCAGCTTAAGCGTATGTTTTCTCATTATTTATTCCACTTGCAATTTGTAATTTGTTGTGCATTGTCGCCTTAAAAGGATTGGAGCGATGACACCAGCAGCGGGACGAGCTCACAGTACGAGACCGAGCACATTAGCAAGACGAGTCTGGATCAGAAGGAAATGGCGAGGATATATGCCGATTGCCGGGATTATCCAATTGGCGCGAATACCTATGTACCAGTGTCCCAGCGGTTAGCTGGGCGGAAAAAGAAGATGTTTAGGATTACACAGCCGCAGTGCATATCCTTCAATGGTAATCAGACGCGCAACAGTTGGTGTACGCAGCCCATGCTTGAAACGCTGCAGCCACCGCTTCCGCGCACAGACTTCAGCACTTTCCATTTCGATCCCAGTCATTTGCCCAAAACGATCCATTCGAATTGGTGGCGAGACGACGTCAAAATCCATACGCTGACGCCAACCAAAAATCCGTGCGCCAACTTTGCCATTGCCCATGTACAGCATCAGAATAGGCATGGGCGCGGCCAGCTCAACCTGGCATTGCCCAAAACAGTCAGCGAGACTTGCCTGCTCCGCGAGATCATCTTTATGTTTTTCGAGCCCGTTGATTGTTGTTTTTTTAAGGTGCAACGGGATCCATTGCGAATCAGCGTCCGTTCAAATGTGTCCATCTGCAGCGCCACCCATGTAAGTGGGATTCGATTCATTGGAGTAGTTCGCACCATGACGATTTAACTCTTTACATAGGTCACACTCAAGAGCACGCTGGAGGATGAGGTGCTGCCGGCCTTGCAGGCTATGTATCAGCTGCGTCAATTGATCAAGGATCTGTTGCGGCCCACTGACGGCAAGACGACCACCGGCACCCTGGAGTGCTTCGCTGTTGGCTTGCGTAATCTCATGCAGCCGATCGTGCAGCGCCTGTTAGCCTTCGAACGACGGATGCTGGACAAGGCCGGCGGCAAGAAGGAGTCTGGTCTAACACTGATCAGCTTCATACTGCACATGCGCGAGCAATTCGAACAGCTGCTGCAACTTCAGCTGCTAATCTCTCATGCCGTTGTGGATGCGCCTCCGCATCTGAGGAGCGCCTACCTGCTGACACAGCTCTATAAGCACACTCGCGTGCATGTGCCCTATCAGAAGATGGCAACCGCGCTGCTGCTGATGACACTGGAGCGCTTTTGCGACATCAGCGATAATTGGTGGCGGCATGCCGAGCTGAATGACAGCCGGCTCGAGTACATTGTGGAATACTGCAGCGCAGACGCGTGTGTGCCCGGTGGCCAGGTCATACGCGAGCGTCGTCTGGCCGCGGATGCGTCGGCTGAGCACAAAGCAATTCTGGCGGAGCTGCAAAACTGTGCATTCTATAAGCTGCTTATTACATACGCTCTGGAGTCGGGTGAGACGCAGGATCTGCTGGCGAGCATCAATTTGTTGGGCGATTTGGTGAACAACAGCCAGCAGCTGAGGCCGCTGCACATGGATCTGATCGGGCACTTCTTTGACGAGCTAAAAATATTCGATAGCTGCATTCAGCCAGAGGTTCGACAGCGTGAAAGCGTTCAGGATGGGGTGCGCCAGGAGCTGCGCCAGTTCGACGAACATATTCTAAAGACCACCGCCCAAATTGGCAATCGTCAGCTAATGAGCCTATTCACGCAGCACATACGATGCGACCTAGTGGACCAAACCCAAATGGAACAGAAGCCGCCGCCGTTGCAGGTGGTCGATATTCTTGAATCATTGGAGAAGTGCACTAGACTGCAGCTGCCACAATTGATTCCCCGTGCTCTGGGCAAGGTGCTACGACAGCGTTGCAACATGGCTAATATCTATGTGATGCGTTGGTATCGCGAGGAGCTGCTCACTGCCGACCACGTGCGCTTCCTGCGCCACGTACTCATGTTCGAAGCGGACTATTTAATGTATCCGTACTACACGACACTCTTTCGCCAAATCGAGTCCGGCCAGAATTGGGCGTCATCGTCGGACTTAACCACAGAGCTATACGACATTCTGGATACTCACTATCCGAACATGGCTTGTGAGCTATACGTAGAGATCATCTCACGCTCGCGCTCGCAATCCATCAAGGTATACGAAGCTTTGAATGCCATTCGTATGGTCTATATGATGTCACCGGCTCTATCCCGCATCATTACGGCGCAGCATATATTGTCCTATAACAACATTTGGCGCCTCATGCTGAAGGTCAAGTGGGCGGCATGGAAGCTGGAGAACATGAGCTTCATAAGGCGTAAGGGCACAGATGTATATGGGCCACTCGATCTAGTTGGCTTGACGGTACGCCGATTGGAAATTTTACGCTTCTGGCTAATCAATATGATCAATAGCCTGCACACACATCTCTGCACCCATGTGCTGCACGCGATTGGCAGCCAGTTCGAAGGCGAGCTGAAGAAGATATTGACGATACGTGAGCTGGTGAAACTGCATCAGGAGTATCTGAAGTGCATATCCAAGCACTGTCTGCTAACCGAGGAGTTTGAAGAGTTTCACACCGCCCTGGAGCAGATCTTCCATTTGATCTTTGTGCTGGACATGGAGTGGAATAGCTGCGGCAACTATCTAAACGTATCCCATGCGCTCAGCCTCGATATAAGCTCCGATAATACGCTTAGTTTGGATGAAGAGGATAGCAATTGCCACACCGAGGAGTCCAACAAGGCCATGGAGTATCTGGCCCTTAATCAAGTCGGCGAAATTGAGTGCACCTACATACGTTGCCATCAGATGATGGCCAGCATCCTGACAACTCTCGTCTACAAGCACGATCAAAAGTTTTGTAAGTGATATATCAATACGCAAATGTTCATAAACTAATCACTCTAGTCTCTCTCCCTCTGTCTCTCTCTCTCTCGCTTTCGCTATCTCTCTCTATTTGCAGTAAACTCCCTGGAGGTGGCCATCAGTTCGAGTCTGCCCTGTTAAACAAATCTCAATCCCAAAGTATTGAAATAAAAATAATGAATTGTCCAATATACGAGTGTAAATGAATTATATTGTATAAACATATTTATATAAATTCTAAGTGCTATTTGAATTTTATTAGTTTTTAAAAAGTTATAATTTATAAAGCATTTTCATGTTTTCTGTTTTCATTTTCAAATATTTCTGTAGCCAGGGCAGAAGCAATGCTCTATCTCTCTTTATCTTTCAATAATCCTGTAAAACTATTAATAATATCTGGCAGCGCTAAATTGGTATATCGATATATATGCATCGATACATGCAGCTGGCGATCTTGTGGCAATCTAACTGTTGTGCAATGCTGCCCATCATAAAATCAATTGGCAACACTTTAATAAGCCATTGTTTTGAATTACAAATAAATTAATAGAATGGCATACAAATAGTGCCAGTGCCCATTGTTGCTGTGGCAACCGAGGCCGGCAATAACAAAGTAGACATAATGCAAAGCACTTTTTGCACTTTTTAAGATGGAAGTGGATATGGAGGTTAAAAGTAGCAGCAGCTACTACAATTATGGTCAGCCATGTATGTATGGAAAGAAAACCAACTAAACTAATTCAAAACCAAATCAAAATTAACTATAAATAAATCTTGCAGTAATACCACAAAAGTCAAATTTAATCTTGCAAATGCTACTGCAGGCAAATGCCTATGTCTCAATACTCTGGAGCGTCAGCTATTTGCTGCATCTCTGCATCTGGGTGAGTGTTGGCATGAGTGGGATCTTTTGATATATTGAACTAAATGTAATGCTTGCAGTCGAATGTGCTATGGAACTATACGGGCCTGGCCATGCTGCTGTCCTATGTGCTGGCCGTTGGCACCGAATGGCTGCGCCTCTATGCCAGCTACTCCATCAATCTAACCACAAATGCCACGACCATGTGGTTACTGCTAACACTCACGCCCTGTGTGCTGCTGCCTGCCTTGGTCTACTTGCGTCTGGCTGCTTTGTTTGCCAGCCTCTGGCTGCATTTGCTGTCGCATGCACAGTTTGTGCTCATCGGACTGGAGGCGCTATCAGCGCTCATCTATCACGTCTGCGGCCTGGCCAGAGGCAAGAGGAAGTCACTCAAATCAAATGGGCAGCTATAAAGTTTATGTGACATAACATTAAATGTGTGTGTGTGTGTGTTTGTATTCCTAAATATTTAACATTGTCTATTCTAGTCGATCTTAAGCTATAGCTAAAGCAAATGGCAAATCACACTTTGCTCGCATCATCCAAATTGTGCGCCTTGAGCAGCGCATCAATCCGATCCAGATGCGTTCGCATTGTAGGCAAATAATTGGTCAGCACCTCAATGTTCTCCAGCTGTGCTGGTCCCTGGCCCAGCAGCTGGCTACGCGTGGGCACCCAGCTATAGATGATCTGCAAAAGTCGTCACAGTTAGTTAGCTAAGATCGAGCGAATGGATGTATGGATGGACTCACCTTGATGGTGCTCTGCACAATGAAGCCATGATAGGGCTTCAGAGTTTTCTCATACGCATCCTGCAGATGCGGCTTGAGCGTCTCCTTGTTCTGTGCATCATTGTAGATGTTCTCGAAGAAGGTGCAGATCAGCTGAAGGCCACGTTTCAGCCAGAGCAAGGCAATCGCTGCATAGTCGTCGACATTAACGTTCAGCACAATCATATCTTCCAGATACTTGTATTTCAGAACGTCCGAGCCATAGACTTTGGTTAGTTTCTGTTGGAATCAAAGCATAATTACGATATTAGATCATACATATGGATGGACATGCTCTAGTTTCTTATAGACTTACATTTATATTTCCATTCATATCTTTGATAACGGGCGTAAAGAGTTTGCCAAAGGTCTCTGTGCGGGTATTTAGATAAACGGTTACTTTAGTGATCGATCGCTCGACCGATCCATTGACACAACTTACCAATAACAGTTACAATTTCCTTGGACGCATTCAAAAACGCCTGCGTCTCAATCTTGTCCTCCGCGGTGGTGGGAAAGCCCTTCAGCACCTTGAACTGTATGCGAGCATCGGCCATAGTTATATATGTATATATATAGATAGAGGATCGATTCGAGTTGCTACTGTTGTTGCTGCTGCTGCTGCTGCTGTTCCAGCTGAGGTCTGAAATGTGAATGAGCAGACCAGTCAGCGCCCACAATTAGCCAACGCAATCGTTTCGTCGTGTCTTCTGCACTACTTGTTTGTTGTATTATAAATGTTGTTGTTGTTTTTGTTGATATTGAACATCAAATATATGACTCTTTTTCTTACATATATACATATATATGTAGGTATAGATATGTGTACATGCATGTCCACACCTTTTGTTATATTTGTTTTATCTTATCAGTGCCAAATATTATTTTTTTTTTTTGATTTTGATTTGGTTTTCTTTTTTTCTAGTTTGTTTCATTTTTGCTTTGCATCAAAATACTTTTTCACTATCGAATGGCGAACTATAAAGCGGCAGAAATTAATATAATGCGGAAAAGTCGCTGAGAAATACGTGTTTTTTTCTTCTTATTACAGCAACTATCGGCGAGGCACAGTGGTGCGAGTGTGAGCGAAAAAGTAAAATTTGTTTTTGTGCAGATGAAGATCGATTAAAGAAATGAATCATTTATTTTATTAGCTTGTGATATGAATTATTTCTTTATTTTGCTTATCTTATATTTATATACTATGTAGTCAAATTATTGAATTAGTTCAATTGAGTTATTTTGTTCAATTAGTTCAGTTCTAAAAGATACATATTGTGTCCGATACTCATTAGCAATAGCTGTGCAGTTCAATTGAACCAACAGCGGAAACAGTCTAATTGCTCCGAATCGCTTATTACAACTTGAACTAAGCGAGAGTCAAGGCTCATGAGCGACTCAATTCAATTGAACCAGTAGCTGAACCAGTCTAATTGCTCCGAATCGCTCATCACTACTTGAACTTAACGAGAGTTAAGACTCAATTGTATGCTTTACTGCTCAATGAACTAGTTCATTTTTGATCACATATTGAATTTTTTGCACATCTTTTCTAGTTTTTTCTTATATTTACTCATGTATCGATTTATTTTATAGCTCATACTTATTATAAAAAATATTTCTTATAGAAAAACGTCTTCAGCCCTGATAGCTAATGTTAGCTCACTTGAATAATAACAATCTTTATATATAATCTTGCATAATAAATGCATTTTCTTATTGTGTGTCAATACAATTTGTTAGCTTTGTATTGATCGAGCGCTATTTGACAGTGTTTGCCCCAGTGTGCCGCACTGCTGACAACGCAGCAGCTTTAACCCATTTGACTTAGGCAACAATCGTGGCGAGAGTCTTAAAGCTCTTGCGCTCTCTCCCTCTCTTTCTCTCTCTCTTGTTTTCTATCATTTAAACCTGTCTCAAAATGTGATGCAGTTCGCTTCTCTCAACAGCCTAAGCTCTCTTGGCAGCCAAACCACTCGAACCACTCACAGCTCTTGAGTTTGTTAAGTCAATAACTCCGCAAAATGAATCATCAATGTGCGCGTAGTTCCCATAATGCGGCCCAGATATGTCCCTGCATGAATCACGTTACAATTGAACCTTAACTACTATTGGGGCAGGACAGTAATTGGCTTTGACGTGGTCAATTACGAGCCATTTGATATTTATGCTATGATATTTTCGTCAGATTAAATATCAATAAAATAATCATATCTATACTTGTTCACGTAGTGAATAGAGTATATTGGTTATATACATTTATAAAGGGGTCGTGACTAATCGCATCTGATTCTTCTACAGTTATTGTTGGTATGCTCTATAAGTGAACCATAAAAATGTATGAATATACATACTTATATACAGCGTTGCTCATAAAAATAGTAGTGATAACAATTTGAAATGAGTATTAAAATCAATACATATATACATATATATAAGAATATATATTCAAATTGCTTTCAAAATATTATATTTATCAAAAACTTTTACGGTCCAACATTTCAGTCGCACTACTATTTTTATGAACACAGCTGCATGCATTTTGGGCTTGGCAAATTGGATAAGAAACTATATATCTCTTATTTATGAAGCTTTCAAAGTTTTTAAGCTGTGATTATATGAAGCTTTGCGGCAAAATTCCTGATTTTGGTTTTCTACAGATTGTCTATACATAGACAATCTATATCTATATATCTATCTATCTATATATATCTATCTATTTATCTCATTGACACCTGGCAAGCTTGTAAATATTTATATTTTTATAAGTCTGGCTGCTTTGGCATTGTGAAAGAGTATTATGTAGCTTGCTATGCCCGATTACAAAGTTTTTTAATTGATTCTTTTTAAGGTACATGATTCAGTAAACTTATTTTTGATTTATGGCAAAATATTAAAAAAGAATTTTGCAAAATTAAGAAAAAAAAACTGTATATAGTTTATAGTCTGCCATAGTTTTATAGTTTTTCAGCTAACTATATTCCATTATCTTTAATTATGATTACAGAAAAAACTTGCATGCAAACTCTTTCATTAATTTCCACACAGTTTAGTGGACAAATAAAAACTCACCTGTTTTCTTTATATTTATTATTAATTAATATGCAGCTTATTCTGTATTGCGTAGGAGCTTCTGATTCCTTTGGCCTCACGTCTTCATAATCCACTTCAGAATACTCTTCGGATTCCAGTTCAGTCTTCTCTTCTGGTTTTTATCTTGGCTACTCTCCTAACTAATCTTCAGTCTTCTCTTCTGCCTTTTCCTCTTTTGACTACTCTCTTGGACACTCTCCCAGCTGCTCTTCAATCACCTGTTTCAGCTTCTCTACTGGCTCTCTCGCTTGATTCCTCTTCTCACTGCTCCCCTTCTGACTCCTCTGCTGACTCTTCTTCTAGCGCCGCTGACGTCTCGTCAAAGGCCAGACGCTTGGTATCCCCTTCAATGGTCAGCACAAAGACGTAGTGCGTCCGCTGTCTAGCCAATAGATGCCAGAGCGCGTCGGGCAGCTGAAAGCGATGAGTGCCTGACTCCGACTTGAACTCCTCGTAGTGTGCGACCAGGCTGTTGCGATTGCAGCGCAATTCGATGAGGCGTAACGGCACACTGGACGCAATCTCCTTACTAGCTGGCAGCAGCTGAATCTCCGGTGTCGGCGAGGTGCTCGCTTGCAGATCGGGCTGCAGCCAACGATGCTGGGCTAGAATGAGGGCACAATTGTGGGCGAAGTAGAAGCTATCGTTGCGTCGCTGAGCGTGATAGTTATCGAGGAATTTACTGCTCGCTGGCTGCTTAATCTTTAGCTGCGTGAAACGTGGACGAGTCAGCGATGTGGTGGCCTCAGCTGCTGCTGCTGCGGACACCATACGCTGGGGCAAGTGCTCTGTGGGCTGATCAACGGTTAGCACACGGTTCAGGTAATCAAAACCGTGGCCCATGACACCCTCAAGGGTGTGGCCCAGATCGAAGCAGTGGCCCAGCTCGTGACAGACGGCGCCCAGGGTGCTGGCATAGACGCCGCCGTAGGTGCGCCGATAGTTGCTCTCGTCGGGCAAACGAGTCACATCCACGCGCTCAGTGCTCCGTATGCAGTCGCCAATATCGACAAAGCGTTGCGGCCACGCATAGAAATGACCGCTGCCAAAGAGCGCCAATCCACCGCCGCCCAGAGCGGCGTGCCCGTGTAAATGACGCCGGATGTTCGCGTACGAGTAATCCCCGCTAGCTGCAACCGCGGCGCCGTTGTACCACGTGCAGCCCACAAAGGCGACGAATTTCAGTTGGAGTTGCTGTCCCCAGTCAGGACAGGCGAGTATCTCGCTGGCGAATCTCTGCCAGAGCTCGTCCTCGCTGCACTTGCGCGCCTCCTGGCAGCTCAGCTGCGAGCTAAAGACGCGACAGGCGCCGTTCAAAGTAAATGTGCGATTTGTATAGCCGGCGGCACTCAGTTTATGTGCATAGATGCACTGCACCAAGCGCAAATTGAGATCAATTAGGGCACAGCGCCGCTTCGTCTCTTGCTCGTCCTCCTTTTCGTTGTTTCGGCACACCAAATATAGCGGTTGCACTCGATATGCACTTCTCCTTGGCCGATAGCTGAACTGTATTTGACGCTGTCCGCTGCAGCAGCGCAGCTGAAGTTCACAATCTACCGCAGGCGCCGATTCTGTGTTCGATTCCCCTATGGACAAATCGAAGAGCAGCTTAAATTCACTCGCGGCGGAAAGTTGTGTCAGCTGTTCCTGTTCTGTTGTGCGCAGTACAAGTGTCGCCTTTAGCTGCTGGGCGCTGGCACAGATCGGCTGCAGTCGTCCCTTGATTAGCAGCACACTGTGCTCCACCTTATCCGCGTCCTTAAGGAGTTCAACTTCAATGTGATGGACACGCTTGCATACGTTGACGCAGCTGGTCATTGCTCCCAGCCGGCGTACGTCACTGCCCACACACACACTTATATGTACATAAATGTCAACATGCACTTGAAAACAGCTGACAGCTGCAGGTCACAGCTGTCAGTGCTAGACCGTGACAGACAGCGTGACACGAACTGCATGCGCTAAATGCATATTAAATGAGCTATACAGTTTTGCTTTGAAAGATATTGAATTTATTTCCTGAATTTGATTTTTGTACAATTTGTAGAGATTCAGTTTAGCTTACAATTTACTTAAGCTTAGCTTAAAATATGGTTTCTTCTATTTCAAGCGTGAAAAATCTAGCTCACGAGCCGAGCCCGGCCAGCTCTGAGCGCTAAATAATCGATAGCTCGTAGTTTAAATCAAAGTATATTAATTTATTATCGATATTTCGTTGCTAAAAAAGCTGCAACTGCGTGGATGTTCGCTATTTAGAGCTTTTATTATAATTATTTGTTTATATTTGACAAAGGGGAAAAATGAACGTCAATTAATATATTTTACACTTCACATATCACATTTGACACTTGTTGGGCAGACAACAACGAAATCGTGAACCGCAAATCGCTTATCAGTCATTTATTTAATTATTTATGAAGCTAAACAGAATTTAAAATTAATTTCATTCATTATTGACGCAATCGGGTTCATGACCCCCTCGCTCAAATGAAAGCTAATCAAAGCACAAACTGGTTTTCGGATTCCTTTTAACCTTAAACTTAAGACTAAGCAGCTGTCGGCAGAGATTCCAGAGATTGGGATGATGGATGGTGCATTCTTCATTACCTAAGTTTGCCATTGTGCGTGGATCGGTATTTGGAGATGCGTTCCATGTACTCATCATGCTTTTCCAAGCTGGCTAGTAGGCCGCCCGTATTTACCGGCGAATCGTTGGGGCCATAGTTGATGGGCTCGTCGTCGAGGGTGGTCATGGCACCGCCCAGGGCTCGCAATATGGCCTCGCCGGCACAGATGTCCCACTTCTTGATGATGGAACTATGCAGATAGGCGGTGGCATTGTTTGCCACCACTTGGAGCACCTTGTAGCCAGCGCCGGCAGCGGACAGCAGGCTAACCTGCTCGCCGAATACATTGCGCGCCACATCCTTGACGGCGGCTGCATGCGAGCGGGAGACTGTGATGACGGGTTGATCCGATTGCTGGCGTGGCAGCTTGTGCAACTCATCTAGATACTCGGACATGCTGTGGCCAACCCACGCCCAAGCGGTCTGACCGCTGAAGGGATTATGTATAACACCAATCACTGGACGACCGGAGACAGCAACGCATACCATGGTCGTCACATACTCATAGAGCTCCTCTGGAAGAGCAAAGTGTTAAGATGTGATTGCTAGCAAAAATATCAGTATTTGTACCTGTAAACTCCTTGGTGGCATCCAGCGGATCTACCCAAATGGTTACATCCTGCGCCGTGACTGCCACATCGGGCACAATGGCCGTCTCGTGCAGCACCGTGGGATCCAGGTCAAAGCTGTGCGCATCTTTGCATTGCTCCTTATCCTCCTCGGAGAAGATGTGGACACGTGGAAAGATGCGTTGCAAGCCCTGCTTCATCACACAATGCGAACGGCCATCCGCATCCGTAAATGGATCATTGACACCTTCGGCTGTTTTGCCTTTGCTGCGCTCCTTCAGTTGTCGCGAATGCGCCACATCTAGCACCTCGAGCCCGCCACGCTGGGCCGCCTGTATAGCCGCAATAAGCATTTTGCGCAGGTTCACTTTGTTATCGCTGCGCAGCATGCCATAAATGGCGGGTCGTTCATCCTTGTGATAGTTGAGAAAGTAGACAAGCACAATGGTCAGCAGAATGGCCGTTATGGTAGCTGGCACCCGATTGATACGTATCGTGCGTCCGTTCATTTTATCTAACGGTTTGCTGCTCATCAGGAATCACACAACGTTGTTCAACGTGCCACTGGCCGAGGGCAATGCCAGATCAGCAACACAGATGCTAGATGCTCTGCCACAAGAAAAATATCGAAAAAAAAAACCGAAAAAAGAAAACAAAAAGAAAAAAAAACAGAATCAATAGACACCAAAAACAAGTGCCGAGAGACGACTCGATGTCGGCATTGGTGTGTTATTAAACAAATAGCGTTCGCGAGCAACCGTCTTCAAATGAAGAGTGTGAGTGAGAGAGACTAGCTGCGTAGGTGAGCCAGAGAGCGGCTCCAAAACCACGTCGCGTTCGTTCACTCTTGTGTTTGTTGTTCAAAACAAACCAATTGTATAAAAAACAAAAAGAATCAACAAAAGTTGTGACGTTAGGCGTCACATGAAAATTGTGGTGGTCGGTCGATGACTGCAGCATTGAATTAAAAATCGCATAAATTTATTTCATTTTAATTTTTTTATTCTAATTTTTACGTTAAATCGGTTAAGTAAAACTCTTTAATTTCAGCATGTGCTTGCCGTATGTTCTAGCAAATACTTGTTAAATTCGAATTTTAACTCATATTCGCAGCCCGATGATAATCGACCATCGAAAAGCTGGCAGCTCTGCCGCGCTCTTTTAAAAACCTTTCGTCAAGGTGGCAGCCTAGAAATATAACTGTTTCTAGTGCTAGAAAGCAGTTTTCTCATAAATAGTAATGTTAAAACGTGACTTGCAAAGCATCCAGCTTAAGCTGTCTGATTTGGAGGAATATGAAGCTATACGAAGACGAAACAAAATCAAAGCCGCTATTGAAGCAGGCAGAGCATCATCTTTGACGGCCACCGCCACTGAAACAGCGCTATCTACCGCCAGCGACTCGACCTCTGAAACACCGGTGACCCAGCGGGAAATGGAGGAGCTGCCGCCTACAACTGGCTGGTCAACAGCTGTGATTACCAGCAGCAGTAACACCAACTCCGGTTCCACTGAAGATGATACCAGCGTGGTGGCCGTAGCCGATGACAACGATACAGTTGCTGAGCTCAGCGATGATGGCTGGGTAGACGTTGATGAGGGCGGCGCTCGAGGTGGCGAGTAATATTGGCGCCGTCTCTATATATATACATATGTATGTATACAATACCTTAACTAATTTCCACTATGTATAAGCCTCATTTTATACCAGCGAGATTGAAAGTTATAATAAACCGAATTTATACACGTTTTACAATGGAATGTATTTCCTGTTTATCTTCCATAACGGCATTGACCTTACAGCTTTTGCCTACGAGCTTTTTAACTGTTTAGTTGTTCAGTTCGTGTATGCAACATGCAAGCAAAGCTTTGCGGGTTCCGAACGGCGCTCGATTTGAATTGGCGAAAGCTATGTGCCCAAACGGCAACGAACATAATGGCAGACGGTGAGAATCCTCAGGTGGTCGTTGCGCAAATGCCACACGGTCGGTCAATGCGGCATTGTCAGCCGCCGTGTGCGCCTGTCTGTCCGCATTCGCGCAACAAAGCAAAACGTGAAACGTGGAACGAGCGCGCTGCAAGGATTGGATTGAAATATTGCCGGTGCACCGAGCGAGTCTCCAATTCGGAACTCCCGGTCGGAGTTCATGTGCGTGCGTGACAAAATTGCGTTAAATGGGCTAATTGTTTGTTGTCATCCAAATTAGCGCGAGCCTTCAAATTAATTACGTGAGCAAATTGGATTTTGCGTCAACGTTTTCGCTGGTGTCCGTGACCTGCAGTCAAAAAGATCGACCCACGTGCTAGCCTGCTGTCCCACTCTGCTCCTCTCGGTTCCTGCGATTCGGCCAAGCCAAATGTAAGTTAAACGTGACAGACAAAGACAGAGGCACTGAGACCGAGACCGAGCGACTCTGACAAACATTCACACACGAAACATGCAAATGGCGGCATTGCATCGATATAACCACCTGTCATACACACACACACATAGCTTCACATGCAAACACACACACACACATTCACATTGCACTCACAAGTGACTGGCACGAGATGCGGCACGTGCAGTGAATAGCGGAAATAAAAACAAAAGACATGCTACAGTGGAGCTTCGTTAAAAAGTAATTTATATAGATTGTCGACAGTTTAAGGCACACTCGAGGAAAAAGCTTAGCATACAAAAATGATCCATATAAAAGGATTGTAAATTCAAATATATTCAAGTTCTTGTTCACGAACCGAACTGCCAGGCAGAAATGTTCATACGAACCGATCCTTCTTTGCGATGCTGCTGCAGCGCTGGCTAAGAAGTTTTCAACAATTGTTCAGTTGTTCAATTGCACTCGCAATGAAATTCATAATTTTTTTTACTTTGTACACTCACATTTTGCGCAAAGTGTACAAAAAATTGAATTTGAGCCAAAGCGTTGTGTGTATTATATGGAATATATGCCTCTACAGCTTGGTCAAGGCTATTCCCGCAGTGCTGCTGCTCGTTTCGTCTGGCTGGGCATAGGGAGCCTTTCATTAGTTGCATATAATTAGCTCAGCTTGCTAGCTACACACACACATACAAACACACACACACACACACACACACACACACACACAGCCTGGCATGTGCAATCAGATGCTTATCCCAGCACCTGCCGCTGCTGCTGCTCATATTGCCACAGGGTTTCCCTCAACAGGTGCGACAATGCCATACGCCGGCTTCTCTTACTGATTTCCCACAGCCCGCACCACCGTGCACCATGCAGCGACGTGCATTATTAATGCGGCACAATGGACAAGTGCATGTTAAATAGAAAGCGGCTACAATGCAAACGGCCCCACTGACCTGTGTGTTAGTGTGACTTAAGCCTTCCAGCTTCCTCATCATCATCACCCGTCAGCCCGCTACGCCGCCCTTGCGCCTTCCGCCTTTTCAGCGGCTGCGGCCTTTGCTGCTTTCTCTGCCAGCCTGTCTCAGTTCCATTCACAAGTTACTTCAAGCGGTTGCCTGCTTTTAGGCGGCCATGTTTTTCATCTCTTCTGCTTTGTTGTTGTTCTCCCCATCCCGCTTTGTTGCTGTTATTGTTATTGTTGGTGTAAGTGTGTTGCTGCATGCAAAAAACAATATGGCTGCACAGTTTACAGTTGTTTATTCAGTGCACACACACACACACACACACATAGAAGTGCTTACACACGTATGTGTATGCACATATATTAATATCGATATATTTGCTTATGTATTTGTGCACTGCAGCGTTTTGTCAGCTAATTTGCATGAATTTTATTTCTGTGGGCGTGTCAAGGGGGCCGTGAGACGGCATGGCTTGAAGTTATTTTTCATGCTGACTGCACAGGAACGTAACGGCAAATGACAATGACAACTGATTGACAACAACAACAACAACAACAACAACCATTGCAAACTACGTCAAAGAAGAAAAGGGGAAATTTGCCATAATCCAATCAATACCAAAGCTTAAATGAAATGCAATTTGAATTGAATATATTTTTATTTTATTTAAATAAATATTTTCTTTAAATATTCATTTTTTCAGCAAGTTTGTGAACTACCCTCGCACAATACACAAAACTGCTTATTTTCATATGTTTTATGTTCATAGTATAAAGACTATATTCATGTATATATTCCATTTCATGTTCAACATACCCTGCTTTGCATTGCTAAACAGGGTATATCGATGTTGAGTAATCAGCGCAACGGAAGCCTAACTCACGTGCTTTAGTTTTAGCTTTTTTTTAGGTTCCACTGATTAAGCGGACCTCAGACCCCAGACAAAATTAATAATCATATACATACATATGCATATACATACATACATACATATGTACATAAGAATTCATATATTTTATGTGAGCCGTTGTGGCTTTTGAAGCATGTGATTTTAATATAAGATTTTGTGTAGTTTTGTGGTTAGTTTTTATGGCACATACCCTATACATATTGGAAATGAGTAGAGAGCAGGGATAGCATGGCTATTAACAGCATGTATGCAACAGACACATTGAAAAAGTTATACATACACATGTGTTCATATATAGAGCTAAGGCTGGAAGAACTGCATATATAAACTAATTAATCGATAATTATCGATTAGCATTAAAGCCTTCTTAAGGACTATGACTTACAAATATATATATTCAACATTGCGAACATATATACAGGGTACTCTTCAAGTCGAGCATTGCCACTAAATGAAACTACATTTTTAGAGAAGCTTATCTAATCGCAGTCATAGTCTTTTATGAGATGGACTAAATAAATATTCAGCTACTGTGCAAGCGTTAGAAATGGAACGCAGCAAACGCACGGCTCATAAGCCCGAAGCCGATAAGCCGATAACCGATAGCTAAGAAACCAAGCTGAATGTAAATGCTGCAAATTGTCTAGAGTATGAGCTTTGAGGCTGCACAAGACTTTTGCTAAGTGACTTTATCTTGACGCTTCTGTGACGCTTTGTACAATCCGCATACGATAGCCGATAACCGATAACGATAACCGATAGCGGACAAATGCAAGGAGAGGTTTCGTCTTTCGCCGAGTTCCGTTTTGGCAATAGGTGAATGGACCAATTAAACGCTATATGACTGTGCCCCCACGGCTGCCAGTGGAAGGTGTCAGTCAGTCTTATCAGGTCCGCTGGGGCAGCAGAGGCTAAGGAGCCGGCCATTGGCATTGGCATTGGCTCGGGATGGAATTTAACGCTGTCCGAGTTGTTATCTCCGAAATGGTAAACGAACGTATCTAAAAGCTGTGTGCCTAGTGTGAATCTATGGATCTGTGAACGATTCTCAGCTATTGTTGTCTATTTGTTCGAGCAAACATGAATGCAAACTGCGGCAATGGGAGAACACAACGGCAAACATGTGGAACGATTGGAAATAGGCTAAGCACACATGTGGGCTTAAAATAGCTGTGGGTCGCTTCTCAAAAATAGATTCAACTTCAATGGGATCTGTCGTTGGTTCAGGTGCGGATCGCAGTCAAATGATGCGCAGCTTACGCGCCATCCGACAGAGCTGGTTCCAGATGAACACCGGCAGCGAACGGGGCGGCGGCGGCGGCGGCGGTATGCATATAGCCCTGGCACGCACCATCAGATGACGCACAATGGGCAGCTGATAGATATAGTCGCCCAGCAAGTAGCACATATGCAGCAGCGAGATGAGCACCACCAGCGACTTGAGCATGGACCAGATCGAACGTCCGCGCAGCATCAGCCTGAACGAGCGCTGGACAGCAGCGAGCAGCGGCATTGACTGGTTGTCATCCATCAATGACAGTGTTTCCAGCATCAGCAGCTGTGCCTCTTTCTGCTTCTTCTGCTGCTGCTCCCCTGTTTGTGTCTGCTCGTGGAACTGCGGAATCTGTTGGCACTGCGAGTTCTGTGCCTTCAAATGTGTCCACAGTTGCTTGGCTGCAACTACAGCAACTGTTGCTGCAGCTGCTGCGGCTGCTGCTGTCTGTGTGCCAATGGTGCGCTGCAGCAGCTGAGCATTCAGGCTGAAGACCAGCCCGTCACAGCGTGCGCAACGATACGGCATTTCTTTCATATTCAAGACCTCATCGAAGTCGTGCGGCGGCAGCTCATCCTCTATTTGCGGCCAGTCCTGGTCGCAGATCCAGGCTAACAGATTAGCTGGATCTGTGGACGCTTTGTTGTCCTCGTTGCCAGTGACCGTGGCAGGCAACTGTACGTTCAGCCGGTTGCAACTGCTGACGATGGGTCCTTTCACTTCTGCTTCCATATTGACATCGGTGCTCTTGTTGTGGTCCCCTGGTGGGCGCAACAGCATCAAAATATATAGTTCCCATATACAGATACTTATACATACATATAACATATATATGTGTATATGCATATAAAAATTTTGTTTCTCGCTCCACTTGCTTCTCATATGAAAACGGAAAGGACTGAAATATTTCAACTCGGATATCGGGCGCAAAGGCAATGTGATCAGCGTCGCCCCGTTGGGCCCGAATACGCACCTGTGCACAGTGTTTGCTTTGCCTTTGCCCCTACAGCCCACCCCACCCCACGCCACCCCACTCCATTCAATTGCATTCCGTTTCGCTCTATTTGCATTTGCCGCATGCAATCGTTATCGATATTTTGTTATCGCTGTGCAAATGCGGCTTATCGTCCGCTTTAGCTCATATTTGCTCAAATGCCAATAAGGCTGGCTGCAAGGGGCGTGGCAAGTGCTACTGGCTGGGCTGTTTTCTTTTGTTCGCGAGCTGAGCTCATATTGACTTGGGCTTGGGACAAAGAGTTAACATGGATAACGTTATCGATAACTGTGCTATCGGTTGCTACTGATTTCACGCATTTGAATCAGTTCCGGCACTCATCTAGTATCTTTAGGCTTAACACTTCTTCTTCATCTTGATTGATCTTTTATGGAAATTATAGAAATACCAGATATATGTATATGGAACCTATATGTCTCTATATGTCTAGCTATATGTGGAGATGCACACAGGACAAAAATGAAATTTGCTATAAAGCTGAACGTAGTCAAGAAGTTCTTCAGATTTATATATAATAGATGTCATTAGACTATATAAACTAGGTAAAGATCTGTGCATATTTCCATTTATCAAAATTTGCATCTTTGATATGAATATATATTAAAGTTTACTTAAATATATATATACTGAAAAATAACATTAAAAATTACATTTTAAAAATTTAAATTTAAATATTTTAAATATAAAATTTTCAGAACTTTTTTGAAATAATTCATAAAACTACATTTTTTTCAAAGAGATCAAACATGTATGCCTATCTATAGTATATATGCTTAGAAGAAAATTGTATTTTATTAAAAATAAATTAATAAAAGCATTGCCATGGGCGAGTGACAACTGTATTCGTGTATAGGAAATCGAAATTCTTATTGGAATTTAACTGCACGTATTTATCAACTGCTCGTGTAATGATTGCTTTACATCGCTGTTGTTTTTCTGCTGTTGCGACTCGCACGGCAACAACAACAAGAACAACAATGCTTATCAATAGCACGTTAGTGGCGCTTATCAGGCAGTATTACGACGATTGGCGATCGTAAATCGTGTGACGGCGCGAGGCTTTCCGATCACGAGTTGCGCACCCACGCCTCGTCCCGCTGCGCTCCTGAACTGAGTTTGGACTAATGCCGATGTGGGGGGGGGCATGATAACACACACACATGTATATATACACATATATATATATATATATATATATATATAAACATATATATATTCGATCAAAGACCATCATAGAAAACAGTCAAGCGCTTAACGATTAATCATATACCTAGATCCATCTATATTTACTATATATATATATGCATATATATACATATATATATTCGAAAGTGTCTTCAGCATAAAATCAATTTCCCTTACACTTTGCTGCCTTTTTAGATCGTTTACACAACAAATTCACAGCAAGACTAGCACACAGTGGGGCCGACTTAACATAAACTTTAGTTCATTAGAAATTCGAGCTCAACTGAAAGATGATTTACTATGTTAAGCTTCATTAATTTTAGTTGAATTTTCATTTTCTATTACACTTAGTTTTGACTTTCTGGTTTGGCTGAACAGGCAGCTGGTGCCACTGTGCGGCAGGCTTACATTTTCAAAATGTGATACTTTGTTGTTATTAAACAGAGCTGAATTGCTTATTATTATCTGTGGCACACCGACACGGCAAATACTCTTAAGCACTGCCATAAAGATTGTGCCATAATAGTGCTATAAAAACCTTAACGATCTATAGGATATATGAAAGTTGTATATCTGGCTAGAACAAGTGCTTTATCCAATTGGAATTTTTTAATAATTTCTTTTCTTTTTTTTTTTGATTTTATATAGTAGTAAAGAAGTATCTATATATATATATATATATGTATGTCAATATCAAATAAAAATGGTATATATAGGCTATATAGATACCCTGTGCTTGAAAATGATATAGATTTTAGATTTTTATACATATATATACTTGATTCTTGTCATGCTGCCAATTGCTGCCAAAAGCTGTAAGGCCCACAAGAGCAGCACAAAGTCAGAGTGAGATAGGCAGAGACAGAGAGAGAGAGAGAGAGAGATGTATGTAGAGGCATAGTTTGTTACCAGATTCATAAAGATTGGCCATTTAGTATGATCATTCTATATATATGTATATGTTAATTAAAACTTAACACTCATCCCATTTCTAGCCACCCCCAACGCTCCCGCTCCCGCTCCCGCCCCAGCCCCCACCTCCGCTCTGCTACATCCCCAAAAATCATGGCTCGTAACAATTTACATATTCGAGAAAACACTCTGATAAGAATTAATAATACGAATCAGATTATTCTCACTCGCTCTGGGTCGGTCGCTCGCTCTCTCTCTCCCCCGCTCTCTCTCTCTCTCTCTCTCTCTGTCGCTGCTGCTACGGCGTGCTGATAAGAAAATATTAGCGGAGCGCCTAGAGAGCGACCGAGAGCGAGACAGCGAGAGCGAGAGCGAGAGAACGTTTTGTCTTTTCGTTTTCGATTCATTCGGCCGCGCATTGACAACGGCAACGGCTGTGCGTCCCACTCCAGAGCCAGAACGCTTTTAACCGTTACACGCCAAACATATAGCAAACGAATTTCAAGTTGAGCCAATATATTTATCAATATATATATATATATATATGTATAAATATATATCAATCTGAATCATTTGTTTCGGTATTTTTGCTATTGTTGTTTTGGATTTGTTTTGTTTTGTTTTTGTTTTGGTTTCGGTTTGGATTGGTTTTTGTTGTTGTTGTTGTTGTTGACGATTTGAACAACCGCCCAGTTTTGAAAAGTTGATGCGATTTCAGTTCCAAATCGGCAGCTCAGCCACGCGCAACGAGTGCAAAGTGAAGTTCTTTCAAAAAAAAACCCCCAAAGGACATCTATCTATGATCTATATATACATATATGAATAGATGAATAAATAAAAGTGCGTAGCAAAACTAATAAACAAACAAAACAATTTGAGCTAAGTCTATAAACAGAAACATCAACAAAAAGTTCAAGCCAAGGTAAGCCATAGTTAACTCTATACAACTACGATATAGGTTCTGATCGATAGTGCACTGCATTATACAAAAATATATCAAAGTTGACGGCATGCATAAAGTTGGGAAACATCGAACTTTGTGCAACTATTTTTAAAAAAGAACTCAAATTCTCTCTCTTTGACAAAAACTTACTAAAAATATACAAAATATATATATGTATGTATATATATATATATATATATATGTACATGCACGCATGCATGCATGCACATAGCGTATGTATGTCAGCGCGTCTGCTGCGGTGTAAACTTGCGATATGATCGCGCCAAAACAGGGTTCAAGGCCTGATAGAGCCCATTGTGCGCGAGCGCCTAAGGCTAATGCAGCACCGTATAAGCACTCTTCGCATATCACGTTAAGAATCGTGCCTGCCTTCATACATATATATATATATATATATATACCTTTATCTTATCAGAAGTGCAAATAATTGTATTCCCTATGCCTGCAGTATCGATTTTTGTTTATAATAATTGCAGTCGATTGCATTTTTTAAATGATTTCTTTTCTTATTGTTGTCTTTCTTATGGTGGTGATGGCTGTTGTTGTTATTCTTATTATTAATATTATTAATAATATTATTATTATTATTATTATTATTATTATTATTATTATTATTATTATTATTATTATTATTATTATTATTATTATTATTATTATTATTATTATTATTATTATTATTATTATTATTATTATTATTATTATTATTATTATTATTATTATTATTATTATTATTATTATTATTATTATTATTATTATTATTATTATTATTATTATTATTATTATTATTATTATTATTATTATTATTATTATTATTATTATTATTATTATTATTATTATTATTATTATTATTATTATTATTATTATTATTATTATTATTATTATTATTATTATTATTATTATTATTATTATTATTATTATTATTATTATTATTATTATTATTATTATTATCATTATTATTATTATTATTATTATTATTATTATTATTATTATTATTATTATTATTATCATTATTATTATTATTATTATTGGCATTCGTCGTTGACGAATTTTAACACATTTAAATAAAAAACTAAATAAAGTATTAGACAAAATTTTAAATTATTAAAATTTAATTAAATAAAATATTTTCGAATGCTTTCTTAATTTTTTTATCTTTTTGCACAGTTAAATTTTTTTTGTTGATTTTGTTTATAATTTATTATAAAATGAAATATTAAACTTAAAAAAATGAAAATTCTTTGTATTTATAACAGAATTTTTAGGATTTTCCAATGAGAAGTAAAAAAATATTTGAGTAAAATTAAAAAAAAAAAAATAAAAAATGTATAAAAATATATACAGAAATTTCAAAGAATAATATACAGAATATTCAGAATATTTAAAAAAAAAAAAATAAATAAAGTATTTAAAAAAAAAGATAATAAATTAAAATATAAAATATCTAAAAAATATAAAACTAAAATAAAAAATATTAAATATTTAAAACATATTTTTATTATTTTTTTTATATAATGTAATTACTATTTTATATTCATTAAATATTTATGATTTTTTTTTATTCAAATATATTTTATGTATAGAATTATTTAAATATTAATTTTATTTCTATTAAATTTTTGCTCTGTAGTATTATTGCCATTTAAATAATTTTTATTTATTATTTTTTTGTTATTTGTAATCTACCACCAATGAAGGGCATAACAAAAAAATAATAGTAATAAAAAGAATAAGAAATATTCATGCAGCAAAAGTAAGGAAAGGCCACAGGTCCATCGGGGCCCAGGTGAAGGCGGCTTTTCACTGTCAGCTTTGCATCGATTTCAGTGGGTCAAGTGCATGGCCCAAAAGCTGCCAGCGTTTGGGGTGGCGGGCAGGCAGGTAGGCAGGTAGGCAGGCAAGCAGGTAGGCAGACAGGTAGGCAGGTAGGGCGGGGTGTGTGGGCTGTGATGTGGCGCGAATCAAAGCCAAGGCCAAAGCAATTAAATCGTCTGACCGGACAATTCGACTGCATTATTGTGACAGGCGTGTAAATTAATAAAATGCTAATTATTGCTATCTGTAATGAACAAAGTGCGAAACGGACTGATAGAGACGGCAGCAGGGCGAGCGAGCGAGCGAGAAAGAGATCGAGAGCGAGAGCGAGAGAGAGAGAGAGAGCGAGATAATGACAAAGACGCAGGAGAAATGCAAAAATGCAACTGCGACAGTTTCGTATACATATTATTTCCTAGAAGGCTTACAGCCCCATAAATGTCATTCATTCATCTCCATTCCACACACACGCAGATTTTCATTTCTATTTCCACTTTTTCATTGATCATTCCAGCTGCTGCAGATCAAAATGAGGAAATTAACTAATTTAGGAACCATTGGAACTGATCTGAACTGAACTAACTTCGCCATGTGAACCCTGACCTAAGCCCCCCACTCATTTGGCTGATTTGGCAGCTCTCGCGCTCTCGCTCTCTCGCTCGCTCGCTCTCCCGCTTTCTCGCCCTCTCGCATGTCCTCTCTGAGCACTCGCAGCACTTTGCTCTGCTATGCTCGTTCACCTGAACGAAAAGAGTATATTGGCTTTATGCATAGAAATTCGTCTGCGACGCTGAGCTGTGCTGAGCTGCTATGGCACGCCCATTGGGGCCACATATAAATGTAGCTATGTTTGTACTGCGAGCGAGCATGCAGCAGTCGGTGGCGCGCGCCTAACAATTTTCTCACTTGTTTCTGTTTGTGTTTCTCTTTGCGCTTTTTATCGTTTATCGTTTCTTTTTGGGGGGGTTCAATGACTTGCCGCAGCAGCGACCGACAATGGCTGCCAACATTTTGCAGTAATCTAACATGCCCCACCCCCTACCCCAGCCGCCCCAGCCTAATTGACTTGGTTTAGCCATTGCCAAATTGCATTTTTCATCAGAGAATTTGCACCTTGCGTCTGTGGGCCATGGCTAGCCTAGGGATAGGTCAGTGTGCATGACGCATAACAGTTTCTAGCTGCTGCAGTGCAACGTGCAGCGTGGAGCCGCCCCTTGGGATAAACCCAAGCAGCGATATCTCAGTGAGCTAAGCTGAAGCTGTTATCGCTCGCTGCCTGACGGTGACAGCGACCGCAACAGCGACAGCGACAACGACATCGGCATCGACTTTAGACCGTTCCAATTGGACCAACAATAGAATCAAATGCCTGCCCAGATTGCAGAGCAGCTCAAAGGCATATCTATATACATATATGTATATATAAACTTATTCCAGCTGTATTTTATGGCAGCTATAATCGATTTGGACTTTCAACAAAAAAAAACAAAACATTTATCACTTTAGTTCCATAAAAAACGCACAAAAAAAAAACAAACTAGTTCACGAGCTGAATCACTGATTTGTTATAATAGCAAAAAGAAAAGTCTGTGTAATTAAGTCGAGTAATATTTAATGTATACATATATATATATATATCTGCATCTGTACTCTGACTATTATTATTATTTATTATCTCTGTCATTTTTTTTTGTTTATTGAATTTATTGAGTGGGCGGTGCACAAGTATCTCGAGCTCTCAATTAGTGACACGCTGCGTATGCGCAATATTCGTTTCATCTTTGCTGCTGCTGCTGCTGCTGTTGTTGTTGCTGTTGTTGTTGTTGTCGTTGATAATCAGCATTTTGTGTAACTAATTTAACCTTAAGAGATTAAAAGCAACATTCAGTTATCTAGCATATATACATATATATACATGTTCATTCGACTGAAAGTCATGGTCAGCAATTTTGATTTCACTTTCATAAGCAGCCTTTGTCTCTCTCTCTCTCTCTCTCTCTCTCTCTCTCTCTCTGTCTCTTTCTCTGTCTCTTTCTCTGTGTGTGCACTGAGGCTCAGGTACCTCTTGCCGAATTTTAATTGCCTTTGATTGGTCAAAGCTCGGCGCCGCCTTTCACGTCTGTAAGACGTGACTTTGTCACTGTGACTGTGACTGTGACTGCGACTCATGAGTCACTGGCGCCGTTTCCTGTTGTTGTTTTTGCTGGCGTGGACGCAGACGCAGTCGCCCCTACGCCGTCCTAATCGAGTTGCTTTGTGCTTGAGCTTCTCTTCTCATGTCTTCCCTCTGCTCTTTTCTCTATTAACTATTCTCTCTTCTTATCTTTCTTCTTTTTCTTTTCTTTTCTCTCTGCTCACTTCTCTCTGCTCTTTTTCTTTTTTTTTTTTATTCTTAGCTCTCTCTCTTATCTTCTCTATTCTTCTCATATCTCTTCTCTGTTCTCTCTTCTATTCTTTCCTCTCTATTTTCTATTCTCCATGCTTTATTCTCTTTCCTCTATTCTGTACTCTCTATTCTATATTCTCTATTTCCTATTCTCTATTATATTTTCTTTGTTCTCTATTCCTTATATTGTCTGTTCTCTATTGTCTTTCTTCTGTTGCCGTTATACTATAATTCTCGTCGTTTTCCTCTCCTCACTCTAATTTATTCTGTCCTCGCTCTCCTCTTTTCCTATTTCTCATTTTCCATCTCTCTTCTCTTCTTTTTTCTCTTCTCATTTGTCTTTCCCTTTCTACATCTATCTCTATTCTATCTTGTCTCTTCTATCTTCTTTCTCTTTTCTATTTTATCTCTTCTCTATTATTTATTCTCTTTTCTCTTCTCCCCTCTCGCTTCTGTTTTTTCCCAACTCTCTCTCTCTCTATCTCTCTTACTTTTCTTTTCTTTCTGGTCATTTCTCTCTCTCCTCTTCACTATGCTCTGCCTTGCTTCTCTCTCTCTCTATCTCTGGGCAATTCTCTTCTCTAGGGCATTCTCTGGTCATCACTATCGCTCTGCTCATTTCCTTGTTATTCCCATTTTGTTGTTGTTGTTGCTTTTGATTTCTGTTTTTCCTTCTTTATTGTGTTATTTTGCTCGTTGTGCATTTATTGTGTCATTATTATCATCGTTTGGCATTGTTGCAACTTTTGCGCATTGTTTTCACTTGACGGCTGCAACAACAGCAACAACAACAATGCAGATTGAGCATGCAAGAAATTGTAATATACATATATACATATACATATACATATACATATATATATACACAAATATTTATATATATGCATATATTCTATATAAATATGTTTAAAATATGCAGACGTCGTCTCTATAAAGCGATTAACCAACTGACGTCAGCTATTGCACTATGAAGAACAAGCAACAACATTGCAGCCGCCCTCAAGCTGCACCAGAGATGGTCTAAAAACACATCATTATCATTATCATTATCATTGTCATTATCAATTTCAATATCCATACAAATATCAATATAAATATATATATAGGAATTTCCCACGCTCCAACCAAGCAGAAGCTAAACTGACTCCAAAGACTGTGACAGCTACAGTGTGTTTGCCCTGGCTCAAAGCTCAGACGAATAGGTAGTATGTATAGTATGTATGCACACATGTGTGTATATGTGCATATATATGTATGCCTTTATTTATATGCATCCAAATTGCATGTCTCTAGTTTCAACAAGTCGACAACACTTTGTAAGCGAGCATAAAAAAAGAGCAGCTGCAGCAGAAAACTTGTTGGCATTACTCATAGAATGCAATCGATTCGTAATTTAAGAATGTTTTCGACGTTTGTGAAGATGTAGAATTAGTGATACATACATCAAATTGGATAATGCAGCATTCCAATTGGAAACAGTTAGAGATGAGCCATGAGCAGCTTGAAGGCATTGGCAGCAAACAGCATTGCATGGGCAGCACTTCAAAGGAGAACTCTGTGCGATGGGCAGCACTTTTTGCAAGCGAACAGCTCTGATTGACATGGGACTTTGAGACTTATGCTGTGTATTAGAGCAACATATATTGATATATAGATATAGATTTAGATATATTAATATATATAGATATAGTTATAGATATATAGACATATCTATAGACAGCTCAGTCGCATAGCTGCTGAATAAGTTGCCAAATCAGTTGCTATACCACAGCAGCTCTTTCTTAATGATTATCAGAGGCACAATTCATATATAGAATTATATATATATATATATATATATATATATATATATATATATATATATATATATATATATATATATATATATATATATATATATATATATATATATATATATATATATATATACATACATATATATATATATATATATATATATATATATATATATATATATATATATATATATATATATATGTATGTATATGTATGTATATATGCATACATATGTTTATATGAAATATATATTTAGTTTATTGCCACCGAAACAAGCACTGAGGGGGGGCCAGAGCCATTCTATAAATGAGATTTAATTAAAAATAAAACTTTTGTATTTTTCCTTCTACATTGTTTTGATGAACGAGCGCTTTTAATCCGATTCGTATCATATCATCTCTCAGACTGAGATCGCCCCTTTATCACTCTCTTCTCGCGCTGCCCCAGCTCAAGAGGCTGCTGATAACAACAACAGTAACTACAACAAAGACAACAATAATATATAAGGCATCGAAGCTTCTGGACTTCGTAGCGATCTGCCCCCTCTCTCCCCCTCTCCCTCTCTATTGGCAGGCTGTCAAGCCAAACATTTGTTTTCACGTTACATCGCCTGATTGACGGACGGTTCAGTAGGTGGCGAATCGACCTGATAACCGCTTCGATTCGGTTTCGCTGCTAGCAGCGAGCTGCAACGAGTAGTTAAGTCCAAAAGCTCAGACTATTGCACAAACACTGCACGAAAATTAGGTAGATAATTGTCAATAAATCAATTTCGAATGAAGATTTAAATTGTCGAGATATTGTTAAGATATGGCAACGCTCTGCCCATAAATTGGCAGATTTGTTAACTCGATAACAACTTAAGTTTCAAGCTTTACTATATGCCTAGCATATTATATGGAATATACTCATATATCAAATTGATCTTTTGTAATATATATTTCTTTAGAGCCCAAAAAAGATGTTCGCATGCATCTGTCTGGAAGATCATTTAGATATATATCTATATTTTGAGCTTTATCATATAGAAAATAGAACTTATCTCAGTTAAGCTTGAAAAAACTTTCATTTCAAGAAGCATCTTAAACTAAAGTTATATGGTCCTATAGCTTTGCAGTTCTATAGATCTATAGTTCCTAAGCTATATATTTCCATTGCTCTATACTATCTTTTTGCTTTCCAATTTCTCATAGTTTTTCCAATTCCTTTTTATTTTCCAGCCCGGCACAACATGCCGCAGCAGTTGCAATCGCAGCTCAGATAGGAAATTTTCTGGATCTGAAACACACACACACACACACACACACACACACACACACACACACACACACACACACACACACACACACGCACACACGTGCACACACGTCGCTGAGGGAAGCAACTCCAGAGGGCACGAACACGTTCCACACTCCACATTCCACAGAACACAACAGAGAATCTAAAAATGGTGCACGGACCGCCAGCGCGCAGAAAATCGCAGCAGCAGCAACAGCAGCAGCAGCCGAATAACGGGAATGGAAATGCGAATGGACAATGTGAAATGGATATGGATCCAATGCCTACGCCTCCAGATGGGGGCTGGGGCTGGGTTGTGGTCTTTGGCTCGTTCATGATTCACATAGTCAGTAAGTGCTCATCCAAAAGTCAATTAACCAATGTGCGCACTCGAGACAAGTGTTCGAAGGATGCGCACAGTGGGGCAAACTTGAATGTACAATTATAGCGGCATAGCAGAATCTACACCTAAAATCTATACAGTAGTTCACAGTTAGTTGTCAAGTGGAACTCACGCAGGGAGTACTACAAATTTTAAAGATTACCACAAATCAGATTTATAATCGAAGAGTTAGTTAGATTTGATATGAATATATATAAATAAAGGTTATCGACAACATTTTTGAGTGTAATCTAATTGTTTCAGACACTATCAGGCTGCTTTGCCTGAAAACACTTGTACCCCTGATTAGCTAATGCTCAATCTATAATCGAATAGATAGGACACTATCAAATTCTATAGTATTTTCATATAGCAAAGTCTAAGTTGATTCAACTTAACTAATTTGTCTTTATTAAACTAATTGCAAAATTAGAACAGAATTCGAGTTAGTGAAGCGCAAAAAGTTAGATATGAAGCTAAACTATCGCACGAAATAGGGCCAAGCTGCGCCTGTAATCCGATAGCAATTAATCGCAGTAGTTCGTGCAATCCCAACTATCGTCTTATACAAAGATACGTTTGTAGTTCGATAACAATTTATCACAACAATGAAATCGCCTTTTTGAGTTCAGCTCAAATGACAATTGAATTGCGATAAAATGGCGGCAAGTGCAAAGCGCATGCTTTTAAATTTGTAAACAGATTAATTGAATTAGCTCGCAAACAAATGTATTGTATCTATGTGTTAGTAAAACGAAGTTAATTAGTAATTAATTAACATATGAATATTAAAAATAAAAAATTCCCCTTTACAATGTGGTTCAGTTGAGGTTACGACTTACCCACAGGTAGTGGCCATAAATTTGATAAACATATGTATGTATATTTGATATACAGAGCAATTATCAACTTTTATCCACTGTATACACTTTGTATTGAAGGCTATTAAAAGTGTCTGTTGTTGATGCTTTGATTGCTGCTTCACTTTCTAGTTGAATTTGCGGCTGCCAATTGGCATGGCAACCGCCTGGAGCTGGCTCCATGCAAAAAGCAATAAAAAATAGAAAAACTATAAATATATGTATTTAGTATATACAGGTATATAAAAACCTTGGACAGTTTACGATATGAGTATCATAAATACGCGCTTTAATCGTGCAAATCAAATTTGTTAGCCAGACGCCCGATTACCGCTTAGCCATAAAACTTAGTTAGCTGTTGATTTACGATAGGAGTCGAGCTATAGATATGGATATGGGCTGCGCATACGAACAGACGAAGGACACGCGGCATGGCACACATGTAATGGCTTGAACATAGCTATTAATTTGGGTAATTGGCCAATTGGCTGCACAATCTTATCGACCCCCTAATTGACACGCCATAAGAAGCTTCACATGTCGCCATCGGCCATGCCCCTTATCTTCGTCAAGTTTCGGCCCATAAAAATGCCAACGGTAGCAATGCTGATAAACAATCAACATAAAAAAACCAAAAATAGTTTAATGATATATATGGAGATATTTGGTGAATTTTATTAGTTTCGAGCCTAAACTGATTTATGAAGAATTTGTGGGAATTTCGCATTTGCATATATAAAAAAAAATGATTGCCTACTTGTTGGGGCTTTTATTTTAACATGTAGCTAAAGAGGAGACAATTTATCGATAACTGCAAGCCTTGCAAGTTCGAAAAGTTCATGTTTTCGCAGATCTATAGTTTTATAAATCGATAAATCTAAGTTGGAAAATTGTTTTACTTTTCCCGAATAGCTCAGCATATTCCAAAGAAAAGCTATTCTTATCGAAGTTCGAACTTCTGTGAGTTAGGATAGATGTACCTACAGATGATCCTGAATTTGGGAACCCACTTTTGTCAATAGGCTCAGGCACTCTCCACATGCCTAGATCCAGTACATTTCGAACTACTTCAGAGTTAATTTATAGTAATAAATGAAACGAACGTATTTATTTTAGCCGATGGCATGACGTACTCCTTTGGCATATTCTACAACGAGTTTCTCACGTACTTCAATGAGGGCAAAGGCTACACCGCCTGGATAGCATCCATAATGGTGGGCGTTACCTTCTCGTCAGGTGAGCTCTCAGTGTGTGCACTATGAGTTGGCCTTGACTAATCAGTAAAGTGTTTGCATCTGATCAGGTCCCATCAGTTCGTCATTTGTGAATCGCTATGGCTGTCGAGCGGTGACCATTGCCGGCGCCATCCTGGCCGCTGGCTGCATCATCGTTAGCATGTTTGCCCAGAATGTGGCCACGTTGATTGTGACCATCGGCTTCGGCACCGGCCTGGGCTTCGGGCTCATCTATTTGCCGGCCATTGTCAGTGTGACGCAATACTTCGAGGCGCGTCGCTCGCTGGCCACGGGCATTGCCGTGTGTGGCTCGGGCTTCGGCACCTTTGTCTTTGCACCGCTGACGGAGCTGCTCATTGGCAGCTATGGCTGGCGTGGTGCGATGCTCATCATTGGCGGCGTCGTCCTGAACTGCATCATATTTGGAGCGATGTTTCGGCCGCTGGAGGCGCCGCGTCCGAAAGCGCCCAAGCTGGCCAAAAAGTCAGCGATCATGGATCAGAATGTGACGCCAGCCGAACTGGAGCCGCTCAAGGCGCAACTGACTGGAACGAAACCAGTCACAGATCAGTATCTGCAGCTGCCGCAGCGCCTCGATGCACCAGTCAATGGTGGCAACGGACTATGCCGCTCCAACAGCGTGGGCCACAATCTCAAGCCCAGTCTGGTAAGTGGCTAAAGTCTGGTCCTCTCCAGCTGCAGCTTAACTCACATCTATGTGATCTGGTCATGCAGAACAACAATTCAAATGGTCTGATCAATGGACAGTCTGTGACCGTGTCGACGGTCATGAAGAGCAACAGCAATGATGATCTGGGTCGCACCTATGCCAGCCAGCCGCAGTTGATGCCGCTGCGGGAGACGCATCGGGAGCGCAGCGCCAGCGGCACCATGTATCGCCCGGATGCACTCTATCAGGTAAAAATCTCTCGCTCTCTCTCTCTCTCTCTTTCTCTCTCCTGAAACAACTCAACTCACATCTTTTCTTATAGGGCTCACTGCACAATATACCAGAGTATGCCAGCTCACGGAATGATCTCTCGCATTCGCGCGCCGGTTCCGGCATCATCAAGCGCTATGGCTCCCTAAGACAGAGTCATCCGCTGGCCCAGAGTCAGGTAAGGACACACACATATGTTCATATGGGAGTTATATGGACTATGGCTATTGAAATATCTTTGAGATACACTAAAGTTGAGATACACTTGAGATAACTTGGGATAGTTTGAAGTTAGCTGGAAACTCTCTCTGATATATCATTATGAAGCCAGCAACACAAATCAATTGAATATCAAATATATTCGGTATAGTCATAGCTGAGACTCAATCAAATTTCTGAGAATACTCTCAAAACTTACTTCTCCCATGGGAAATAAAAACATACGCTCAGTTTATGTTTTCCAATGTCAATACAGGATTTATTGAAGCTCTGTATAATGTTGAATGTCTCCAATGCTTATTGCCGAAACATTCGGATTGTACTTTTGCATGTATCTCTAGGCAATCATAAATTTCCCAAGAATATTATATAGTTATAAAAAAAAAAAAACAAAAAAAAATAAATCATTAACTTAGATTTGAATGTTGTGCGCGGTTAGGCCAGAAAGTGAAGCCACATCCAGCTGAGCAACTTGTAGAGCAGATACAAGCGCACAGCATTATAGATACCATTCTTACTGCAATCATAGGGATATAGTATATAAATTTAGATAAAGAATGCTTTTTTCTGCCACTTACATGCGCATTATCAGCTGGGCGCGAGGCAGCGTGCTGGGATCCTCGTTCAGCAGATCGTGCCGTATGCTCTGGATCATGTTTTTGCAGGCGTGTGTGAGGCGCTCCTCGTTGTGTGCATTTTCGTACTCATCGCTTAGATCGAACTCGGTGCTGCAAAACAAATATGAATTGAATGACATGATCAAAGATGAGAGAAAGAGAAATACTAGATCATATATCAGAGCTCAGAGATCAGAGATCCGAGATTGCAGGTCAGAAATCCGAAATTACAGATCAGAGATCACAGATCTGAGATCACACATCAAAGATCAGAGATCTGAGGTCAGAGATCACAGATCTGAGATACGAGATCTGAGATCACAGATCGGAGATCTCAGATCAGAGATTACAAATCAGAGATCCGAGATCACAGTAACCGTAGATCACATATCCGTCGATAGATCACTCACCCTTTGATCTGCTCCATCATGCGCTTATAGTCCGTCACGCCGGGACTGTCATAGTTGTTGAACATAAAAGGCTTCATTACCTCCAGCGTGTGGTAGAGCTTACGCTGAATGGCCAATAGTGCCGGTGGGCGGCCAGATAGCCTCAATAGCAGGTCCACCAATATAGCCGGCAATATTTGCTTGGTGATGAACAGGAACTTGTAGACGAAACGATTATCCGTGTAGTGACAGCCGGGCACACTAAGGTTCTTGAGAAAGGCGGCGCTGTACCACAGATTCATGACGTCCATGTGGGAGGCCATCTCAATGAAGGTGTACGGTATGTGTGTCTTCGACGATGTCTGGTATATCAGTAGCTCTTTTGGCGTGCTGAGTCAATCGTAAGAGCGCACCCATTAGAGCTGTTATTGGTAGAGGCACTTCAAATCGAACAGTGTCTACTTACCCCTCACGGTAGGCATCGTAGCCGCATTTCGTATAGTAGATCATGCCCTTTATGCCCATGTCCTGCGGCGTTATGTCCAGATACGCCGAGCGGCCTATATAGACGGTCTTCAGCAGGCCAGCGCCCACCAGCGAAAAGAGACCCATGGCGCCCATCAGCGAGGGCGCGTAGCCGGGCAGCGGTTCGCGCACAGAGAAAAGCACTAGCAAAACATTGCAGAGATTATCAACTATAGCTTATCGAGAGCAGCCCAGACAAACCTATCGACGGCCGATAGACGATAACTGGCAAGCGTGTGCGATAATCGTTGATCAGCGATTCGGCCAGATTCTTCGTAAACGTGTAGGTATTGGGAAAGCCCACAATCAACCTAGAGAAATGCATAGAGAGTGGATTAGGCAAGAGCTGATAATACCCTATACAATTGGGCGAAATGGGGTAGATTGGTTGGTCTTATTGTAATGAGAGACTATCCAACTCTGAGTTGGTGATACAACTACTTGGCCCAACAGTCAATGCAGCTACCGTTTCGAATTCTAATTGCAAAATTAATGGAACTTTACAGTTTGAGAGTCACAGTCAAAGTCGATGCTTTCTCAGTTTGTTTTGTGTCAAAAGTTTAACATTCAGCAGTCGTCGACCGTCCTTCATAGTTGTGTATGCATACAGTTTTAGAGTCACTCGGTTCAAATATCAAATACAAATAGGTCGCCTCAAGTTAATTTTAATTCAACAGTTTTAGAGTCGCCGCTGAGTCACAATTCTGTACGTACAGTTTGAGAGTTATTGAAATTAGTTATGCAAAATTCAGGTAAAATGCTTGCCGTGTTGTCTGGCAGTTTGAGACGCACTATTTTAGTTGCGGTTTGACAGTCATTGAATTCAGCAAGAGGGCAATTGTCTGCTCTTCCTCTGTTTTCTGGGGCACGGTGTTAGCGTCACAGTATTGAGCATTCACTTAAATGGCACAGTTTTAGTGTCACTTAATACAGTTTGTTCTTAACACGCCTATCACTCACTCTCACTCTGTCTTATGGGCAACTTACTTGCGCGTGAGCGTGTCCAGAATGCTGTCGTCCTTGATCTCGTGCAGCAGACGCAGGCATAGGCGCCAGTCCATGGGCGAGCCATACCACTGCAAAGAGGAAGAACAAGAAAGAGCTTAGCTGGAGGGACAGGGGGCGGTGGCGAAGGCATGTAGAAACAGCATTTGGAGTAGACAAAAACCTTGGGTTCCACACGCTCCAAATACGGATTGCTAAAGAAGGTGGAGACATGGACAAAGATGCGCAGATGACGCAGCTGCTCGGCAAATTTCAGGGCCTCTAGAGTGCCGCCCACGTTCAGCTGGAGGGCAACGCGCAGTGGCTCGTCGAAACGCACCGTTGCCGCACAGTGAAACACAATCGAGACCTGGTCGAGCAGCTTCAAGTGATTGGGGTCGATGCCGAGGCTGGGCTGTGCAACATCGCCCGGTATGGCGATCAGTTTGTCCAGCTCCTGTGGCTTCTGGGCGCGCAGCACCTGAAACACTTTCGCCTCGCGCATCTTGGCCAGCCGCTGCTCGGCAGTCAGCTGGCCGCGCGGACGCAGCAGCACATAGATCCTTCGCAGATTGGTCGAGCGCAGCAGCTTCTCGATCAGCGCCTTGCCCACCACGCCCGATCCGCCGGTGACAAAGATCTCGCTGCCCTCAAAAAACTCGGCCAGTGTTTGTGTCATTGCCAGGCGTTGCGTATTCCTTCAGCTTCAGCTCCAACTCCAGTCCCAGTTCCAGCTCCCGTTGTTGTCCGCCTCGCGATCACAAACACACTAAACCCTACCGATGGGCAGCGTCGCCTTAGCGACTCGTGCTGCCCGCCCGTTAATTATTCATTGGATCAACGGTCATTAAACCCACATGAGCTACTTAAATAGAGCGCATTACAATGAATGTATATTCCGGTCGGACATGTGAAGCTCGCCCCATTGAACGACGCAACGCAACGAAATTGCTCGAGATTCGCATGGGAGTTACGTATAGCATTCGACCTTGAATGGGCTCTTTCGGTGTGCAACCCGAAAGTGCTAATCTAATTAAATACAAATCGAATGGTTCTTACATGAACTAGTTCTATGGATGAGTTTATTAAATAAATTGAACTGGTACTAAAAGGAACTAGCCAATTTTATACACTGAAGTATATTTGTAATGAACTCGCAAATGAATGAATATATTTTAGAATAAACTAGTTCATTTTTAAGACAGAAGTGAGCTTGTTTATGTATTTTTTTTAAATGAACCAGTTCTTCTGTATATTAATTGATCTATGTTGCATTTTTGGAGTATTAAAACAGAACTAGTTCCAAAAGGTGTTGATAAAAACAATTTGGGTTAGCGTCACATACTGAACCAGTTCTTGGATTTATTACTTAATCCACTAGTTCACAGTAATTGAACAGAATGAACTAGTTCTGAGGCATAACTAGTATCTCAGTGAAAGAATCTATCCCAGATATGAGCTAGAGCGAACTAGTTCCAAAGAGTATTAGACACTGAAACGTTTTGATTATAGAACCACTTTCAAGAAGACATAACTGGTTCGAAGTATTTCAACTGAAGTCTCAGTGAAAGAATATGAGCTGGAGGGAATTGAGAAGGGAGCGAGAGAGAGACTGTCGCCTATCCGCATAGGAGAACAAACTCAATCTATCTATCCCCTGACCTTTTCTGATATATTGAAAGGTGAACCAAAGCTGATTTGTTCTGCTGTTCACAGGAGATGACCAAATGCTGCGGCTGCATCAGCTGCTCAAAGGAGACACGCGACACGTTCGCCGAAATGATGAACTTCTCGCTGCTGAAGGACGTCATCTTTGTGATATTCTCCGTGTCCAACTTCTGCACGAGTATCGGTTTCAACATGCCCTATCTGTACGTTGTCTCCCAGGCGGAGACACTGAACATCAGCAAGACCGATGCCAGCTATCTGATCGCCTCGATTGGCGTCGCCAACACCGTGGGCCGCATCATTCTCGGCTACATAGCGGACAAGCCGTGGGTGAATCGCCTGCTCGTCTACAACGTGTGCCTGACGGCGTGCGGCATAGGTAAGCCAATTGGAATCCAATTACTCTATTACCATATATCATCTCTGGTATTTGGATTTGTAGCGACTGCGATGGTGCCCCTCTGCAAGGATTACAATTCACTGTTGGCCTATTGCGCCGTCTTTGGCTTCACCATTGGCGCCTATGTGGGCCTCACCTCGGTCATTTTGGTCGATCTGCTGGGCCTGGAGAAGCTGACCAATGCATTCGGCTTGCTGCTGCTCTTTCAGGGCATCGCCAGCTTCATTGGACCACCAATTGGCGGTGAGTTACTCCCACAGATCCCCAAATTCATATGAGACTTAACCAAATGCTTCTCTATCTGCAGGCTGGATGTACGATATTACGGACTCCTATTCGCCGGCCTTCCTCATGGCCGGCATCATGATCGCCATCAGCGGCCTGGTCATGTTCGCCATACCGCCGCTGCAGCGCTACCAGGAGCACAAGGCTGAGCAGAAGTTCAACGCGGAGCACCTGGCGCTCAGCTAGCTTCGCTTCGCCTCGCTTCGTCGGGCGCGGGTCAACGGGGAACTAACTACAAATCATTAGAGTATGATTTACGAGTGTATCTAAAATATTTTTATACTCTGTTTTTTTTTTATTTGTTTTTTTTTTTAGTTTTAGTTTTTTATTATTTTATATATGAAAATATATATAAAGGAAAATTGTATGGAAATTGAGCAGCGTGCGCTAGACAATATATGTACTAAGAGTAGGCTTAGGTTCGGGGCAACACACACACACACACGCACACACACACACATAGCTATAGATATAAATTATTTATAAATCAACATAGCCAAAAAAAAAGGGTAGGGGAAAAGGTACAACAGCAACAGCAACAGCAACAGCAACAGCAACAACTATTGAGCACGCAACACTTGCTGTTTACAGCCGTGTTTTGCATACCCTGTTAACAGTGCAGCAGAGAGTATATTGATGCTCGAAATGGCATGAGCCTTAACTCTATAAACACATATATAAAAGCCAATTAGCCACGCCCACTCACCCATTGGCAGGCATAGAACACACCGCTTGGCATGCAGTTGACTCGCAGTTTGACAGGCATCAAGCAATCAAATCGATCTGGAATTGTAAACAACGCATTCAGCCGTCGGCTACGCCCGTTTGGCCCCATTTTCACTTGTTTTTCTGCTTGGATTTATTTGCGTTTTTTTTCTCTCTTTTTTTCGTAGTGTTTCCATTGAGTTTTCTAATTGGAAACGTTGTCATTAGCATTACGTTGATATACTCGTGCAGCAGAAGAGACATGCACAAGGAAAGAACAGAACATAACATAACATATTTCCTCTATATTTACATGCCTATATACCACATATATATACATATATATATATCTATATATATATATAAATATATATATATATATATATACTTTAGTTTTAATAGCCTGACAATTATATTTTGTACGATTATGATATTTTGTTAAATTAAAGTAAACAAAAGAAGACGAGACATTTGATTTGTTTTCTATTTGTATACCCCGAACCCATTGAAAATGGACAATCAGGGTAGATTGGTTTTGTTAAAGTGTATGTAACAGGCAGAAGAAGGCGTGACAGGCCCCATAAAGTATATACAATCTTGATCGAGGTGACAAGCTTAATCGATTTAGCCATGTCCTTCTGTCTGTCCGTCCGTCTGTCCGCTTGAATGACCGCGTCAATCTCAGAACCTAGAAGAGCTAGAGACTTTTGTAAGGTCTGTGTTTAGCGCGCACAGATGGAATTTGTTGTTTGAGAACTTTATCGAAATGCAGTTTTTAAATTATATCCCGAACATCTTTGGAGCTAGAGTCGCCAAATTTTGCTTTTAGTTTCATTTATACATATGCGTATGCTTATATGCGTATACGTATGCATAATGATTCATTGTATCATTTTTGCAAGATTGCTTGATAAAAATCAAAGCTATGGCAGATTAAATTTGTGCCCGCAAGATGTTTGCCATGTCCTGTCGTAATATTTAATGGTTTCTAGTTGACCTTCACATACTCGGCTATATTTTGCCTATTATGCAGTCCTAGTAAGCCTATAGAACCGAATTCTTGCAGTATGCGCTTGAGTTTGGTAACAAGATATGTATGTATGCCTTTTAACAGCTACCCCCCCCCTCCGCACTTCTCCACCTTTCTTTCCCCGCTGGTTTCTAGTTGACCGTTATATCCTTGGTTAAACTATACCATAGATATAGTCCTGTGAACCCACAGCGATGAATATCAAGGTAAGTAGACTCGATCTAATGTTACAGTAAGCTAACATCAATATGAAAAAGCATTTTTGCATCCTAATGCTAAATAACATAACACTAACATTTTCATATTCAATGTTGAATAACATTATTATGTTAACTCAAGTTCAAATTGAAATGTTAACCCAACGTCAAGCAAAAGTGCAATTTTAACTTAAAGTGAAATAGCATGCGTCACCCCGCTACTGATTTCTGTGCGCCTGGTATTTCACCTGAATTTATATACAAGTTTGCCTATTTAACGAAGCAGCGCCTCTTGAGCTAAGATTGGTTTATCAACCCAAGGTTAAAGTCAATGTAAAATAATACTCGGCCACCTTCTACTCATTTCTGTGCTCCTGGTATTTCAGCTGAATTTACATGCAAGTTTACCGATTTAACGCCGCAGCGCCTCTTGAGTTAAGATTGGTTTATTGACTCAAGGTTAAACAAAATGTTAACTCAATGTTAAATAGCATGCATCGCCCTACTACTCATTTCTGTGCGCCTGGTATTTCAGCTGAATTTTCAAGCACTGCTGCCCCGTAATGCTAGTCAACAACTACATTTTGTGAAATCATTTTTCTGGAGAGATTCAATGCGAATTTCCCACAAACAGTATAAAAGGTCGGCTGAAAGGAAAGCATACATATTTGTGGACAATTTAGTCGTTTAGATATCCAGGACTATAGCCTTAGTATTGATCACCAAGGCTATGTGGGCCAACTAGGAATCATTAAGGGGTTGCAGGGGCTCATGTAAAAGGCCTGCTAAAAGAAAAATCATTCATATTTGTGGACCAGTAGTCTGATCCTATAGGTTTGCAGGAATATGTCCTTGGTATGGCATAACCAAACACATGTAGATCGACTGGAAACCATTTCAAAGAGAACAGCTAATTTGCAGCTGTCTGCTGAAAGAAAAACATTCAAATTGTTGGACCAGGAGTTTGATCCTTTTGGCTTTCAGGACTATATCCTTGGTATGATATAACCAAGGATAAACCATTGAAACGGCAATGCAAATATTTTTTTTTTTATTTTTATTATTACTTTTATACTTTTTATCTGCCAGTATTCAAAATACTTGATTTTTTATATATTAATTTATGATCGCGATAAATAAAAATATGATTAGTTAAAATTTATCATATTGATTCATTTATTCATTCATTTATTACTTCCTTCAAGTCTATTTATTTTAACTTTTGCTAATGTACCTTTTACATCTATAAATCTCAAATAATACTTATTGTAATACCTATTGCAGTATAAAATTCATTTGCTGCTAAACAAACTGAAACAGAAGCCAAATGCTATTGGTTTCGCCTTTTGCGATTCCCTTAGATTGGCTACATTGTCAGAGCAGGCAGGCGGACAGGCAGTTTCGCTGGGTGTTCTGTGGGTCAGTTGAAGCTCCCATGTGGAAGCGTAGAGCCACACAAAATACCTTTACGTTTTCCCCAATGAATACAATTTCGATATGTCATAATTACGCTCTAAATATTTGATTGCGAAAGTTCATCTAGAAGAAAACTTATTCAACAAATAAGTTTCCATAATACAGCCCCAACTGCAGCCCGAGCGCAGTCGCTGCGTTCACTGCGCAGTTGGCAGAGCGCGTGCCTATGCATGCGTGTGTTTGTTCGTGTGTGTGTGTGCATGTGTTGTTTGCTATATATCTATGTATATATAATATAACCCTGATTATAATGATTATAACATCAGCTCTTCTCAGGGTTCAGGGTATCTCGTAGTCGAGCAGTCTCGACTGGAGCACTCTTATTTGTTTTTTTTTTTCTATTTTTGTTTTTGTTTTTTTTTCTTACACACAATTTGAAGTCAAGAAGTCGAATTTGCAAATCGAAGGGAACAGACGTCAAGAGTTCATATACATGTGTCTATATATATATATATATATATATATATATATATATATATATATATATATATATATATATATATATATATATATACACAGATATGTATGTGTGTGTGTGTGAGTGTGCGGCTCGCTAATCGCCAATGCTTACAAATGACATTAAGTAAACTCAAAGTAAAACATATCAAAGGCCAACTTTTATTCGGTTTTGGGTATTTCAATTTCGTGGCGAAATGACTAAAGTCTAGATGGAATCCAATTGGATAGATACCATTTCTACTGCTCAGCATTAGTTGGCAGAATATCACAGACAGCTAACTGTGCTATATATAAGCTATATATGTACATATATTGCTGATCAAATGACCAATAGTTTGATAGGCAATTTGACTTGGAACTAGTTCATTTTGTAAGACTACTCATAACTTGTTCATTATGCTATTCTGCTCGGAACTAGCTTGGTATGTTAGACTACTCATAACTAGTTCATTTTATTGGACTGCTCATAATTAGTTCAATAAATAAAATTCATGGAAACTACATGTAGGTCAGCTTTTAATACTCATTGTTTAATAGGTAAAACTAATCGGAACTAGTTCAGTTTGTAGCACTTCTTGGTACTAAATCAATAAGTAAAACTCATCGGAACTAGTTCCGTTCGTAACACTTCGTTTGAGCTACTTTAATTAGTAAAACTCATCGGAACTAGTTCTGCTTGTAACACTCATTGAAGCGAGCTTAATGGGTAAAACTGATCGAAACTAGCTCAGTTTGTAACACTCCCTGGAACGAGTTCAATAAGCAAAACACATCGAAACTAGCTCAGTTTGCAATACCCCTAATAAAGAGTTCAATAAGTAAAGCTCATTGGAATTAGTTCAGCCTCTAACACTCTTAGCAACGAGTTCAATAAATAAGACTCGAACTAGTTTAATTTGTACCATTCGCTGGAGCTAGATCAAAAATAAAAATCATCTGAGCTGTTACAGTTTGCAACTGTCTTTGGAACTAGTTCACTAATTCACTCGAAATTACTTCCAGTCTTTTTGAATTTCAAAAAGAATCTCTATTATTCTGCTGGACTCAATCATGCTGGCTAGTGTTATTATCGCAGAGCCAATAGTTTGGGCTTGGGTAACACCAAATGCGTCTTTAATCTATTTAAAATTCGAATTCAAATTTCACGAATTTTAATGATTTACTTACATCGCCGAATGAATTTTATTTCGAGTGCCCACATGTCAAGGGGGCGTGGCACTCAGTAAATGTAAAAAAGGCGGTCTTTGATAGAGCTGGATTTATATTTTTTATTGTATTCCTAAAGCGATTACAAAATAGAAGAAGGCGGAAAAAATAGACATATTTTACTAGCTACAACAATTCCATGGCATTCACACACGAACGTACGCACGCGCACACACACACACACGCACACATACATACAGACACAGAGACACACACACACACACACACACACACACACACACACACACACACACACACACACACACACACACACACACACACACACACACACACACACACACACACACACACAGACACATATACACATGCACGCAATGGGTGTCCGTCAACTGGCAGCGCTCACTGTATCTCCTCGTTGATGAGCTTCTTCAGCGTGCACTCGCCGGCGCCCAGCTTATGCAGTATGGCCAGTATCTCCTCGCGATAGCGATCCTTGTGAGCCAGCTCCTCTGGCGTATACTCCTCGGCGCCGATCCGGGTCATGCGCCAGATGACGTTCAGCTTGGCCTCGATCAGCACATAGTTGGATGGCGGGCAGAAGCGCGGGCACAGCTCATTAATGAAGTGGATCATGTCGCGCACGCTGCACGTGTTGATCCGATTGTTGATCGTGTTCAGGGCAAAGTCCTGGTAGCGCGCCATCTTGGCATGGGGAAAGACGTTCTCGCAGCTGAGGCAGCGCCAGTCCGGCTGCAACGTCTTCGTCTGCACGGGTATGACCAGGCCCTTGCAGCCCTGCTCCCGGCAGAACAGAGCCGACAAATACGTTCCGTTCTCCTGCAAGACAAGAAATGGAATTCAGTGAGACAAAGCCGAGCTGAGATTGACTACCAATGGGTGTAGAGTATAAGAGCGAATCCAATTGGATTCCACTTGGCATGCAATTCAAATTTATGCTGATAAGCTGGCAACGCTCCGCCTATAGGCGAGACTTTTACAGCACAGGCTGCCGCACGTTAATTTTGAAATTTCGAAAGCTTCAAAATGCCAACTGCTAATGTTGCCATATGGATATGCTAAATAGGGTGGCAACACTACAGCTAAGTAACGTTTTGATTGAGTGGCAAATGCTTATATACATATATATGTATATCCATATATATATAGAATCGAACGGCAATTACTAGTTTTCAGCATTAATAAAACTTCAAAAATTAAAAATGAATAATCGACATCTATAGATAATTTCTTTAATCTTGTAAAGCAGTTTAGTTTAGAGCAGCTAAGTGAAAGAGACATGGAACTAGCAACAGCAAAAGTGGAACAAGAGTAGCAAAATATGTAAATGGGAATTGAAGACTTTAGGTTAGTTCTTAAAGATCCCTAAAACTTTTCCAATTGCTCGATAAAAAAATATGAATTTTGAGCCAAATTCAAGTTTAACATAATAAACAAGTAGAAGTGCTCCAGTTGGAAGTGCTAGACTTGAGGACTTCCAATTTTAAGCACCACAATTATTATCCAGCTGATAGAAACAAGCAAAATTTAAATTTAAAAGATGGGGAGAACCAATGTAATCATGTCGGATAGGTATCTTGGAATAGCGGATATGGGTTAAGTAATATTTAAAGCAAATGCAGTCAATTGTGCAATAAATAGATTAAATCAGTTTTCGTATTATTTTCAATGTTATCCGACTAGATTGAATGAAGAACAAATGTAAAATCATAGCAGAATGAGTGAATCAGAAATTTCACACTGCGTGTGGCATACGTACATATGGACGGACAGAGAAACAGACGGACAGACATGGCTACATCGAATCCAAATATATTTACTCTATGAGGTCTGCCACACCTGTTTCTGCCTGTTACATACATTTTTAGAAGCCCAGCATATCCTGTTTTCCCATTCTCAATGTTTTCAGTGTATACAAAATAGAGTTGAGCAAGATATATTTCTCAAAAAATTATTAAAAATCTACAAAATTAGTGAATTTGGCAGTAGAAAGAGCATTAAGAGGCCGTTGGTGTTCACCTGTCCAAGGCACTCACTCACATTTACATACATATATATATATATATATATATATATATATATATATATATATATATATATATATATATATATATATATATCATATCTCATATGCATATAAATATATATACTAGATACAAATTTTTGGCTCTCTTCTGCTTCATCTTTGTCATTTGCATAGTTCGCCCGCATCGGCTAGAGACCGGAATGGCCTAGGTTGGGCTGGGCTGGGTTAGGTTGGATTGGATTGGCGTTGGGGTGAGCTAGCGGGACGCGGGTTGGGTCTGTCATACGGCTATCAACCACAATGTGTCATGGCGGGAGTGGGATAGAGGGGGGATGTCATGTCCGAAACTGCGGCAGCTGCCTTGGCTGTCTGTGTCGCCTGGCTGTCAGTTGTGGGTCTGGGTCTCGGTCTGGTCATGTTGCACTAATGAGCCTCACGCTCATGTTCCCGCACTAGTTGGAGCACTACCTACACATACATATCTACATCTATATCTACATCTATATCTATATCTATATATATATATATATATATATATATATATATATATATATATATATATATGTAGGTCTGTCGGTTCTGCACCATCAGCGCAAGTTCATGCAAAAATCATACAACTAATCTAATTAAGCGCATTTTTGTCATCTCGCTGCCAAATGCCATTATTCAACTAATCCAACTGAGTTATATACATAAAGGTATAAGAGAATGCTAGCCATATAATTCTTATAAGCATAAATATATATATAGACATATGCATACATATATAAATCTGCTTTGGCTATATAACAAACGCTCACACGCAGCTGCCGACTCTTTCGTTTCTATTCAAAGATATTTCTTCTTGCAGAGACACAAACATTTCACATTTCAGAAATTCCAATAATTGTTTTATGTCTGGCTAGAGATGACCCATTCCCATTCCCATTCCCATAGATAGATAGATTTTCTTAATAACTCAGTGGGGCCAGTTATGAAATGATTATCCAGTTGTGAGATTGTGATCTTCAAACTTGGGCAACAAACATAAAGCGATCTATGATCTTTAGATTTACATTATCCGACTGATAGAAACATGCAACTTTTGATTAAGAAGAGCAAAAGAACTTGTTTAATCATTTCGGATAACAATTTGTAAGCGCGGATAATAGTTTAGTAATACTTGTAGCAAATGTAATAATTTCAGATAAACAATTTTAATGGCGGATAATATTTATGCGAAATTGAACTATCAAACCTTTGGCATAAATGCGTTTTAAACTTATTTTCAATCGTATCGGATAACGGTCAGTGCATAAGTGATGTTTGGATAACGAGTGTCGAATGATCAAATGGAAAGAACGAATCATCTTTTGGGATAACGCTGACTCGTTCACAATAATGCTCATTTGGATAAGGATTAACGGCTATCACAGAGGAAATATGACTTGTTTGGATAGCAGCTTACGGATAACGACTATTTCATGATGAAAGAGACAGAAATTTCGAAATTAAAATATGCGAAGCTTACGGAAAAAGATTTACGGATAACGATCAGTGGAAATCGGATATCGGATATCGGTTATCCAATGATGAAGCGCATGAGAGTGGAGAGTCTACTCACAGAGTTGTCGTTGCACCTGTCGCAGTTGCACACAAAGTACTTGGTCATCTTGAGGAAAATGCCGCGCGTGAGATTGCTCCAGAGGATCTTGGTGTAGGTGGTGGTGATCTCACCGCCCTTGGGTATGTCGCGCGCAGCACGCACCACCGCCAACCGCCCGTTCTCGAAGTAGTGGCTGGCATTGGGCGTGCACTCGTGGTTCATGATGGCCGTCAGCGGGAAGAGGCCGCGCAGCAGCGACTCGTGACCGTCGACCCGGCACGGCGCCTCAAAGGCGTTCGTATTGAGCACGCCCACGACACGGAACAGCTGATCCATGAAGGGCTTGTCTGTGGTGGGAAACTTGCGGAAGCATTGCGCCGCCTTGATGATCTCCTGGCGATAGCCACGCTCCGCATTCGCTTGCATGGCATCCACCAGAGCACGCTGCTCCTTGCTCAAATAGAAGACCCGGACGGCAGTCAGGATGCGCAGCGACAGCGGATTCACCACATCCATGGGCTCGCCAGTCGGCGACTTCTCCTTGCACTCCTCGCTCAGGTCCTTCGGCATCCAGCGCTGAAAGTGCGCGCACTCATTGTGATGCACTTCGGAATCGGCGCACGCTCCGCAAACGGGCAGCGTGCAGTGATGCGGACAGAGGAACTGCTTGGCCGCCAGCAGCCGATGGCAGCAGACGCATGTGTTCAGCTGTGAGCCCTTGCGCGCGGTTGGGCCGACGACCAGAGCGCGTTCCCTGAAGATTAGCTCGCCGGCGGCGATGTCGCGGGTGGCGAAAACACCCCGTCCAGCAACAGGCGATGGCGCCAGCATCCAGTTGGGCAGCTCCTCGCGCAGCTCGCCCAGGTGCACATCGATGAGGCGGGCCAGCTGGTCCGGTGTGGTGCTGCGACTGGGCGCCATGTGGGCGACCATGGCGGCCGTTGTATTAATGCGTTCCGTCATACTCTCTCTCTCTCTCTCACACACACTAGCTATCCCTTTCTCTCTACCTCTATCTCTCTCCCTCTCTCTCTCTCTCTCACTCTCTGTCTGTCCGTTTGGCCAGGATCGGCAATACGTTGCAGCGAAACAGGCAAAGCGCACAGAGATGACAACGAGTCGTGGCAACGCGACGCGACGTTTGTTTGCGAGTGTTGGCGATTGGCGACTGGCGACAAGACCAGGCGAGCAGCTGGGCAGCGACAGCGACAGCGACGCCCAACGCCAGCGCCAGCTGAGGCAGCGGCAGCGACAGCAACTGCGACAGCGACGCCCTCAGAGAGTATTAAACGCAAAACTAAAAAAAAAAAGTAAAAGAAACAGAAACACACACACACACACACACAATTAGAGGCAGCAAACAGCAACAACTAGAAAAATATGATTTATCCAAGGCGCGACACACACACACACGCACACACACCCGCACACACACACACACACATAGAGTGGGCCAAAGCCGCTTACGCTTTTGCTTTTGACTCTTATTCAATTTTGTGTTGCATTCAATTGGATTCGATACAACAGCAACAGCAACAACCACGCATGACTAGCGACATGGCGTGTTGACGTCCATGACACACACACACACACACACATACACCTCTGCTACACCAGCCACCCCACCTTCTCCCCTTGCCCCTTAGAGAGCCGTCGCAGCAGTCGCTTTGCTTTGCCTGTCACTTCGATTTGTCATTTCAATTTGTATGACACGCCCCCTCGCCAGGCGCCTACTGCGACGCTGCGGTTATGAGCCGCCGCTATAAATACGTAACAACAACAGCAACAACAGCAGCAACAGCAACATAGAAGAAGCGGCAGCAACAGCAGCCCACAGAATCAGGCGTTGCGCCCACGTGGTGCGACTTTCACATTTTTGCGGCTTCCGGCTGGAACCGCAGCGCAGATTTCAGTCTTTTTTTTCTTTTTTTGGCTGCACTTGGTCACTGAGCGAGGGCGTGGCAAAGCTTTGAGGGACTTCGAGAGTGTGCGTGTGTGTGTGTGTGTGTGTGTGTGCGTGTGTGGCGCGTGTCGCTGCCACATAAATTAAGACATTGCCAGAGCGGATTGCGTGCCGCGTCCATATGACAATGGCCCCAGCCAAATGGCATCATCATCAGCCACAGCCGCAGCTACGAGTGCCACGACACGTGACCAGGTGAAACACACCAGGTGACTGCCGCACGTTGTCACTAAAACAAAACAAAACAAAACAGCAAAGAACGAAAAAGGGCAAAATGGGCCAAGCACACACGCACGTTGCGTATACGCCGCATGGGCCACAAAAAGACACAAAGTGCCCCAAACTGTTGGCCCCAAATCTGTTCTAGACACACACAACGTGCCTCTATCCCTTTTAAGGCCCACACACAGCCAACAGCACCCTCACCCCTCCCCCTTCCCCCCCCCTCCCCTTCGCCCAAGTCTGTTGAAAAACACTTTGAACATTTCTCCACACAAATTAAAAACAAATCAACAAAAAATAAAATGAGGCAAAATATATAAAAAATAAAAAATTTTTCAAACAAAAACTTGAAAAAAAAACAAAGTTTTTTTACTTTTCATTCTGAACAAATTTTTGCACAAAACTTATATTTAAAATACAAAAAGAAAATATATTTAAAATATAAGAAAAATAGTTGGTAGTGCACAGTGCTTGACTAGGTCGATACCCTGTGTATGAGTGCACCTATATTGATTTATCGATATTAATCGATAGCTATTGATTTGAAGACTGCAAAGAGCTCAAAAATATGTTAAATATGTTTGATCTTCTTGAAAGTTAAAGTTAACTTTGGCTATAGATTCGATAAATACATATCAATAATTATTTATATAATATTTTCTTCAGACATGCAGAGATCTACGGCATATACTTAAGTGTGTGTGTGTGTAGCAATAGAAATAGTAAAATTACTCTTTAAAAACAAATCAAAAATCGATACTTATCGATTTAAGAAAATTAAAAGCTCTCATTTACCAAAAGCATAGACATTTGAGTATATATAGATATATACGTACTATACCCCCTCTCAGCACTTTTGAAAGGGTATTGGGCATATATCAACGCAAACGAAATGTTTTTTCTGTTGGCTGTGGACGCACGTCAGTTGCGTTTTGATATGTTTTCTCGCATGTGGCGCGTCGCGTCTTCTACGCCCAACAGCCAAAGATTTACAACAGCGCCCCCTGGCGAGCCGAATGTGCGTGCATGAGCACCGCGTGTGTGAGAGAGCGAGAGGTTTCTTTGAAAGTGCGTGCGTGCGTGCGAGTGTGTGTGCTTGTTTGTACTTGAACTAGTTTGGACCTCCATTAGCTCTTAACCTGGCAGCTTGCCCAGGCCCAAAGGAATATGCAATATGACAGGCAGCATGACAGAAAGGGTGCGCGGCAGAGGCCTACATACATACATGCATACCTATATACATATGTATGTACATATGTATGCACAGAGGGGCCGGCGAGTGACAATTTCATTCAAAATACTTAGCAAGAGCAGCGTAAACAGCGGAGAATAGAGATCAGAAAGGGCAAGCGGCCGAGCAGCACAGATATTGCACCAATAAAAAAATTTTGGCTCACGGCTCAACAAGTTGTCATTCAGAGACATTTTGCTGAATGGCAGAGCAATTTTATTGCGAAAATCATTCGCTGGGTGCCAATGTATTTATAGCTGCATTAGGAAACGACTGATGATTGCTTGTGCGCAAATATTTCAGTTCACCATTCTCGATTACAATTATAAATTTGCCTCAATTAGCATTCACAGCGATTTGATTTTGGTATTTTGTGAAACTATTGCAATTATCATTCACAATAGATTGTTTTGGTATTTAGCTGCACTTACATTTGACTATCATTCACAATAGTTTGTTTTGATATTCTGGCTGAGCACACTCAGTGCATACAAAATTGAACAACATTCACAATGGCAAATTTGGCAATATCGCCAATGCAGCTAGAGATGAGAAATGCAACAAATCGAATCGTGAATTTGGCATGCGATCAGAACTATCGCAACTATTGAGACTTTCTGCTTTTGGTGTTGTATCAATAAATGAGAATGATATGAATTCAAATTAATTGATAAATACTTGTCGCTAAATTAGATCACACTTTGAATACTTATTTACTTATATGAGACCACGTTGTAGCATCACATCTTTGTGAGTTCAAGTTAGGTTAGGTTTTATATATATGTAGATAGCTTCTCTAAAGCAACAACCAATAAGGCCAATCATGCGAATATTAATTATTCAAATTAAGCAACAGCACAGCTGTTGCCCATCTATTTAGACGTTTCATTCAATATCAAAGCGTCAATTGCAAACGAATGGGCTATAAATGTCTACAGAATGATGCTGATGCACAGTTGAATGAACTGGAAGCTGTGTGCTAAGTGCTAAAAGTCACACAAAATACCGATCAATGGATGGCCGGATGGGCCAAAAGCAGATGCGTAATCGTTCACGTGTGTGCGTATCTATTGCCCTACATTGCGTTACGCTGGCATACATAGCGACGCATATATAGATACAAATTGAGAAACAGATACAGAAAGAGATAAATATAAAGAAAGAGTTGCAGATACGGATGCAAATACAGGTACAGATACAGATACATAAATGCCGAACGATATACAGATGCAGATATATGTAAAAATTCAGCTACATATATACATAGATACAGGTAGAGATGCAGGGCGAGATACGGGTAGAAATACAGCTATAGATACAAGTAAAGATACAGATACAGTAACGAATACAGATACGAATTCAAGATATATCCACAAAAAGAAGTGCAGTTACTGATAGATATAGAGATAGAGTAAATATTTACAGTTAGGGATAGAAATAAAGATACAAATAGATAAAAAGATATACGGATAAAAACAAAGGTATATCCACAGCTAGAAGCACAGATTAAGATACGAATACAAAGGCATTTAGAGATACGGATACAGCTGCAAATCGATAAATAGCTATACGGATAAGGGCATAGACATATATCCACACATAGAAGTACAAATTCAGATACAAATATGAGTCAGAGATACGGATAAAAATACAGCTACAGATATACATAGAGTAGGTACAGATACAGTTAGAAATAGGGAGACATTCTCTATTTTAGTACACACACGATACATATATAGACATAGCACACAGATCGAGAGAGAGAGAGAGAAAGAGATAGAGACATCGAGATCACTTGGTCAACTCACCGTGGGATCCTGACAGCGCGGGCACTGGCACATGAAATGCTTCGTCATGCCGAGAAAGATTTTGCGCGCGAGCGTGGACCAGAGGAGCTTCGTGTAGGACATGGTTATCTCCTCGCCGGCCGGAATGCGCTCGGTGGCAGTGACGACGATAGTCTCACCATCCTCGAAATGGTGCGCCGCATTCGGCGTGCACTGGTGATTGAGCAGGCCGGCCAGCGGGAAGAGAGCACGCGCGACCACCTCCTGGCCATCGACATGACAGCGACTCTCAAAGGCGTTCGTATTGAAGGCGCAAACGGTGCGATAGAAGTACTCGAGTATGTCCGCGTCGCGCGGAAAGTGTTCGAAACACTCGGCAGCTCGCTGCACCTCGCGCATATAGTAGCGATCCGTGTTCGCCTGCATCGCATAGAGCAGCTTGCGCTGTGTCTCGTTCAGGAAGAAGCAGCGCACCACGCTGAGGATGCGCAGGGCACGCGGATCAATGCCGGTCAAGTGCTTGGGCTGCCATTTGCGAAAGAGCTGGCACTCGACGGCATGTCGTTCAGATGCCGCACAGTCTGGACAGATGGGCAAGCCACAGCCGGCGCTGCAGAGCGCCGACTCCTCGGTCACGCCAGGCGGCTGGTGATAGCACTGGATGCAGGTGCGCAAATTGCGGCCACGATGCGCGGTGGGTCCCACCAGCAGCGTGTGCTCGCGGAACAGCTCCTCGCCCTTCTCTATGTTGCGTACAGCGAAAACGCCACGTCCCGATATGGGCGAATCGATGACACGCCAAGCTGGCGACGTCGGACGCAGTGCACCCAAATGGGCATCGATCAGTTCGGACAGCTCCTGCGTGGTGACGGTGATCGCCATTTGTGGCACCTGCTGCGCCAGCTGCTGCTCCAACTGCGCCATGGACTCGGATGCCGATGCTCGCTGATTGAATAATCGAATCGATACGGATCGATCGGTTCGAATCGCTTACTCTCTCGAATCGCAACTGACGTATTTCCAATTTGCTATTGCTGCTGCTGCCTCAGCCGCTGCCGCTGCCTCAGCCTCTGCCTCCGCCTCTGCCTCCGCCTCTGCCTCCGCCTCTGCCACCACCACCGCCGCTGCCTCTGCTGCTGTCGTCATTTGTTGTCTCAGCATCTCTCGTAGCATCTTCAGTATCTCATTAACTGCTGCCGCTGCTCTATAGCGCTCTGTTTGCCATGGAACAGGCAGCTATAATTAGTCGGGCTTCACTCGGAGCGTGAGACCAGCGCGCTCCGACAGCCCTCTCCAATTTCCCATATGCCACCTCCCCCCAGCAGTCGCCCGAGCCCCTTTGCTCCGCCAACTGCACTCAGCTTCCGTTCCACCAGGCAGCCAAACCAACCCACCCACTCACTTACTGCGTATTATGTGGCCGCCTGAAAGTAGGCAACACCTTTCTCCCTTTCTCACATCAGCCACCGCCGGCTGCAACACGAAACGTTACGTCTACGCAGCCGACAGGCATTACGTATACGCAACGTCAAGTGCTTCATTAAGGTTCATTGGAGCTTTTTGCCTCTGCCTGCGTGTGTGTGCGTGTGCGTGTGTGTGTGTGTGTGTGTGTGTGCGTGTGTGCCTGTATGTGACAGGCAGGTGCTTCGAGGCGTATTCCATTTAATTTAAATTAAAGGTAACTTTATTAAACCAATAATTATTGCGTGTCCCTGGGAGAGCGAAAGACCCTGCGAAGACGTGAGCATGCAGATGTGTATGCCAAGTCTATCCATGCATGGATATATACATACATATATGTTCATATATACATATATACCTATACAAACGTATATTCATGTGTTTACATGCACACAGCTGTGTTCATAAAAATAGTAGTGCCACTACACTGACACGAACAGCGAATCTTTCTAAATAAACATAAAATTTTGAAAACATATATGTATGGTATATGTTAGTCTCAACACTCGTTTCAAATTGTTTATCACAGAGTTTTGTTGTCCAACATTTCAATGGCACTACTATTTTTATGAACACATGCATACATGCATGCACATATACATACATATCTACATATATACATACATATCTACATATTTACACATTTACATTGTCATTCATACAGATAAACATAAATACATTGCCACATACATACATTCATACTTACATAAATGTATACATACTTACATTCATACATACATATGTATGTACATTCTTGCATACATACAAACATACTTGCTTATGTACATACATATGAAAATCGCAGAGAAAGCTGAAAGCCATAGAAATACATTTTGATTTCAATTTGCAACTTGCAAAGGCAACTGAATTGGGACTGCCCCTAGCTAGGTCCATATACATACATACGCATGAAGCTAATGAAGAGTACCCTTACATACATACGACCATTGAAGAGAATATATGCATACATATATACGTATGTATGTGTTGATATAAGTACATCTATTTCATGCACACTTACATACTATGTATGTATATGGCATAAAGCCAATATTCTCTCTTACACAAGCCACAATAATCGCTTGTTTTACAGGGTATATTAGAATCGGCTTATGGCTATAGGATATTTATTAGTCAAGCGAGTTCTGTACTTCTTTAACTTCTTCTATCTCTCTCTCTCTTTCCATCTCTCGCTTACTCTCTTTCTCCTACTACTACTCACTGGTTTCGTCTATCTCTCACTCACTCTCTCCTTCACTCCCTCACTCACTCTGTCTCTGTCTCTCTCTGTCACTCTCTCTCAGTCACTCACTCACTCACTCACTCTCTCCCTCACTCAGTCTCTCTCATTCTCTCTTACTCCTTTTCCCTCTCTCTTTCTCTCTCTCTCTCATTCACTCACTTCCCCTCTCACTCATCTCTCTCATTCTATCTCTTACTCCTTCACGTTCTCTGTCTCTGTATGTCTCTCCGTAACACATGCAATTGACCTGCTCCCAAGTATCCATTCCTTCGTCTTCCTCGCTCCATTCCTACCCGTGCCCCCGCTCATGGCATCACATCATTTCAAAATAATATCTATACATATATTACACATATAGAATCGGCAGTTCGATATTTGTAACACTCGATATATAGTTTTATTTTAGTTATTTCTCTTTTTTTGTTGAACATGAACATGACACATAAACGCGTTGATCATTTTAGGCTTAGTTTGTTAAGGGCTACTACTTCTAGTTAAAAACTATGCAAGTACAATGTGAATTAGGCACTCGAATCAAGCACATCTAGATCTATAGATATGCTCTAGATATATATATATATGTGTATGTATGTGTATATATATTTCCGTTATATTCGCAGATATATTTGATTGTGGTCAAGAGATGATTCAACAAATTTCTTTCAATTACATTTTGGAGTTCTGTAAATGCTTTGATTGGGATATGGTTTTTGCTCTATATACATTGCACCTGTGTGTGTATGTGTGTGTATGTGTGTGTGTGTGTGTGTGTATGTATGTACATTTATTTATTGCACGCCTTAAACATAAACTTTATAAATATATATTTCAAAAAAAAAAGAAAAGAAAGGAAACTAAACAGAGAAGAGAAAGTTCAAGGAACTCCTTTTGCTTTTAGTAGAGAAAGCACATCATAAACTTGGTTTGCTTGGAAGAGTTAGGGTGAAAGTTGAACGGGCATTGGAGTTATTACAGTTATTAATATTAAAGTAGCATCAAATGTATTTAAGATTAGTTTTTAGTTGTATGTTGTATGTTGTATGATACACAAGGCACGTTGATGGGATAGTTGGCGCTGGCGGGCAGCGATGCAGCGATGCAGCGATGCAGCTCACTGATACCAGGGCTGGCGACGCACCCATTGCAGTCGATTGCTGGTCTGGTCGGAGCGTATCTTAATGCTGGCGCCCTCAGCGGCGCGCACCGTTTCCTTGACCTGTTGGATTGGATTAGATTCGATTAGCTTCTATGTGCTTTCTCAGAGATGTTTGATCTACTTACGCTCTGCATCAGATTCTGGGCATTGCCCACCAGCATTTCGGTTGCCTCGCGATCCTCGTCGGAGCCCTGGGCGCCCAGCATGGTCGCCTTCACCGTCGACAAGATCTTCAGCTGGGTGCCAATCGTGGGTATGCGCTCGCACACCTGCAACAGATTCGTTCGGATGCGTCGATCGGTGCACTGGCGCGCCAGCTCCTTGGCCAATCGGGTCACATCCTCCGATGCTTCGGCAATCTTCTTGGCCGTGGCGATCAGTTCACGTTTGCTGCCACGCGAATCGGACAGCACCAGCTCGCTCAGCCGGGCCATCAGGATGGCCATGCGCTTCGCAGCCGCTATGATCTCGTTATCCTTCGACGACCATTGACGCACCTCCTGGTGCAGGCCGCGTGCGGCAATCTGCAAAGGAAGCGGTTTAGTGTCCGATTCATGGGGTTTATTACAAGCTGAAGACTTACCAGTATGGGCTGATTGGCGTGCGGCATGGTGCGGAAGACGCCCTCATCCTCATCATCCGTCTCCGGTGGCGGCGGACGCACGGGCGCCAGGCCCTCGCGCGGCAGTGGTGGACGAGGTGGTGCACGCTCAGCTGCAAGAGTGCGAGAGACAGAGAGAGAGAGAGAGAGAAACAGTGTTAGTTGTAGGGATATCTAGTTTAGAGACTCATCACAAACCATTTTGATTGGACAAGTGCAGCGCACTGAGCTCTGGGATGGGCGGCGGCAGCGATGTGGGCAACGGCGGCGGCTGCGGCGGTGCAATGGCATCGCGCACCTCGCGCACATCGCCCAACAGACGCTGGAATGATTTCTTCCATGCGGCAGCCGCCGCTGGATCCGCTATATTCGTGGCCACCAGTTTGGCATCGCCCACCATGGCCGGCAGTGAGCGCTCCAAGTTGTTGGCAGCCGCATTCAGGCGTTCGGTGAAGATCGGATCTTCCGAGTTGTCCGCCTCCTGCTTGGCCACCAGCAGCACCCGATTGATCAGCCGTGCAATGTTCGAGGTATTGTCAACCATCTTCTGGGGCTGGCGCGCATGAATGGCATCCTCGCAGAGCTTGGCATACACCTGCATATGCTCCTCGGATGTCTTGATGAAGTCAGCCGGATCTGTTGCCTGGTCACAGAGCGTGCGCATGCGCAGCACCGTATCCGCATACTGTTGCTTCAGATTCTGCAGATGCTCATCGGCCGCCTTGCTGGCCGGATAGTTCATGCGAATGCGACCGGCATTGATTAGCTGCGGCGTCAGCGAATCCACCTGGGCAGCCGACGATAATAGAATCTCGGCAATCTTCTTATTTCCGCAGGCACCGCCAGCGGCGACCATGCGTGAGGTCTTCGAGGCGCGATCGCTGAACGCCTGCAGATTGTTCGATTTCTGGTTAAAGTTCTGCTCCCGCCCGGGCGTGCCCTCGGGCAGCATCACAGCCTCCGTGAACTGTTTGAGTGGCGTGCTCACATCCATGAAGTCCTGCACGATGCGATTGACCAAGGCGTTCTGTATGGCGGCCTTGAGCTCGTAGAGCTTCTGGGTCAGTTGCTTGGCCGCCTGTTTGGCAGCTGGGCCGGTGCCGGCCGCTTGACGTTTCAGACGCTCCACCTCGTCGCACAGCTGCATTATCTCGGCCTTCTGATGGCCCGGACAGCCTTCGGCCACCTTGCGTCCCTCCTCGACAATCAGATTGATGGCCCGTTCGCCCAGGCCGCCATCATTGACCTCCGGATTCTGCAGCCATTTGACCGCCTGCTCGAGCCGGCCCTGAATGGTGTGTGCGGTCTGTTGGACGCCCGCCTTGTCCACGCCGGACACCGCCTGCCGTACCAGACCCTGCAGCTCGCCGAGACGCGCCCGTATGCCAGTGGCCAGGTCAACGGCCTGGGGCGAGTTGCCCTTGCCCTCCTGCCGCAGCTCGCACAAATTGTTCGCCATGACGCTTATCTCATCCGCCAGCTTGCGTATGGGATACGAATCCTGGGGCAGACAACGCTCCGAAATCTCATTGGCATTGTCGATGACCTGTCGCAGCGCCTTCTCACCAACGCCGCCACGCAGTGCATAGGGATTCGACAGCCATTCGTTGGCCAGCTCCATCTTATTGCTGATCGCATTGCTCAGCTTCTTCAGCACGGTCAGATTGTCCAGTTCGCTGGTGTCCTCATCGTAGGTGGTCAGCTGCAGCACCCGTATGATCTCCTGCAGTTCATCGGACATGCGTGCCGCTAGATAGTTGCGATTCTCGGCCGCCTCCTCGGCGCCCTTGCCCTGCTGCTCGACAATGTGTATGTAGACCTTCATGCTGCAGATGAGGATCGGCGCCAGGGTCTTGACCTGTTCGAGGCAGCGGACGAGTATCTCGCTGTGCACCTGATGGGTTAGCTCCTTTTCGCGGGCGCTCACCTCGCGGGTCACTTTGCTAAGGCAGGGCGACAGATCCTTGAGGAACTGCACCAGCTGCTCCATGGTGCCGATGATTTCGGCAACGGCCAAATAGTCAAGGACACGCTTGCACTCCTGTATGATCTTGCGCACCTCGCTCTCGTCGAAGCAGAGCAGCAGCGAGGAGGTGCCCTGCAGTATGCCGCGGCTTCCCTCAATTAGCTTCTTGCGCGCCGGCCCCGAATACGGATCCGAGCGCAACATATCGGAAGCCTCCTCCAGCAACTGCGAGGCAGTCTCCACGCGATGCAATGCCGACGGCATATCCTGCCTCAATATCTTATCGTCCGAGCTGTTGATCGTCTCCCTTCCAACCTTCACCAGATTCGCCACAGCCGCCGAGACCACCTGCACGGGCCGGCTAAGGTCGGGCATTGCGTTGCCATCCTCGGCCTCCTCGTGTAGTATCACCAAGCGAGATACCTAAACGAGCACAGAACAAACTTTCCATTAGCTTCTCTCTTCTAGCTTCACACTTTGCTACATCTACGGCAAATGGAGTCTAAGCAAGCTTCTAAACGTGCTTTCAGTTCTAAACAAACTTTAAGCTTTGCGTGTTTGAATTTTACAGTTGATTATATCATTGTCCAATGTCATCAATTTGTCAGCTGTCTTCATTGACTTTAAGCTGCGGAGCTGAACTTAAAGCTTGCGTATCAAACTATTGCAAACACCTGAACTATAATTGCTAAAGCTTTAAGCTTAGCAAACGACGCCTTACGCTTATAATTGAAGTTAAGGTTCTTTATCAACATAACTCAAATACCAAGCTTAAAGCTATGTCATAGAGCTTTAAGCACGTACTAATTGCAATGATTGATTATGCTAATTATCAAACAAAATAGTTTGTGAATTGAGTCTTTACTATTATATGTTATGTTTGTATTATATGTTTAAGCTCTGCGCAAACTTAAAGCTTTTAAGCTACTTTGAATGTTAAACTGTATACAATAAATGGTTGCACTCATGACAGCGCTTACGAAGTAAATATTACATAGTAAGCTTTAAGCTGCGTGAGCTTTAACATTTGTATAAAGTGTGTGCAAAATATATATTAAAGCTTTTATGAGCTTTAATGAGTTTTAAAAGTATCAACAACTAAAAAAGGAATGTTATTTGTAAACGCTTTCGCTTTATTCGACAGTAAAAGCCTTTTGCTTTTCCCAGCAAGCAAAAAATAGTTGTAAAGCTCGTAAGATCATTGAATTATTATTTAGGCGACAATTAAGTTAGTTAGATTATTGCTTATAGCCACATGGATTATAATTTTATTTATAAACTCAGCATAAATCAGTAAGATTTAATGACCTTAGCAGCCAGTGTCATTGCGTCATAGCCAAAAGCAGAGCTACAATTGTTACACGCGCTCTCGCTCTCCATCTCCCTCCCTCTCTCGCTCTCTCCCTCTCTCTCTCTCTCTCTCAATCTATATCTATTGGCTAATAGCTCTGTTCAATACAGCCATAAAGAGCCTAGCAAATCATTCGACAGTTGGAATTGAAGCGTGGGACTCGGACTTGGACTTGGACTTGGACGTGGACTTGGAGATCGCATTGATATCGATGCGATATCGATATGGAGACAACTTGTTTTTGCCGGTTTCGTTTCGCTCTTAACTATTTCTCAGCTATTTTTAGGCATGAACTGTTGTCCGACTTCTCCCCCCACACACACACAAAATGAAACGAAACTCAGCTGATGCGAGCCAGATACGCGTTGAGTTGATAAGAGCAGCTCGGCCAACTAAGCGTTACTCTGCACAGATCTATTATTCAAATGAGCTGATTCAGCTCATCAGCATTCTTCAATGAACTTCTAGTTCATTTCATTCACATTTTTGTATGAGTCACAAAAGTTTTTCTTTACATTTTCAAAAGTCTAAAAGCTTTACAAGCAAGACAATATTTTTGCAAATTTTTTACACGAAATTTAAGCAAATATTTTTTATTAATTTAATTTAATTTATGTTTTTTTTTTGTTAAATAAATTTTCGGACTTTTTTATAAATAAAAATCAAAAAATCTTATATCACGAAATTTTTATTTAAATCGAATTTCTATATTAAAATGAGTTTATAAAAAAATTAATTTAAAATTGTTTCAGATTGTTTAAATTTAGAAAAACTAAATAAAAATTTTAAATTTAAAAAAAATTAAATTTTTAAAATTAAAAAAAAAATATTACTTTTAAAAGATTTAATTTTGGGCTAAGTGAAAAATTCCAAAAAAAAAAAAAATGTTAAAAAAAAACAAACAACAAAAATTGTTTCATTTCGAACTGAAAAGTTTAAAGTTTCAAGTTTAAAGGAAGCTAAAAGCTATGCACGCCTTTGCCAATTATTCAATTATTTCTTAAATTGATTTGAGCAATTTTGAACCTCTATTGAATGAGTATATCAAGCGGAATAGCTGATATCTTACGGGATGTGCCAAAAGGCAGTTCCAAACCCATTCTATTAGCACCACTCCAGCTGCAATTGTTTCATTCCATTCAATTTCAATTCAATTCAATTCAGTTTTTGCCATTTGGGCCGTCCATTTGGTTGATGAATTAATTATGTAATTAATTTGATAAGCCCCAGCAGGCACTCCCCCATCGCAGCATCGCCCTTTTGTGCTCTATTTGCGGACCAATTTGCTAGCCGAGCATCTAAATTTAAACACCATATATGTCTGTGTGTGTGTGTGTGTGTGTGTGTGTGTGTGTGTGTGTGTGTGTGTGTGTGTGTGTCTCAATGTGTTGATTGATGTGCTGAACGATCATTTTGAATTCGGTTTTTGCCTGCCATTCATACACTGTGCGATCGCAGACGCCCCCAACCCCATGAGCCGCGCCATCCCCACCCCTTTGGCTGCGATGAGTCACAATTTGAGTTTTGGTTCTTGGCACAGTTTTTGTGCCTCAACTGAGAAATCTTCAGTCAGCCGCATCAGCACCCAAATACACCTACACCTACACCTTGTTGTTGACCCGCCCCCCGCGCTGTCCTACCCTTCTACTCGCTTCTCATACACTGTTGTTTCTGTAGTGTTTCATCAGCGTCTTCCACATGTTGCGCCCAAAGAGAACTATTTTCTTTAGCTTCTCTTCAGCGCAATGATTTCATTTTCTTTCGTTTTTCATTTTTTTATCTATTTTTGGAATCTTTCTTTGTCTCTCTCACTCGCTCTCTCTCTCTCTCTCTCTCTCTCTCTCTCTCTCTCTCTCCCTGTCTCTTTCTCCCTTTCCCTCGTTTGTTTTTTTTTTTTTGGCTTTGTTTCATTTTTATTAAATTAATTTTGTTTGTCCTCAGCGGCTCAGGTTGTTGCGATATCAGAGGAAGCAGCAGATATATTATGCTGCTGCTGCTGCTGCTGCTGCTGCTGCTGCTGCTTCTTCTTCTTCTTCTTGTTTCTGTTATTATTATTATTATTATAGGCTACCTCATTTATTTATAGAACCCGCAAAAGATTTGTTAGGCAAGCAAAGCATAGCGAACGCATCTTAAAGTTTGTTTTTGTTGCTCGACTGCTTGGATTTTGCGAGTAGATAGATAGATATAGATCATGGATATATATATATATATACATATATACATATTCTAGTATATCTATTAGTACTAGCACAGGTACACATGTTGCACAGCTGCTGGAAACTTTCGTTTTTTCAGGTGTGCAAAATGATCAAAAATTAACTAACTAGAAATATAAATGATTCAAAAGACGTACAGCAGTGGTCATAAAAATAGTAGTGCAGCTGAATAATAATATGTATGCATATATACATATGTTTATTTTAATACACGTCTTAAATTCTTTTCAAAATATTCTGTTTATCACGAAATTTTGCTATCCAACATTTCAGTCGCACTACTATTTTTCTGACCACAGCTGTATATATGTACATATATATACCTATAGACATATATACCTATATGTATATATAATTTTGATACATTTCATGCCTCAATTCGCCTCGGTAAACTCGCTTTACGCACAAATTGTCTAATTAAATTCAGCTTTTGGCATCAGTGGCGCAGCCAACTTAATGCGCCTATGCAGTTATTTATGGCGTTGCCACTTAGTTACGCGTACATACAAATGGGAACTAAATGAAAATAATGTATATGAAAAGAAATCCAAAACTACCATAGAAAGCATAATGAATGATAGAAAAACTCTGCAATTACCTGGTCTAAAATATATCTAGAGCTATTCTAACTTAATGTGAACTAAAGAACTATGAGCTATGAGCATATATTTTGGATATACATAGACTATGCCAATGTATGGCTAGTAAATTTTGAGCAAAATACTTTTAGTTCTTCATAAATTTACCTTTTTGCGCGCCAATTTGCTGGCTTGTTATAGCTAGGTAAGGTTATGTAATATTTCCTTATAGATAAACCCGATTTGACAAGGATCATTATCGCTTACCTGCTGGGCAACAGGATCTAATATGCTCTCGATGGTTTTTGTGTGAAAGACGGGCATTTTAACAGCTTCTGCTTTAGCCTCACAACTCTCTCAATGTGTCTATGTGTGTGTGTGTGATGTTGGACTGTGGATGAGTGCGTAAGTATAGGTCTAGGGTATTCCAGATATTCCTACTTTGCCAAGCCAATTTCAATGAGATCTGCAGAATAGAAGAAAAAAAACAGAAAAATACATTTGAAATCATATTTTGATTATAATTACATATGTACATATATACATGTGTGTGTGTGTGTGTGTGTGTGTGTGGGTAGTGTATATAGTAGTGTGTGTCTGTGTGTGTGTGTTATCTGCCCATGCTACAGATTGAGGTCGCAGATAATGCGAAACTGTCACCTGTTGAAACATGAAGAGCTACACTGCAAGAAACAATTGAACAACTTAGACAAAATTCAACGAGAACCAAGAAAATCTGGCAATGCGCGACTTGAAAATACCCGAACCAGATTTAGGTTATGCGATGCTGTTTGAAAGTGGCTTCAGAAATGTTGAGAAAAGAAAGTGAAAGCATTGAAAACCGGGGAGTAATTGTAATTTGCCTATAAAACTTCAGAATCGATAGACTAAAAGATTGTTTAGCCTTATCGATTTTAATCGATAGCAATGATTTGACAACAACTTAAGCTTCTTAAGCTGCCCGCAACAACTGCAGACAGACTTTAAGGTCTATATATCAAACTTAGCAAAACCAATATGCCCTAAACAAACATTTTCAATGAGTATTCAGACTATGTTCAGACACATTTTTTCTTAAGTTACTTCAAACCTATTTAAAATATCTCAATTTCTAGGGCTAACTAAAAAGTAAAACCAAAATAACTAAGACAACTGAGTTGCTTTGGGCTGAGTCAACTCTAACTTGGTTTTTTTCGCCAAGTGTAGACGCTTCGTCGCTTATCTAAGCTGGGCATAGCCCACATATTCATATGAAACTATCTCCTCCAGCTGCTGCTGCTGCTGCATACGAAAAATTCTTGAGAACAAATTTTCAATTTCAATTTGAATTCAGTTGTTGCTGCTGCTGTTTAATTTCGATTAAAATGTTTGCCTTTGCTTGCGACTGTTTCATTAATGATGACGCACACTGTGAGGTCATTGCGAGACATTTTCGACACACTGTTCAAAGAGCAGAAGAAGGAGGAAGAGGAGGAGCAGGCGGCGGCAGTGGGAGACACAACTTTGATGACGCACTGTTTACACACATGTCTCGATGTCTGTGTGTGTGTGTGTGTGTGTGTGTGTGTGTGTGTGTGTGTGTGTGTTTTGGGTGTAGTTCTTTATCCGCTGTACGATATCCGCACCCTTGGCCAATTCTCGTAATTGGCAATTGGATTTGCAGTGAAAGTGGCAAGGTGGTAAGATGGCATTAAAAATGCGAGTTCCGCAACAGCTAGACAGGTGGCTAATAGAGGGTGTATACTGGTGTGTGTGTGTGTGTAGGTGTGTGTAGGTGTGTGTGAGTGTGAGTGTGCATGTGCGTGGGTGTGTGTCGTCTGTCTACATACATTCGAAACATATTGAGTGGCAAGGCGTTTAAAGCACCTTGCTGAAAAGCAAAACAGAAATGAAAACTTTACACACAATGTGGCCAGCGATCGCAATGCACTGAGAGAAAAAATATGCGGCAATCAAAATAAAAACTAAAATAAAATAAATACAAATTAAAATTAAGAACATAAAAAAAAAATAAAAATAAAATAAACAAAATATAATATATATATAAAATTTTAAATAAATAAATAATTACAAAAATTAGGTATAAAAAATATAAAAAAAATAAAATAAATAAAAAATAATTTATAGAATAAAAACTAAATAAAAAATTAATATATAAAAATTAAATAGATAGAAAATAAAATAAATAGCCAATAAAATTGATAAAAAATAAAGTTCAATAAAAAAAGACAAAAATGAATAAAAAATATAATAAATAAAAATATAAAAAATAATAATAAATATGAATAAAAAATACAATAAATACACTGAATAAAATAATAAAATAAATGAAAAAAAATTTTTAAAATATTTAAAATATTATAAAACAACATAAAAATAATACTAAACTAAAAAATTAAATAACTATTAAATACACATAAACCTAAGAACAAAGTTCGATATTGATTTCGTCATCGATATCGACATCACCAGGAGTAAAACACGCAAATTTAAATTTTACACTCAAACACACAAAGAAAATACTTGAAGTGTGAAATGCAAAATAAATAAATGCAAAATCTACCCTTATGCTTAAACACACTTTAAATATAGTCATCTTTGCATATAGACATATACATATAAATTTGTATAGAATTTACAACAGCTTTTCGTTCAGTGTACGCACAAAATATGAATCTAATAGGCACGTATATCGCTATTTGTACAAATATAGAAATGTGCGAACACTTCCAATATACATACATTCATACATATATATATATATATATATATATATATATATATATATATATATATATATATATATATATATATATATTGATATATGTATATATACATAATGACTGCCACTTATGGCATTTAGTTGGCGATCGATTGCTGCAGCAACAACAACAACAATCAAAAACAAAAAATCAAAACAAAACGAAACGAAACACCAGGCAGCAACAAAACATTTTTTTTTTTTTGTGCTATGTGGGCAGCGGGGTTTATTGACTGAACTATTGCCATTTACGGTTAACAAATTGTTGCAACTATTTAATATGCCAATAAATATACACATGCAATGCACATGTATGTATGTAAATGCCACGGATAACGGATAACGATTAGCGGTTATCCCATTCCAGCATATCAAATTTCGCACCATCTATCGTTTATCGAAATGTGCATAGTTTGCGCAGCTCATCTTTAAGTCAAGCGCTCGATAAGCATAAGCGACTTATCGAAATGTGTGTGTGTGTGTGCACGCAGCTGGGAAGCTCCAGCAATGCTGCAATAACAAGCAGCAGCAGCAGCAGCAGCTGCGGCAGCGGCAGTCACGTTCTGTGCTGGCGGCATATTTTTATATTAATTGTACATTTTGATTGCTGTCAACTGTGCGCAGAACAATGGGGATCATCAATTGAAAACAGCTGCAGGCAAAATAAGCCCCCGGGACTGGTTAACTGTCCCCCACACATACAGTGGTGCAGCTACTGAATTTGGAGCAATGATCGCAGCGCAGCATGGGCAAAGCGCGCGCGCGCGCAGGGCGGCGCACAATGATGCGTGCGCGCCTTTGCTGCGTCAAGACAAGTCTACACACATTTGCATATGTAAGCATGAGTGTCTGTGTGTGTATGCATATTAATTCATTTAGGGCACACGCACACATTGATAATATTTAAATACATATATGTACATATGTATATATATTCATTTGTATGTATGTATATAGAGCGCTGCAATTGCTCTTGTTTACATGATTGTTTCTTATTAATTGTTATTTTTTCACGCACACTCGCTTTTATCATGCTTTTATCTTTAGCATTTCTTCGTGCGTAGCAACAAACAGCTAACACACACTCACACAGACACGCTCACGGCAGCAACAATTGGCTCACAAATAGAACAACAAAAAACAGAAGAAAAGAAAAGAAAAAAGAGTAAAGGAAGAAAGAGCACAAAACAAAAACTCCGTTGCCCGATGATGACAAATGCAATTTAATGCGAGTTTTCGACAATTTGTACGATTCATAAGCTTTCTATACACTCACGCACACACACACAGCAAGAGATTACATTTATGTGTATAAATATAAATATGTATATATTGCCCGTATTTACTTTTTAAAAAAAAAATGTGTTTGCCTTATTCGCTGTGGCTGTGGCTGTCGCTCTCGCAGCGGCTTCTGACTTGCTTGCCCGACTGTTCTTTAAATACTAAAAAAAATGATTGGGGGCCACAATCTACCTTGCGCCAACAGCAACAGCGACGGCGACGCTTTTGTTGTTCGCTACGTGTCTATCTTCTTCTTCTGCTCTCCATATCGCCATCATTTCTGTGGCGCTCACTTTTAACATTCTCTCCGCCTGTGCATGCGTGTGTGTGTGTGTGTGTGTGTGTGTGTGTGTGTGTATGTGTGCGTGCGTGCGTGTGTGTGTATGAGTAAGAGTGAGGCGAATTCTCCCCCTACGTTATTAACTTTGTTGTTGTTGCTATTTTTATTGATGTGCCTTTGTTGCGTTATTCATAAATATATACATACATATATACATTTATTTTTTATTTGCAATAAAGCTCTTAAGTAGCTACTTCGCAAAGCTCAGCGATCTAACAGTTCGGTATGTTAAGCTACTCTTGAAAGTTCAAGCTATTTTCACCATATTAATAAACTAAGCAAAAAACACATATACTTTGCAGCATAAAGCTCAAAAAGCTTTTAACCCTATTTTATGATCGTTTTCGATTGCTTTAAAAGCGCACAAATTCAAACACTTAATTATAGCAACGGCTTATTATTACAGCTGTGCTTAACATATGTTATTGCCATGACATGCTTGCTAATATACTGATTTGGTATTTTTGGTTGTGCTAGTATTTAATGGTATTGCGGGCTGCCAACCGATTGCAAAACAAAAAATCTGCAACACGAAATTGCCCAACACTCTACAAAAAATACATATATACATATATATACGTAACTCATACAAATTAATTGAAGAAGGAAAATTGGGAAAACGAAGTGGTTAGGTGCCAAGCAAATGCAATTGAATATCTAAAACGTATATACTTGAAACGGAATGCATTGCCAGTGTAAATATGTAAAACGCAACGCGTGTGCAGTGCAAGGCGAAACATAGCAAAGCAAACAATACCAGCAGGCAGGCAGGCAACAGCAGCAGCAACAGAAGCAGCAGCAGAAACAGCAGCAGAATCAGAGGCCGAACTGACGTGAAAGAAAAACGACGCATGCAGAAGAAAAATGCCGCAGCCGTGTTGATAATTAGCGAAAAGTGTTTGAATTGCAAAAGTAAGCGGCACCAATCTAAGGAAAACACAATTTTCCATAGTTTTATCATAATTTTGTTGTACATGCAATTCGTGTTGGCTGCTGAACGTGTATGTGTGTGTGTGTGAGCGTGCGTGCGTATGTGTGTGTGTGTGTGCCTTTTGTGCGGGTGTGAGTGTGAGTGCGCCGCTGCCGCATAGCGAGAAAGAGCACGCACCATAGTTGTCTATGTAACTGCTGTCGGTGTAAGCGTACGAGTGTGTTAATGTCTGTGTGTGTGTGTGTGTATGTGTGCAATGTGCAAGCAAAACAATTTATAGTTGTTAAAAAATGTCCTAACGACAAAAGTGGCTCTTAGATTTATATATTTATGCAAAAAAAAACCAAATCGTTTTTTTTAGGGTTGAGCACAATTGCAGGCGACAACAACAAAAACATCGTCGCTGTCGATGACGACGTCGCAGCGTCGTGCGATTTGCTTTTTGTATGTGTTTGTCCGCACCCAAAAAAAAAAGAAGAAAAAAAGGAAAAACTCAAATAAAATCAAAGCAAATAAACAAAAAATTAAATCAAATTATTTAACAAAATGTTAACAGGCTGTCACAAGTAGAAAAAATAACCCCATCAAATTAAATTAAAAAGCAGCGAAACACAATGCTAAATTAAACGCTGCTGCTAAGCTCCAAAGGCGGCGCACAGCATGAAGAGTGAAGAGACAAAAAGAGACACAGGGCGAATGCAAAACAACCGACAGACACACACACAAGCACATGCATACGCTTATTTATATACGTGTTAGTGTGTGTATGTGTGTGTGTGAACGAGACATGGCTGCCTGTGTGTGATTGTGTGTTTGCGTGTGTATGAAAAATAGGCGTGTTGCCGTTTCGCTTTTAAACAACAAAAAAAAATATGAGAAAAAAAATTCCAAACCAAACAAATACATAGTTTTAACAATTAGCATGATGGCAAAAACTGCTTAATGCAAAATTCATTCAGCAAATCGTATGCTGAACAACAAAAAAATGCCAAATGCTGCAACCCTTTTTTTCGTCTGCATGCGGCAGCTGGGCAATAAATAAGTACCGCTATTACTTCCATGTCCCATTATGAATTACACAAAGTCACACACATACATATGTACATGCATGTGCATATATACACATACATATGTACATACAGCACACATGCACGTGTGCCGTTCTCTCTCGCCCTCTCCCTCTCTCTCTCTCCTACCTAACGCCTACTCTAGTAGCTTGAAATTTTGTAAGCCACGCATCAATAAGAATGTCAAAATTTCATTGAGAGAGCTTTGGCATGCAAATGCCCAATATCTGTATAACGATGATGCACCGTTATGTGCCGCTCTGAGAGACTCAGCATTGGTGAAAAATAGTGCCAAAAGAAACGCAACAAAGAAGAATAAAAAAAGTCACATATTTTTGATAAGCGGCTTCTTGTCGTATGGAATACCGAATGAGATATGAGTGTGTGTATGTGTGTGTGTGTGTGTGTGTGTGTGTGTGTGTGTTTGTGTAATCGAGTAGTGTGAATCACTTGATCGATTTGAATGCGACAACAAAAACATGAAATTCTCCTTTTATCACACACACATACACATGCACACACACATATCGATATATATATATATATCGATATACATATGTATATGTAACTTTCAATTACACTTTCGATTGCAGAGCGCAGCAAAAGGAGTTTCTTGTCTCTGTCCATTGAGTGCAACCAGCAATATCTACGAAGCAACAACAAGAACAACTAACCCAAAGTAAAAACAAACAAACAAAACAAGCTGACAGCTTCGATTGCCAAAAGAGTGGGGAAGCGAGTGCCGAGAGAGAGAAGAGCGAGCGAGTGCTGGTAGCGGGGGTGTGGGGTAGCATAACATGAATAACAGAGATGCCATCGGCACGTCCTGGTAGTCTCAAAGATCCGGAAATAGCCGATCTATTCAACAAACATGATCCGGAAAAGATCTTTGAGGATCTGCGAGAAATTGGCCATGGCTCCTTCGGTGCCGTCTATTATGCCCGCTGCAATCTCAACAAAGAGATTGTGGCCATCAAAAAGATGTCGTATACGGGCAAGCAGAGCCAGGAGAAATGGCAGGACATACTCAAGGAGATACGGTATATATATATATACTATATGCCTATAATTAATTATATATATTACTTCTTTTATTACGTGACTTTTTGAATAGCTTCTTACGTCAATTGAACAATCCGAATACAATTGAGTATAAGGGCTGCTACCTGCGCGAATCAACAGCCTGGCTGGTCATGGAGTATTGCGTCGGCAGCGCCTCGGACATCATTGAGGTGCACAAGAAGCCATTGCATGAGGACGAAATCGCTGCCATCTGTTTGGGTGTGCTAAGCGGGTTGAGCTATTTGCATTCGCTTGGCCGCATCCATCGTGACATCAAGGCGGGCAACATTCTGCTCACGGACATGGGCGTGGTGAAGTTGGCGGATTTTGGAAGTGCGGCCATTAAGTGTCCGGCAAATAGCTTTGTGGGCACACCCTATTGGATGGCACCGGAGGTGATACTGGCCATGGATGAGGGCCAGTACGATGGCAAGGTGGATGTCTGGTCTCTGGGCATCACCTGCATTGAGCTCGCCGAGCGCAAGCCTCCATACTTCAATATGAATGCCATGTCCGCATTGTATCACATTGCACAGAACGAGTCGCCAACGTTGCCGGTAAATATCGATTGACAGTTATCGATAGACCAGACACCAGATTCAAGCTCATCAATTTGGATGTCTATATGGTTCTGATTTCATTCCTTTATTGATTTCACTCCACACTTTGTTTTGCAGAAGAACGATTGGTCGGATACGTTTTGCAATTTCGTTGACCTCTGTCTAAAGAAGATGCCCGCGGAGCGACCGTCATCAGAAAAACTGTTGCAGCACTCGTATGTGACACGTCCGCGATCGGAGACGGTGCTCCTGGAGCTGATCGCGCGCACCAAGTCGGCGGTGCGTGAACTGGACAACCTGAACTATCGCAAAATGAAGAAGATACTCATGGTGGACACGTGCGAAACGGAGAGCGCTGTCGGCGATACGGACGATCAGCAGGACGATCATGCTGGCGGTGATAGTAGCAAGAGCAATAGTATTACTTCCGAACACTCCATACACTCGGTGGGTGTATCGGCGGCCAGTAGTCAGGTGACATAGACATGCGACATGCATTCATTAATATTAAACTATTGATAATTCTAACGATATCTGTAACTAACTGTATCCGGTATCATTGTCTTGTAGAGCTCCTCGTCGAATTCCATACCGGCTGCAGCGCAGAATCACCATCATATCGGAGCTCATCACCAGCAGCAGGTGGCCGCCGTTGCAGCTGCCATGCACCATCAGTTGGAGCTGCAGAAGCAGCATCTGAGCAACTGGTCCAGTGCCCAGCATCAGCAGCAGCAGCAACAACAGCAACAACAACAGCAGCAGCAGACGGGCGGCGTTGGCTGTGGAGCTGTCACACGCAATTCGTCGCGTCATCGCAACTTGCCGCCGCTGCCAAACATCATGCACACCATGAACAATAATGTGACGCCCACGAATTCGGCATCGGTGGTGCCGGCGCCAGCGCCACCGCTATCGGTGATGCCGCATTTGGGCGTGGCATTGGGGCATGCCAACAGTAGCGGCGGCGGTGGCAGCAGTACTGGCGGCTCACCGGCTGGCGGTGATCATCGCTTGACTGGGAAACAGCCACGCTATCTATCGACACCAGCTGCCCAGGCGGCTGTCTATGCGGCCACATCAGCATCCTCGCAGCAGGCCATCTCCAATGCTGTCAACGATCATGGACCCAATAATTTCGCCACCATACGAACGACGAGCATTGTGACCAAACAGCAGAAGGAACATATGCAGGTGTGTGCGATTAGTTGTTAATGATCAAAAAAAAAAACATACATATACATATGTGCAACAACAAAAGCTCATTATGATGAGTGCGCGTGTGTGTGTGTGCGTGTGTGTAGAATTTACTTCAGTCGTAGTCCAGTTAGGGCTGCTTGTCATTGCCATTTATCGATATCGTGAACATAATCGATTGCATACGCAGAATAATCTATCGTTAGCGCTCTCACACCCTTCATTGCTGTCATCGTGTGTGTGTATGTCTCGCCTTGTCTCAGCAGCTCCTCCTAATCCGACTCATTGTCCCAGTTCCAGTCACAACAGCTGTCATTTCCCGTTGCTTTTGCTCGCTCGCTCGCTCGCCCTCCTTCGCTCTCTCTCTATCTTTTTTGATCTTCAAATCGTTTTGCTCTCCCACTACTACATGCAAACTTTGTTGTTGTTTATTGTTGTTTCTCTTTCTACTCTCCTCCTGCATAACAAATAGGCGCGCTATAACTTCTGTTGCTCGTGCTTCTGCTGCGGCAGCCAGGCGGATGCTGCTGATGACTTCGCTGGCCACGATGACAGCTTCTTCCACAAGGCTAAAAATAGTAGCAGTCCAAAACAATGCCAAACTCTTAATCATTGCCCCTGTGTGATCTCTTAATCAAAAAAAGAAAAAAAAACCAAACAAAAAAAAACCAAAAAACAAAAAACAAAAAACAATACAAACTAATATTAACTAGAGTGTACATTCACATACCTGTGTGCATATACATATGTATTTATTTATGTATGTGCGCTTGTGTGTGTGCGCGTGGGTCAAGTCCATGACAATAAATAGAGCAATAAATGTTTAAGAAACTTAATGCTACAAAGACTTATTTGCAATTTAGGCGCAACAAACAAACAAACACACACGCACGCACGCACACACACAGGCAGACTCCGCACCTTAGCAGTAAATGCAAGCACATGCACGCACGCACACATGCACACAAACACACACACATACATGCATATACAGCATTCGTTCTAATTTAGTTCTATGCTACTTGCATTGTTCTGTTATTTTCCTTTTTTTTTTTCGTTACTCTCCACACACACGAAACTCGCAATTGCACTCTCTCTCTCTTTCACTCGCTCTCTCAGCTTGACGTTTTGACAGCTTGAACAGTAGCCGCCGGCATTTTATCTTTGATTATGTGACGCTGCATATTTGCAATTGTTTAAGTTACATTTTTTTATGGTTAGCATTGTTTTGTTGAATATTGTTTTTGCATTGCGTTCAAAAGCATAAGCCGTTATAAACACTTATCGCGCAATCAGTTTTGTTTGCAATTAGCGCTATGATTTTCCCTTGCTTTAAGTTACCCTATTTTGAGGTTAAGAACGAATGGGAGTTAACTAGTATTATCGTAAGTTCTTGTTGTTGTTCTTGTTATAATTGTAATTGTTGTCGCTGCTGCTGCTGCTATATATACATACACACATCCACACACATCTCTCTCTATGTATATATACACGCCGTTAATAAGCTTTTGTTTTCTATGTACATAATTATTTGTGTTGGATGGAAATCTTTTTTGCGGCATGCAGGAGGAGATGCACGAACAAATGTCCGGATACAAGCGAATGCGAAGAGAGCACCAGGCAACGCTGCTGAAGCTCGAGGAGAAGTGCAAAGTGGAAATGGAGACGCACAAATCGGCGCTGGACAAAGAGTACGATAATCTATTGAATAACTTTACCAGAGAATTGGAACGCCTCGGGGTATGAGACTGACTGCAACAAATGCAAATCAATAATAATGTGAATAATGTAAATAATCATATCGCTTGCAGGCCAAACATCAGCAGGACTTGGAGCGACGCTCGAAACAAACGACAACGGCCGAGAAGAAACTACATAAAGAGATTACGCTGAAACAGGAGGGCGATCGCAAGTTGTTCGATTCGACACGCAAAAAGGAATACAAAGCGAACAAGGAGCGCTGGAAACGTGAACTGTCGATGGATGAGTCAACGCCAAAGCGTCAACGTGATTTAACCTTGCAATCGCAAAAGGATAATCTAAAGCAGCACGAGGCCCAGGAGGAGCAGCGCATGATACAGGCCCAGAAGCAATATATTGAGCTCGAGATGCGTAAATTCAAGCGAAGACGCATGATATTGCTGCATGAACTGGAGGATCAGCTGTTGCGCGATGTAAACACCCAATGAACACGCTTAAAATATATCAATTAGCACTAATTATATTTATATTCCGCTTACCACAGGAGCTGAGCAAGAAGCAACAGCAGCTGGAACAGGCGCACGGCATGCTGCTGAAACACCATGAAAAGACACAGGAGTTGGAATATCGCCAGCAGAAGAGCGTGCATCAATTGCGCGAGGAGCAGGTGAGTCACGCACAATCATACATATATTTTATATTTATAATTCTAATACGATTTACTCGAAAACAGATAAACAAGCAGCACGACACGGAGTTGCACAATCAAAAAGACTATATGGAACGCATTACAAAGGAGCTGCTGCGCAAGCATGCGCTCGAGCTAAGACAACAGCCCAAAAGCCTTAAGGTACACATCGAAATATGAATGAAAGAAACAACAAATGAATTGAAAATTGTATTAACATTGTATACACCTCTTTATCGATAAACAGCAAAAGGAGCTGCAGATACGTAAACAGTTTCGCGAGACATGCAAAACGCAAACAAAACAATATAAACGCTACAAGGCGCAAGTGCTGCAGACGACACCCAAAGAGCAACAGAAGGAGGTTATCAAGCAGCTCAAAGAGGAGAAGCATCGCAAGCTCACGCTGCTGGGCGAACAGGTGATAAACTAGACCAATTCAAATATTGAATATCTGTTCAATTCACTATGCTTTTGCAGTATGAACAAAGCATTGCCGACATGTTCCAAAGTCAAAGTTATAAACTGGACGAGAGTCAAGTGATCGAGTGCCAACGTACCAATGAGCAATTGGAATACGAACTGGATATGCTCACAGCCTATCAGAACAAGAACAAGAAGCAGGCGCAAGAGCAGCGCGATCGCGAGCGTCGTGAACTCGAGAATCGCGTTAGCGTGCGGCGTGGCCTATTGGAGAATAAGGTAAGACAAACTCTCAGCAAACCAATTAATATTGAAATTAATTGATATTCATTTCAGATGGATGCCGAACTGCAACAATTCAATTTGGAACGTGCCGAACGCTTGCGCATGAAACATGAGAAGCATTCTAAAGAATTGGAAGCTTTTGATAATGAATCAATAGCACTAGGTTTCAGGTATAGCTAACTCTATACACAATTGATGCATAGCTCTAGATACTTATTCATTGTTGTTTTTTTCTTTTTATTCCTATAGCACTTTATCACTAACTGAGGTATCACGCGAGACCTATCCGGATGAGGAGGGTAGTTTGTCGGGTTCCATGATTAGTTTAGCGCATAGCAATAGTTCAACAAGTTTTCCGGCTGGCTCGCTATAGCACAGGCAGCAACAGCAGCAGCAACAACACCAACATCAACAACAACAACAACAGCAGCAACAACAACCATATAGTAATATGAACTATTATAATTTTAATGGAAATTTTAAAACAAATAACACTGCGACAACAGTAACAGATAGAGCCGGACACAAGCAACTATAACAACAATTACAAATAACATAACACAAACAAAAAAAAAACAATATATATACATAAATGTATATATATATATACAGAAGCATTCGTTGTTTTTGTAGCATCATTCTAAACTAAAATACGTCAGCAAATTTATGAACCTAAAGTAAAATGAGAGAAGAAAAGCAAATGAGAATTGTGCATAATATTGCCACAAAATGAAGCTGCAATAATTTTTGTATTCAAACGTAATCAATTCAAGCAACAACCATATAATAATAAATTATACACAATTTAAACAAAATCAAGCAAGCAAAAGAATATGTATACATGTATATATATACATATATATATATATATATTTAAATATATATATATATGTATATATATATTATATAAAAGAAAATCAGCATAAGTACATAATTAAAATGTAAGCCTTTATTGTCATACACAACAAAGCATAAAACAATAACAGCAACAAAAGCATAAGCAACAGCAAGCAGACAACCACAAAATTATCGACGTATATATATGTAAAATGATACATATATATGTATATATTCGTATATATATATATATATATATATATATATATATATATATATATATATATATGTATATCTACACGCATGTGTGCAAAATGTTTAAGTTTTATTTTGAACTTTTGATATTATTATATAATAATTTAATTAAAATCTTTGTTATTCAACGACTCGATCGTGCATTGCTAAAAGATGTGTAAAAAGAAATTTGTGAAAGTCAAAGAAGAAATGTTCGTTGTGTCAAGAAGAGATTCGGTACGGCCGACTTCTTGTAAGACAGAAAGAACAGAGCGAAAGGAAACGAGAGAACGCCATCGATAATGCGTTCCACTGTGCATAAGCAACAATATAAAAGAGAATGCAAAGAGAGAAAGAAATCAAGCCAAGATTAAAGATAACTATCTAGCTGCTCTTAGCCAAAAGCAGATCCATTTTAAAACCGATCGAGAAAGTGCTTGATGCCATTTTGCATGTTGTTGAAATCCAAAATTTACAATTTTTTTTTTTTTTTGTAATTTTTTTTTTTCAACTTTTTACGTTACGTTTTTTCCATCGGACTTGCTAATAAAAACAAACAAAATAAGTAACTTGATAAAACAAATAAGTATAAAATATAACGAACATTAAAAGTAAACAAAAACAACAACAACAACAACAACTAAAATAAGCCTATTATAGACTTAATTAATGCAAATATGCAAAATGCTTAGTCAAAAAGAAAAAAAAACAAAACAAAACAAAACAAAACAAAAAAAAAACAATAAAAATTGTATAGAAAATTAAATGCATATAAATGTTTAATTAATTTACAATTTATGTTTATGTGAGAGTTATTTTTTTGTTGTCTTATACATTTAATATAATAAATATACACACACCACACACACATACAATTTTGATCACCTATCACAAGCCCCGATCTTAAGATATAAAATCAAAAAAAAAATTGTAGCAATAACATTTTTAGTAAACAAAATGATAAAATGATAAAAAAAAAAAACAAACAACAAAGACTCTTTTCCGTTATTAAGTGAAGCGACGATCAGATGCGATTGGGAAAGACATTCATGATCGCTATATACATATATATATACGTATATACATATATATGTTTAATAGGTATTGCATAGCTCTAGTTACTTTTGCATGAATTCATAAAAAAGAAACGAAACAAAACAAAAACAAATTCTAGAATTAACAAATGCAAAGAAATCAATTTATAAACAGATCTAGAAAGAGAAGCAGCGATAGTGAAAGAGAGACGGGGAGAGAGACAGAGAAAGAGAGAGAGAGAGAGGAGTATAAGGAACATACATATGTAATATTTTTTATGTTTATAAATTTGTTTTTTTTTTTTATTATTATTATTATTAATAAATTGTATTTTTGAAGTGGATAAAAAAAATAACAATTAAATTGATACGCGTCAATAAAAAATAAATTATAAAATGAAAATACAAGAAAAACAAAAGCATTAATCATATATATGATACATATACATATATATGCATTTTAAATACTATAGTTTATATATATATATAGCGTAGGGCACTGAAGAATATTATAAACAATTTGCATGAGCTGAAAATAAAAGAGTTGATGATCCATAACACTACCATATGTCCTGTATATATATAGAGAAAGATCCATTGCATATTGGAATTTTTAAATTTTTGTTTATTGAACTCAATAAAGTTGTAGTTGTATATATATAGACATCTAGAATACCCACTTACTTAGGCAGGTTCAACAATAATCCATCAAAAACTATAGACATTTATATATATATATATGTATATACGTATATATGATAGATTTGAATAGCCGCGGAATGTCTTACGATTGAGTGCGCATTTATATTTATATATATATATATCAACTTTTATATCTGTAACATCAGGAGCTTTAGCCTGGAATATAGATTTGAATATTGTTTTCTCTTTCTGCATTTGTTTTATATGTATATATAAATTTATATACATAGATATAGATGATATACATTTATATCTATGTATATATATATATATATATATATATATATATATATATATATATATATATATATATATATATATATATATATATATATATATATATATATATATATATATATATATATATATATATATATATATATATATATATTTAGTTGACACTTATAAAGGACTTTGAAAGCTTTTGCACCTCTACAAAGTGTACACATATCGAATATATATGGGTATATAATATATATATATATATATATATATATATATATATATATATATATATATATATATATATATATATATATATATATATATATATATATATATATATATATATATATATATATATATATATATATCACATATATATGTTAAGGGATATAGATTGTACCATATGTATGCGGAAATCATAATTAACTTAGGGGTATAAATAGATATATAAATATATAGTATTTGGGTGTATAGGATCGTTAAACGTTTCTAATCTTTTTTCTTGGGCAGCGGCTGCTCCGATCTAAACGCTAATCGCTGCTCCATTGTTTGGCCCGGCTTCATTGGATTGGAGGTGTTGCGTCCGCGCGACAGGCCGCAGCCAATGGATAGGAGATGTGCCTCCAAGCGACTCAGTCGCTTCTTTCACGAGCTCATCAGGCTGTCGAGGAATGAGTGCTTATTGATCACCTTTGTGGTGGCGATCACGAACTCCACGTTGTTGTCCTCCTGGGCAGCCAGGAAGCGCAGCGCCGCGATTTCCGCAAATGTACAGCCGCCCACAAAGAGCACGAGCACAACGCGCCGGGCATGCAATAGCGAACTCTCGCTGGGTGTGGCGCCGCCTGCATGACGGCCACCGATGCCAATCAATTGCACCTGAAAGTCCTCGAAGGTGGGTCCAGGCAAGTTGTTGATCTGACTCTTGAGCGTCTGCCAGCCGAGCGGCTTGAGCGAGTGCTCGACCAGGCGAGCCGTTAGCGGTGCATAGAAGCTATGCACATAGCTAATGTCCTTTGGATCGACCTCAACGCTGTCATCGACGGTCAGATGTAGGGTCTGTGGCGAGAAGTTAAGAAAAGTCAATCAATATCTGAACAGAAGTACTTTAACTCCTTCTTGCTCCTACTTCTTGATCCTTACTTAATAGTTTACTACTTATTACTCCTGCTCCTTAGCATTTCCTCCTTAGCTTTTACTCCTTTCTTTTTACTCTTACTCTATACCTTACTTCCTTCTCAATTAGACTTTTTGCTTCTTTACTTCTACTCACCTTGCGCAATACGGCATATGCCCGCGACTCATTTTGTGCATGCAGCAGACCAGCCTTCTCCAGGTGGCTGATGGTCAGCAATACCTCCAGCCCGTAGACCTGGGCCAGCTCACGCTTGTAGTAGTTGAGGTCGCGCTCTTTGAAACCGGAAGCGGCGGCACACTGCAGACAGATTAGTCGCAATACGTTGCGCAGTTCGGCATGGCGTGCTATCTGGTCCTCAATGTAAGCGCTCGGCCTGTCGATGTCCGCACAGATCATGAACTCCTGCTCGGCGGCCAGATCATCGTTGAACGAATAAACATTGATGCGTTCGTCGATGAGTCCGGCGATGGCCGTATGCTCAGATGTTGCCTTCTTTTGCTCCATTAGTTGGGGCAGACGTTCGACGAAACTCTTGATCTCCTGCACCGTTTGCTCCTGCCGATTGACATTCATCTGCGACTGGATGTCCTTGACCTTGCGTGCGAGCAGCATGCGCACCTCATTGAAGTTCTTGTTGCGCAGCTCTCCGTACAGCTGTTCGCCGGAATGAAGGAAAATCGTCTTACGATCAGTATCGCCCATAAAACGTTCCGAATCCGGGTCCGCTCCGGCTGTAGAGGCGCCACTGCCACTAGCAGCTACCGGATTGGTATAGTATGCCGGAAAATGCTCGGCCGGTAGGGTCAGCTGATTCTGTCGTATGCCATAGAACTCATCGATGAGACCCTCGTAGGTTAGCTGTGTGGCCAGCGGGGTGAGTAGGTCGATGCTCCGATCCAGCAGAATGAGCTGATCAATGGCTCCCTTGTCGCCATTGTACAGTGACTTCTCGTCAATGGCCAACTGCTTGGCATGGTCCCAGACGAACTGAGCCATCACGCCCTTGCCATAGATCTTGGGTATGCGTCCGTATAGCCGCTGCAGCTGCACCAGCCCAATCGCCGCTTGATAGAGAGCCGAGGTGTCGCCATCGATGCTAACATCGCGATAGGCATTCGGCATCTCCATGCTGACAACGTCCGAGTCCAGCGGAAAAAAGTTCCAGGTCAGCTCCTCGAGATGTGTGAATCCATTGAGCACATCCATGTTCTCCAGATGCTTGATGCACAAGCACGAGCGACGCGGCACAAAGAAGATGTAAAACTGCCGGCCCTGCTGATTGTTGTTCTTTACGTGCTCTGCCAACTGATCCATGAGCTTTGGCTGCGACCGCACAATATAGATGATGTTCTGCACCTCCTTGGGACTGCGCAGATCAGGTTTCAAAGCGACCAGCTTAATGCCACGATCCGTAAATATCTTCGGTTTGGTTACTAGACCCAGCGGACCAATCATTGCTTCGTCCAGCACAATGACCTTGGTACCTTCGATGGCATCCAGGTGCTGCACTAACTCCCGCGCAGCTGTCTCCTGCAGCAGCTGCAAATTGACGCGTTGACTCCTTAGATAAGGAAACATCATTGATTTCAATCAAAACTGCACTTTTGATGAACAATTTTTTTTATGCTTTTTTTTAGCTTTTTCTCGTAACTAGCGAGGCGCTATTTTCGTTTTATCGTATTTCTGCAACCACTGCACTCAGCAAGTGTTTTTTTTTCTAATATTTTTGTACTTGCAACGCCCACATACCGCACGGCAGCCGAGAAAATTAGTGATCAGCTGTTTTGAGCCTGCGCAGAAAACAGTGTGTACATATCAATAAATAAAAAAACAATATGGGAAAACTTCAATCTGCATTATCTAGTGAAGTCAGCTATACATGAACTATAAAACTGATTAAACTTATTTTATTGCATAAAGCTAGTTATTAAATTTATTACAAACTTTTTCTTACTTGTGCTTTGATATATGGCAGCATCTAACACCGGCATATTTTACTTCTTTTCAAATGCACTATTCAAATTCGATAAGACAGCGACCACCGATTACATGCTAGCTAATTTTGCCATTCGCAAAATGTCAATTTGTTGCTCATCTCTAGAAAATATACAACTACAATCGAACTAGCAATATTTAAGAGTGTAATAGAATTTCATTTAATCTCATCCTTCTCTGACATTCTGTCAGAGCAAAAAGAGCAATCGGCTAAAAAAAAATAGATATTAATTATTTTACAAATGGTATCAAAGGGTAACACTTACCAACAGAACCGGGCCATGCAGCAGCAACAGCGCTCAAATGTTCGTGCCGCAATTGCACCGTACCGTAAGCCTTATCGTGCCCAGGCTCAGGCCCAGGCACAGAATCAGTTAATGTACACATCCTGCCAGATGCCCAGTGATCCGCTCTACATAGATTTCAATAGTCCAACGCCCGCACCACCGCCCAAAATAGCAACGGCCGCACAAACACTGCAAGCCGGCAATTCGACCGAAGGAGCTGTGGATGGGGGTAAAAAGAAGCAGCTGAAAGGTAAACAGTCCAAGGGTCAGAAACAGTCGCAGCAACAGCACCCGCATCCGCACTTTGGAGCACTGGGCGGTGGCGGCCCAGCACCCATAGGTGACAATGGCTGGCAATCGCATCCGCATCCTCATCCACATCTGCATCCAAAGCAGCGTTTCCATGCGCCCAATGGTAATCGCTTCAATGGACCACAGCGCAATGGCTACAATAGGCCACCAATGATGGGTGGCGGCCCAATAAATCGGGGTGGCGGTCGCCATATGATGAGCGGCCCGATGGGTCCACGCGGTGGCCCCATGCCGCCATATCCGCCAATGCCTTTTTCAGCTGCCATGCCACCGATGCGCTGCCCCATGCCGCCAATGGGCGGTCCACCGCCACCGCCGCCACCATTTATGCGTCGCAACGGGCGCGGCGGTCCACCACTGCCACTGCCACCGCCGCCGCCACCGTTGATGGGTCCGCATATGCATATGGGACCACGCATGCCGCCGCGTGGCATGCCACCGTTGCCCGTGCCCGTGCCCTACATGAACGGTGGCAACATGAACGGCGGCAAAATCAAGAAGCCCAATCCCAAGCTGATCAAGCAGGCGCTCAAGGGCAAGAGCACAATCAAAACGCTTAAGAATCTAGTGAATCAATATCCCATCGACAAGCCGTGGGTGAACGATGAAATACGCGCCATCCACGACGAAAAACTGGACATTGAGAATCGTCTCAAGGGCAACAAAGATGACCAGCTCTTTGCCCAATTCAAGGTGCAGCGCGACAAGTTTGTGTCGCTGTACGAGAAGGCGCGTGAAACCTATTTGAAACAGGAGGCCGCTTCCGTAATGGCCAAGGTATTTCTCTATATATGTACATATATACAGCTGTATATCTGTATATCTATATATGACTCCATTTCCATTCCAATATCCTTTGCATCCCAACCAAATCTTTCTTTTCATATATATGATATATATACATGTACATGATCTTATATATATATATATATATATATATATATATATATATATATATATATATATATATATATATTAGATTCCACACTCACTCAGCAACAGGCACACCCACCCTCTCTTTCTCTCCCTGTCTCGCTGTCTCCTTCACTCGAATTGTTTCGAGTTGCTTTTGTTATATTTATGCATATACGGATCGCTGTCATCATACATCAATACATTATATGTTCTTTTGCAGGATGCCAAAGAGAAAGAGAATGATAAAGATAAAGACAAAAATGCAAATTCCAATCAGATCGGATTAGAGCAAGATGCAAAAATAACAACAACAGCAACAACCAGTCCAAACAAAAGCCAAAATCAAAACGAATCAAATGAGCCAGAGTCAGGCAATTAATTAATTATATATATATATATATATATATATATATATATATATATATATATATATATATATATATATATATATATATATATATATATATATATATATATATATATATATTTCAATAAATTAATTTATTTTTTTTTTACAAATAATTAATTGTGCTTTTTTGCCTGACTCAAATAAAAAATAAAACAAAAACAGAAACAAAAAACAAATCACACACAAAGCTAAGCCGTGAAAATAAAAAAACAACAATCAAGTGCAACAACAAAAAATCAACAAAAACAATATAATTATAATTAATAATAATTATAATTAAATAGCAACAAATTAACTGCAATCAATTTACATTCAAAGAACTGAGCTTAAATCCAAGAAAAGAAAAAACAAAAACAAAGCAAAATTAATAAATTAGTAACAAAAAAAAAAAACAATATTCATTCAATTGTTAATGAAGAAAACAAAAAAAACAAGATAATGAATTGCGTAAAAAATGTATTTTTATGGCTTTAAGTAATTGTTAAATGTAATGTAACGTAACGTAATGTAATGCAATCCAACGTCACGTCATGTCATGTCACGTCACGTCACGTCACGTAACGCATTGTAATTGTTAATTGTTAAGTTGGTAAACCACAAATTATATATATATATATATATATATATCCATGTATAATCATGCAACTTGATCTATTTGTAAAACTAGTTAAATATTTTCAATTTTCGCTTTTGCATTGCTTTTTTCACAATCAACAAAAGAAAATTTGACTAAATCGCCAAATGTATAAATTATACAAAAAAAAAAATCGAGAACATGGAAAAGCTTTAAAAAAGAAAAACAATTCAAAAATGTTTCTCTAATTATGAATTATATTTTGCTCTGTTTGCTTAATTGTATTTCTAAATTAATTCTTAAAAATTACAAATTAAGTTTTTGAGTTAAGCAATTGAATCGAACTCCCCCCACAGTCCAAACCTCAAAAGAAGAATTTTTGTCCAGTCGATTTGTTTTTGTATGTGTTTTTTTTTTGTGTGTACCCAAAAAACATCCGCATCCGCATTTGCATATGCATTCGTATCCGCATCCGCATCCGCATCCCTCCAGCATAGCTTTAAATTGCTTATAGATTGAATAATTTTTGCAATTCCTATGTAAATATTGAACTATGTCTATATCACTATAACATTATATATATATATTTATAAATCGATATATCTGTACATCTATCAAGATTATGTAAATGAGCTAAAACTATGTTAATTACGCCTACACATACATGCATAGTCTCATATGTATTCAATTATACAAATATATACATATATATACAAAGCAAAACAAACAAACAAACACACACACACACACTCGCACTCATTCACTAAATAACTGTACTACATATATATTCTTGATCCATTTACTATAGTTATGTGTTGAGATGGGCATCAACTTTTAAGGAATTTCAGTTTAGCCAAACTAAGATTAGAGTTAGTTAAGTCAAGCCAAAGTTTGGATGGAGCCAGCTTTATAAATAGACGCGTAACTTCAGCTACGCTATCGTGTTCCAAAGAAACAAACCTTTATATACTCGTATATCTATATACATACAGCTGTGCTCATAAAAATAGTAGTGCGTCTGAACATGTTGCACAGCAAGATTTGTTGAAAGCAATTTGAATATATATAATATATATATATATATTTTAATTTTAAAACTCGCCTCAAATTGTTTTCAAAATATTTTCAACATTTCAGTTGCACTACTATTTTTATGAACACAGCTGTATGTATGATGTAGGCACAGGCATATCACTTAATTGAACCGCTTCGATGTCGTGCCATGAACCGAACTTTGAAAAAATGCAAAATATATTTAATTTAATTTATAATAAATTTATGTTATGATATTTATCATTAGTTCTTTTAGTTTAGACTTAGCTGCTAAGAGTTTATTGCCTAGTTGAGTGTTTAGTTATATGTTTAAGCAGCTTTGGTTCGACTTACATATATTCAGTAATCTTGATCAATTTGTTGCACTTAAGCACTAGTTTAGCTTAGAATCTATATCTGTAATTCGGTGGGTATTGCAAGCCAGGATAGAACCTGATATAGCAATGCCGAAGGCCTTATAGAATTTGTCTTAGATATAGTTAGACATCTTTCAGTTGAATTCGATTTTTAGAGGAGTCTTGTTTAGTATTTGGGCCCATCTTGAGCAGGAATTAAGCAAATAGTTTGGTCAAACGTTGTCAATTGCTGCACCTGTGCCCACACGCACACGCACACACACCTACACATACACACACACACCTGTCCAAGCACGTGCATTTGTATCATATCATGAGTATTGCCTGAGCTACGAATTATCCTGTAATTGTCTCGAGGACAAGCTGTGCAGGATCTCGCATTGAGTATTCAAATTGAGCAGCGTTTAAGTAACGATTGATTGAATCATTGATTGATTGATTGATTGATTGACAAGCCTATGCCATCAATACACTCTCAGCCCCACACATTTGATGAACTTTTGGATAATAAAACGATAAACAAATTATAAATGGCGAAATTTTGCTTGGGTGGGCTGGTCGGACGAAGGGTCCCTCTCTTTCTCTCCCTCTGGGGACTATAATGGCACCATAATTGTTCCAAAACAGTGAGAAGTTGGACACCTTGCAGCGTACACACACACACACCTGAGTGGCAGGTATAAAAGCGTCGACACCTGCCGTCCAATGGCCAAAGAGCTAAACGAGTTGAAGCAGATATTCAACGACTACGACGACGAGATGGAAATACAGCAGTTGAGCATACTGGAGTGGGATAAGGAGCGGACGCTGGACACTCATAAGGCGCTTAGCTATCATTGGCGCGTTTGGGAGCTAACTGGCTTGATACGACCGTCGGGCATGTCCCGCCAGAGGTATGTGATCCAGGCCGTAACGCTGAATGTGCTGGTCACATTGCTCTTTCCGCTGACGCTGCTGGCTCGGCTCATCTTGACGCGCAACTTGCAGGAGCTATGCGAGAATATGACCATTACGATCACCGACATTGCGGCCAACTTTAAGTTCATCAACGTGTACCTGGTGCGCCGGAATCTCAGCCAGATACGCGAGCTGCTCCAGCTGCTGGACAAGCGGGCGCTGAGCGTGCAGCATCCCGAGGAGCTGCACGCCCTGCAGCACGCTGTCAACATGGCACGGAACAGCTTTCGCATCTTCGCCGTCATCTTTGTCTTCGGCACCTCGCTCAGCTGTCTTCGCGTGGTCATAGCCAAGGAACGCAAGTTGCTCTATCCCGCCTGGTTCGCCGTCGATTGGCACAGCTCGGATATGGCGTACATGTGCATCTGCTGCTATCAGCTGTTCGGCCTGATCGTACAGGCTATCCAGGACTGTGCCAACGACTCCTATCCGCCGGCCTATCTCTGCGTGCTCACGGGCCATATGCGCGCCCTGGAGCTGCGCGTGCGTCGCATCGGCTATCCGGGCCGGGCTCATTGTCCGCCCTGGTGCCGCATCGTTCGGCTGGAGCTGTACGACTGCATCGAGGACTTCATACACATCATCGAGCTGCATGGAACCATTCAGCAGATCCTATCGATTGCCTGTCTCGCCCAGTTCATCTGCACCGCCACGGTGCAGTGCACCGTGGCCATGCACTTTCTGTATGTATCCGACTCGCACGATCTCTCCGCGATGATACTGTCGTCGGTGTTCTTTCTCGCTGTCACTCTGGAGGTGTTCATCATCTGTTACTTCGGCGATCGCATGCGCAGCCAGAGCGAGCAGCTGTGCAATGCCTTCTACGCCTGTAACTGGTTGGATCAGACGCCTCAATTCAGACGCTTGCTGATTTTCACGCTGATGCGCAGCCAGAAGACGTTTTGCATTTATGCCGGCGGCTATATAGCCCTCACCCTGGAGACCTTTGTGCAGGTGTGTTTTACCTGCTCTTTTTCAGCTGATCCATGTATGCATCTTTGTCATAGGTCATCAGGTCAACCTATTCCGCCTTTACGCTGCTGCTGCGAGCCAAGTGAATTGGGCGAAACGGAAGCATCGAAGCTACAGCAACTATATACACATATCTATAGCTATAGTAAGTAATTGAGGGCTTTAGATCTTAGCTTTGGCTAGTTGCTAGCCCTATTTAATATGGGAATCATCCCATGAAAACTAAAGAGCCTAAAGAACCAAGTGTTATACCCAATGAGAACATAGATATAGATACAGTTTTTCATATAGATACAGATATATATAGATGTAGACACCAAGATGTCTAGTCAGCTGTAGAAGCTATACGAACTATTTGACAAGTAGTATGAATAGATAAAGATATAGAGTGCAAGTAGATATCCATGATAGACATCGATATATAGAAAAGCTATAGCTATAGACTAGACTAGACTGGAAATCACAAATCAATAGCAAAGTTATATAGACTTCTTCATTTAGAACATATCGTAGTCAAAGATTAGACAAATATATATCGACTATCTAGTCGATATAATTTGATACTAATGCTAATTCCCAGTTAAGAAAAGTTGCCTGAAAATTTAATACTCCGCCCAGATATAAAGCAGCGTAATTCCAGTTGAAGTCTGTAGAAATTCATAAGCCATAGATACAGTACCAGATCGCTAAGCAATGACCTTGAAATGTTTAGTTTATAATAATCTTTTACTCAATCTTATTCTTTTTGATATCAGCAAAATCTCAGCAAGTTTCCATTAGCCAGTTAACACTGTACGAATTATACAAATATATAGTCCAATCTGTGTCTTTATATAAAAATTTAAACACTGCACGCAAATAACATGAGAGTTTTCATTTGTGGGGGTTTCGGAACAGATGCAATCCTTCAGTCTATGCCTCAGCTGTGTCGGCTGCAGCTGGTGCTGAAGGTTCCTCCGTCGCTGCAGGTTCCGCTGTCGCTGAAGGTTCCGCTGTCGCTGAAGATTCCGCTGTCGCTGCAGTTTCCACTGTCGCTGCAGGTTCCGCTGTCGTTGCAGGTTCTGCTGTTGCTGGCTCAGTGGCCGTGTCCGCGTCGTTGTGCTTTTGTTTCTTCCACATTTTGGCGGCGGCGAGCAGCTTGAGATTGGGTCGTGCCATCTCGTCCTCGGGGAATATATAATCGAAGACCTCCTCCCAGCCCTCCTCGACGCCATCGTCGGAGATGATCTTCTGTCGTCGTTTTATGCGACGCGGCATCTTGTCCAGCACCTTTTGCAGTGACTGTACATCGTTGACATCGTGCTCAAAGTCACGCCACGCCTCCAATAGCACCACGCGCGACTCCTTGTCATTCAGCTGACGCAGCATTTCGTTGGCTCGCTCGTAGATGCGACGTGCAAGACGTACGTTCATGTCGGCATCGGCATCAGCATCGCCATGATTGATGCCCATCTCGAACTTGGCGAACGACATCCAGACCTTCACGTGCTGCGTGCGCTCGAGCAGACGCTCGTATAGCTGGCGTGCCAGCTCCGTTTCGCCGAGGGCGACCTCGAAGTCAATGTACGCCTTCCACAGCAGCTCGGGCATATCGAGGCGTGGCTGCTGCACCGCCAACTCGAAGATGGCTCTTGCACGCTCCGTGTCGCCTAGCAGATTCTCCAGCTCGGCAAATTTCATCCACGTGACACAATTCTCGGGACCAAACTCCAAAAACTTCTCGTAGAGCAAACGACAGCGCTCGAATTCACGCAGCTGTATCTCCAGATCGATATAGCCGCGAAACAGTTTGTCCCTGGGACACATGCCGATGGCCATGCCCAAGGTTTTGCGCGCCTGCTGCAGCTCCTTGCAGCGCAACTCGAACTGGGCATAGAGCAGCCAGATCTTGCTGAATGTGAACACTTTGTGGGGTATCAGCTCCAAGCAGGTCTTGTAGATTTCCCTCGTGCGCTGTATATCCTCCGTCTCGAGCTCCTCGTAAAGGGCATAGTTGATCCAGATGTAGATGTAGCGGCGCCAATAGTTCTTCTCTTTGGCGGGCGGCACATTCGCAATAGCACGCTCGTAGGTCTCGCGTATCAACTCCTTGTCGCTGTCGGCCTCGATCAAGCGCAGATAATCGAACCAGGCATCATAGTTGGTCGGATTGGCGGCAACCTCCTGTTCATATTGATGCTTGCGCTTGGACACGATCACGTCCTCGATGCCCGCCCGATCGCCATACTTCTTCTCGTGTATGGTGTAGGCCTTGAATAGCTCCGGTGTTCGATCCTTGGGCAGATGATCGAGTGCATATTTGTAAATGATGCGCGCACGATCGTGCTCCTTCTGGCCCTCCTCGAAGCGTGCGAAGGCAATAAACAGACGCTCCTCAATGTACTCATCGCCAAAGAACTCGACGGCACGCTCGAAGACACGACGGGCGCCATGTATAAAGCCATGCGTCTCCTCGAAGCGTGCAAACTTGATCCAGTTCTTGACATCGGGATGTACATAAACGAAACGTTCGTAGACTTCGCGTGCCCGATCGATTTCCTTGTAGCGCAGCTCGAAATTCACGTAAGTCTGCCAGGCTTGCTCTTCCGGCTGCCATTCCATCCAGCGCTCAAAGACCTGTCGTGCACCAGCCACATTCTCCAGCATCTCCTCCATGTACGTGTACTTATACCAAAACTGATTGACGCGTGGCATTATGGTGACAGCACGATCCCACAGATTTCGTGCATGATTCACCTGTTTGTTCTTCATTTCCATTTCGGCATATTTCAGCCAAATGGTTACGTTTCGATGCTCGTTGTCCAATGCCCGTTCCCATATGGAGCGTGCACGCTGTATCTCCTGCTGCTGTTCCTCCCATTGGGCGTACTTAATCCAGTGGCTGACTACCATGCGATTCTTGCGTAGATTATCCTCGAATGTTTTGCGCTTCCTCTGCTGGTAGTCGGCCAATTCGGCGGGATCGGAAATTTTCTGTTTGGGCGGCGGTGGCAATATCTCCAAGTCACGTTCTTTTGCTTCGCGCAGCAGCTGCTCCGCGGTAATTTGCACCTCGGCGGGCGCTTTATTTTTCACCTGAAAGCAAAAACGTTTATGTTGGACTGCGCTGTATTTGGGAACAAATGCGGACATACCTTTGCCACCTTGGGCATTTTCTGTGGCCGTTCCATTCTGTGTTTATGTATTAATTGATGGAGTTTCTTTTAAATTAACAATAATTTTTTATTTAGCCGCAGCTTTGTGCACAATCTCTCAAAATAAACACGGCATTAGAGATGCGCCAATTGCAAATGCTTCTTCTTCTTCATAACACGCTGCTATTCGCATTGAAACGTGTCGTTAGCATCGAGTACGATTTGATTTATATCGATTACAAAAAATCGCTGTATCGATAGCTCCTTTACAACGTATTTAATGTACAAGTAGAATAATTTATTTTTTTTGCATTGTTGTTACTATTAACTCATATTGTTTGATTCATTCATAAATTTGGATAATTGCACATCTGACGTTGTATTCGCAACCGTTTTAAATAAGGTACAGTAGAAATAAACAGCAGTAAACATCAGTTTGATAACCCTTTAAGACACAATCCCATACTTTAAATATTATTTACAAAATATAAATACATAGCACATACAAAAGCTACACAATTAACACAATTAAAAAAAAAAAATTTTATACATAGAAAGCACACGTCTTCTGCTCCTTAGTTAAATAGCTTCCACGATTTACCGTTACGCTTCTCAGGCTTCTCGACGACCCAATGATTAGGATTCATCAAATAGTCCCTAAAAAGAGAATTCAAAGATATAGTCAGTCCGTTGAAATATCTTCTACGCGTGGTTTCTATTTGCCTCTTCTCCGCCAGGACCTGTTGGGTGTGTGCCCGCAGTGTGGCCAGCGACCCGGCAGATCCACCATATTCTTCCGGCAGCATCGCACGAGGCACAAATGCATACAAAGAATCAATGCTGGCTGTGTGAAATTTGATCTTGAATGGAAACACATTATTTATGCATTTATGATATAAGTCTGATAGTTTTATAGATCGTACCAACTTGAAGACCTCGTCGCTAATGAAGGGCTTCACCACGCTCACAATGCGATCCAGATACGTCGGACAGTTCACCATGTGAATGGCCTTGAGGCGCACTGGAAAGGCCAGCTGCAGGAACTTGATATAAGCACGCAGTGTGCTAATCGTTAAACGCGATATATGACGCATGGTAGTGCCCTTCATATCAAAGATCTGCACCTCGCCCTCCGACAGCTGCTCCTTGTCAGCCGGATCATCGACTGTTATGAAGCGGCAGTCGGTGACCATGAAAAAAGCACGCGTATCCTCCGTGTGATGCATCTGCAAGCAGAGCAAGCTAAGTATGCGAAGTCTATAGTGTGAATATTCTAGAAGAGGCGTACCTTGGACGGTTCAAAGTCCCTAAAGCAGTATAGCGATACTTTGTATTTATCCGGAGTCAAACCCGGCAGCGGCAAAATATCCCTGCAAAGGAAAGCTGTTAGAAGATGCCGATAAAGAAGATAGCTTCTTGGCCTACGCATAGTCAAAGGTGCGACGACTGTCCTCGTCTAGCGGGTCCCGTTTAATAAACAAATGCGGATGCTTGTTCCGCAGCGCATAGTTCACCTCGATGAGCTTCTTGGTGTCCTCCACATGGCAATACATGCACTGGTAGAACCGCCGCAGCAGCAAAGGCTCTACAAAAGAAATATATATATATATATATATTTTTACATACATATATGTATATGAGTTGGCATATGACGCAACGGGCGCACAGCATGTCCGCTATTCAAATGGCCGAAATGCTTGGCTGACTATTAACGACCTCATTAAGTATTATCGATGTATGCTTGCGTATGGGTCAGCACTCAAGATGAGTGTTTACATTATTTGGCAGCAAGTCAGCAAAAACAGAACCCTGCGCACTCCGCCCTCTGCCAATATACACTGCAGGCGTACATGGCATATTACATCAGAAAAGACACTGAAAACAGTTTGTTTACCAATTTCTTGCGGCAGGTTCTCATTGAGGTGGAACCACTCGTTAAGCTCGACCAAATCACGATCGCGTCTCAGCTGATTTTCACTTTCACTATCGCTGCTCATCGCTCGCGTTATCGTATCGGTATCGAAATGAAAAGTACTCGTTTTGGCACTTGCTATCGGTGATGGCAATCGACTTTCAAATTGCGTGCGCAGCGAATTGTCGTGTGTGTACCGTTGCGTTTGAAGCCTGCAGCCCAACTGACTGGCCTCTAATATTTGATTCATAATTCGTGCTTAAATATATATGTATAAATATATAAATTATTGATTGGTATTGCAAATACGTATGAGCGTATATGAATTTAAATACTTTCGCACTCTCGTCTACCATCAAACACGTACAATATTTTTTTAATTGCCTTCCGCTTGCCGATTCGCCCATTTGGCGATTTGGCCATTTGTTGACGCTTAATAGTACCTAAATTTGTGCCTGGCTTGATTTGTCAGTTACAGCTGCTGCGCATCTATCTAATCACCTGGTCGTGCCTTGAATTCGCATTTAGCACAGCAAATTTCCAACACAAATTTGAACTAGAATCGAAATCGAGACTGAAACTGAAACCATTTAGCGCAATTATGAATTGAAAGCCCATTTGGCCTCTGATGGCTGTTAATGAGGGCTTACAGTAGTAAATGGCATGGACATTAGGCCATGTTTAAGATCAGATACAATTGATTTAATGATATATGCACACACTAATAGACTAATGGACCTAATGGACCATTAAAAAACTCTCAGTGTGTGGAGCCGCAACAGCTGCTGCAGTCATCCGATTCAGATTTTGAATTCAGGATCGATAAGGCAATGCGCAACAAGTCCAGGCAGAATACCACCAAGGACTGATATAACAAGAACCGGTTCATCGTAGATAGCGCATAGAGCAGCTTCGAGGAGACCACCAGTATGGATATCATGCAGCCCAGGCAGCCAGTGCGCTGCAGCAGCCCCATTAGTATCAGCAGCGATGTGGTGGCCGTCATAACGATGCTCAAGTCCCGCTTCACACTCGCTTGCTCGCCAACCATCGAGTAACACATACAGCAGCTAATTAGCAGGGCAACTAGCACGGTATTACCAAATATGCGACATCTGTACTTCGACGAGGCATATTGATAGAAGATGGTTAGAAATGTGATATTGAGCACCAGGCTGGTGCTATGCAGGGTCATCATGGTCTTATCTTTGTTCATGTGAGCCAAGCGCATGCCCAGCGTCGCCAGTATTAAAGCGCCCATCAGTGGCTTTATGGAGACGGCATCTCTATTCACAGAATTCGTTCTGACACGGAAGAGCAGGCCCAGACCGCGACAAAGTTTCACGCAGCTCAGCATCAGGGCCAGACAGCGCAGTTGCTCTCTGTGTGGCCTCAAATATCCGCTAATTATCTCCATTGGCGATCCAAGTTAAGAACATACAAATAATTTGGTAAAAATTTAACAAGACACGCACACACACACCATGGATAAAAAAAAAAAATTTCGAAACAGTTTAAAAAATAAATAAGATGCAAATTTTGTATTTACGGAAACCCCTAAAAATTTTTATATGTTAAACAACAAATTCAATGCCTCTGGCAAGCATTTAAAAAATCAAAAATCAAAAACTTAGTCTATATATATTTTACACCCGAAATTCTCCATTAACATAATAATCACATTTGTGGTTAACAAGTTGCTTAGCTCCATTTTGGCATTACTAGAACCAGGACCAACGGCTCTTCGTCTCCGACGTCACCCGCCAATACTTATCGTCGCTCAGATAGGCTCTGCAATAACAAAATAAATGCCATTTTTATCAATTCAATCTCTATTTTGTACTCAGCTATGTATATTGAAATAATATTATGAGATCATATTTAACTTAAGTCTTGCGATAAACAAAATCTCAAATCACAGCAAATATTTTAGAAAGTTGTTTTTCTATTACTTTCTTAGGAGTTTGGTTATTTAATTTTTTTTTTATTTATTTTTTATTTTATTTTATTTTTTAGTTATTTATATTCATTAATTTTCTTTTATTTTTTATTTTTATTTATTTTTTATTTTACTTTTTTTATATTTTATTTTGTGTTTAAAATTTAAAATATTAATTTACAAAATTGGAATTTTTCAAAAATTTCTCAATTCCCATAGATTTATCTCGATTTTTGAGTATTAGAATTTGTTTTAAAAGTAAATTCCTTAAGTGATTCTGAAGGAGATTTGATAAACTCTATGTTCAAGCATGCATACTTGAGATATATAAGAATAATATCCGATTACGAAATCCTACAAATATAACACATAAAAGAATCACAATGTCATACCTTTCAAAGACTCTCATATTAGGCTATCAGATTAGGATTTTTAAATAAGAAAAGCAGCTCAAAACTATATAACTCAATATGTATATATCTTATTATATATAAATCTATCTGTATCTGTTTGTAGACTTACGATTTGTCGCGCATGAGCTGCATCCATTTCTGTTTGATTTCGGCAACTGTACCAGCTTGACCGCCGTACTCCACTGGTAGCATTTCCTTCGGAACCAGCTCGTAGAGACTGTCCATGCCTTCGGTATGATAGTTGACCTGTTGGACAAGCAATATGAGCATTGGTGAGTTTTGGAATTGATGTTGTAGCTTTAGTTACCATTTGGTAGACGTCATCGCGTATGAATGGCTTCAATAAGGACATAATCCTGTCCAGAATCGGGGGACAATTGATGATGTGCATCGCACGCAGCCGGGATGGATATGCCTCCTGCAGGAATTTCATGTAGACGCGCAGCACAAAGATCGACACGTAGGCTATGTGCCTCATTGTATAGCCATTCATGTCAATAATCTGTACATCGCCATCCGCCAGATCAGCATCCGTAATGCCGAGACCTGAATTCTCTGCGGATCTTTCGATATCTGGTTCGGTAAAACGTGCATCGGCCATCATAAAAAAGATTTTCGTCTCCTCCACAGAGTTGCGCTGCGAATTTATAGTTGAATGAAGTTTTATAAATGGGTCTTGGGATGTATGTTAGCCAGCTCTATCTCTTAGTGTCTCTCTCTCTCTCTCTCTCTCTCTCTCTCTCTCTGACTGTCTCTATCTCACTGTCTCTATCTGACTGTCTCTATCTGACTGTCTCTATTTCTGACAGTCTCTTTCTGTCTTTCTCTCTATCTTCTTCTTACTGTCCCTCAAACTCTGTCTTCCTTACTCACTCCCTTGCTCACTCACTATCTCATTATTTTCAATCATTCTCTTTCAATCTCTGTCATTCTTACTCATTCTCTCTCTCTCTCATTATTTTACTTCCTCTCTCTTACTCTCCTCATTCACTCTCACTGACTCTGATTCTCTCTCACTCACTGTCTCTCACTCTATCTCTCTTTATCTGTCCGTCTCACTCTAACTCTCACTCTTACTCGCTCACTCTAATTCTCTCTATCTTTCTGACTTCCTCTTTCTCTCTTCTTTCTCACTCTCACTCTCTTTCGCTCTGTCTCTCTCTCTCTCTCTATCTTTCTCACTCGCTCTTTCTCTCTTCTTGCTCACTCTCTTTATTTGTCTTTCTCTCTCCCGCTCACTCTAACCTACTCAATTTTTCAATCACTCACTCTCTCACTCACTCACATACTCTCACTCTCACTCTCAGTCTCACTCTCTCTCTCTTACTTTCCTTCCTTATCTCTCTCACTCTTTCTTACACTCTTTCTTACTCTCCCCTGTCTCTCTGTCTCACTCAGCCCTAGATTATTTATATTTATTATATTATCTATTATATATGAAAGATATACGTAGTAAGATATAAATAGATATATAATATATATGTATATATTGTATATTATACTTACCGTTCGTGGATCGAAGTCAGCCATGCGAAACAAGATGAGCTTATGGCGCTCGGGCGTAACGCCTGGCAGTATTAGCAGATCCCTAGGAGCACCGGGATTACATAGTTACAGATCAAAAATGGAGAATATAACATTAATGTTTGCCTTACGATACTTTTAGACATTTGGCCGTCAGCTCCTGATCCATGTTGCGCTCAATAAATAGAATTGGATTCTTATTGCGCAGATTATAGTTGAGCTGAATCAGGGCCTTTGTGGAGTCTATCTCGTAGTCCATGCACTTCAGGAAACGTAGCATTACAATCGGCTCTGTAATAAAATCAACGCAAATGCAATTGATATAATTATCTATTCCTATATATACTATATATATATATATAAATATATATATATATATATATATACATAAATATATATACGCGTTTATATTCTATATGATTGTGGCTATAAATGTGGAAAAATCAACAACAACAGACGCTGCTGTTCACATGCGGAATTTCATAGTTTAATACACTTGTAATGATAATCCAAAGGGGTATATAAGCTATGTAACTAATTATGTAACTGACTGTAAAGCTCTATATATAGATAAAGATATATGTATATAAGTATACAAGTATTATGATATACTTAAGTATATAAGAGTTTCTTATACATTTTTCTGTAGATATATCGAGATCTGCCTTATTGAATTACTATATCATAAAGCTGGCTTTAAAAAATGCTAAGCTACTGATAACTATAATACTATATATGTATATAGAACATATTCATATTTTTTATAGTTATTGTATTAGCTGTTCATGAAAATAGTAGTGCAAGTGTAGATTAAAAAAAAACTGAAATTTTATATGAAAAGTTTTTCGATTTTGTTTACTTTATCACATGTATTATCTTCCCACATATATACCTACTTATACCTATAATAATAATATAATAATAACTATAATTTTTCTATATACATTTTGCTTTGTGCATGAAAATAGTAGTGCGACTGTGGATTTTAAAAGAAAATGAAATTTTATATGAAACTTTTTCGGTTTTGTTTACTTTCCACGTCTTCTTCCCACAGATATCTTACAATCAAAAGATACTAGTTTACATAAAAACCTTTGCTAGGGTATTTAAACCGGTATAGTTTGTCTTACTTAAGCTTTCAGTGGTTTGTTTTTTTTTCATATACATATGTATGTATATATGAATATAGAAAAACTACAAAGAGAGCTATAGATTTATCATTTAAACTGACTAATGTCGCATTGTATTTGCTTTTTGTATTGATAAGGCTATCAGGTTCGTCTGGGGCGCAAAGCATTTACCTGGGCATATGCGCTGCTCCACCTGTTCATAAATATGTACGTAATATGCTAGCAGTTCCTAACCTATCCCATTCGTTAGCTAAGATATATATATATATATATATATATATATATATATATATATATATATATATATGGCTATGGCATAAACTTACCTATTTTTTCGGGCAAAGTTGAGGTGCTTTCGAACCAATGCAACAATTCCTTTAGCTTGGCGTCCACTTGCTCGGCGCTTACAGTTGTTCTTATTGGCATCATTTTCTAGCTGTTGCTGTTGTTGTCACTGTAAACGTTTGAAGCTGCCGCCGGCCGCTCTGCAAAACGATCTACTTCGATTTAGCCGAGCAACTGTGCCAAAAATCGCGCCGTTCAATTGATAAAGCCCTGCAAAAGCTTATATGTCTAACACACACTCACACACTCACACTCACACACACACACACACACACACACACACATACACACACATACACACACACACACATACATATATATATATATATATATATATATATATATATATATATATATATATATATATATATATATATATATATATATATATATATATATATATATATATATATATATATATATATATATATATATATATATATATAACACGCGCACAAACTGTTGTTGCTTGCATTCTATGTTTAATTGAAACATTTGCCGCCAGCTCGCTGGCTCGCTCGCTCGCACTTGTTGCTTATTGTGTGCATTACAAAACGGGGGTGGGAAAGGGCAAGAGAGGCCAAGCGAAGCTAAGCATTTAACTAGCCGCAGTGAAGCGCTCTCGCGCTCTCTCTAACTTGCTCTCTCTCTCTCTCTCTCTCTCTCTCTTGTTGTGCCTCTTCCTCGTTCGCTTTCTCGCTGTTTGACCGCTTTGAGCTTTGGCAAAAGCTTTGACATCATGAATGGCGTTGTAAGTAAACAAGTTAAGCTCTTTTTATTGACCTTTAATGGCTGCGCTGCACTGACTGCCATAAATATGCAAGCACGCCGAATTACTTGGACTGCTTGCTATACCCTGTAGCAAGTTTGCATGTTAAATAAATTATTATTAAGAAAGCTAATTATTAATTAGATATTTAATTGTATTCAAAGCTTAATTTGAAATAAATTTGACGAAAAATAAGATGAGATAAGGTGATATAATTACGTATAAGTTTTGTATTGAAATAAATTTGGGAATAAAAAACAATGCAAATACTGTATAAATAATATGTAGACCCAAAATTGGCAATACTTTGTGAACGAAAACTTAAAAATATTTTAATAAAAATTCTACTCAAGAAATTTTTAAATTGACTCAAACAAAATTTGTTTGACTTTCAAGTTTGTATTCAACGTTGCTCAAATACTTTTTTCGCCCACTGTTCCATTGAAGAACCAATTAGCGCGCAGATCAATGTGGATTATCTCTTTATTGATTTTGTACACACATAAATAAGTTGTCACATTATTTATTCATAAATTGTTTAAACTTAGACATTTGGCATGTGCCTAACATTTTCTTTTTTTAATTTTTTTTTTTATATATATATATTTTTAAATTTCTTTTTTTAAGGTGTTTCTTTGGTTAACTCTAGTTTAATTAGTGTTTTTTTCATTTCTTTTTATTTATCACTGTGTATTATTTTTTTTTTCTTTTCCATTTACTTTAACTTGTGTATATTATCTAGGTATTGCCTAGAAAAAAAAAGAATCAAATTCTATAGAGTTCAATCTTGAATACTTTAACCACAAACATTCCTGATCCGTTAGCTGTCCACATAAAGTCTCAATTACAAAAATCTTTTTATTTATTTAATTTTTGTTTTTTTTTTTTTGCTTCTTTTTGTTTTCTTAAAAGTTTTGTTTTTCTCATTTGTTCTGCATAAAATGTTAACATTGTTCTTAGATCCTAGGATTTCACCTGTGCTATCCTAGCGATTGTACATTAATCATATAACTTCATATATAATTTCTTTTTCTTGGATAGTTTTGGGAAAAAGTTGGGAATAAATGGAAAGTTCGCTCAACATCTTTCGCCTCTCTCTTTCTCTCTCTCTCTCTTTCCTCAGCTCGCCTCGTCAATTGACCAATTGGACGAAAGCTCATGCCAAATAGACAAACGTATATATCTTTTGCTATACACATATATGTATATATTGTATATCTTTTAAGTACATCGAGAACAACATTATAGAGACAACATGGTTCAAACGTCCAAATACATTCTAGAAGCTAATAAATTTTCTATCCAGTTCACAGCAATTCAGAGCTAATAGTTGAGAATCTGTTCTACGTTTCGTTATCGATGGTTGCCATTGATAAGAAATTGAAAGAAAATTTCCGAAATTTTCAATTGAAGTTTTTGAAATTTTGAAAATCAAAAAAGGCGAACTCTATTCAAGCTTTCTTTATATAGAAGTCTGATCTGCCTTCAATTGAAGTCATTTCCATTTCCTATCGATTATATTGAATTGAGTTTAAGTTATATCAAGCTAGCCCTATTATCTAGCCTCAATCGAAAACGAAATGCAGAACACGATTTCTAGATTCTTTTTAGTTTTGTTTTTTGGTTTAGAAATATGCTTTTTGGTTAGATTTAGACGTAGTTTAACATACATCGAGGAATACAGTTAATATGTGTATATATGTATGTATACATATATTTAGCTTTGATGGCACAAAATAGTCACTTAATAATATCCATTATAATTCTTGAAGCTACGCCTAAGTATTATCCATGGCAAACAGACAGAGAAGAACGCTTCTAATATGCTAAATAGATGAACTATGATGCGTTAGGCCCTGGACTGCGTGGCTTAGTCCAAATTTCGTGGTAAAGATTTGGAACAACATTGTTGGCACTGGCATATGTTTCAATTGGATTAGCACATATTACTATATATATATATATATGTATATATATACATATATATGTGTGTATATATGTATGTATGTGTGTATGTATAGGATATATGTATGTGTGTATATATATATATATATTGATATATAGACAGTGTATGGACTTGGACTTAGAGAGCGACTGAGATCAAACTTTGACAAACTTTCTTTCTCTCTCTGTTTCTATACCTTTCTATCAAACTCTCTCTTACTTTCACTCTCTTGATATCCCTCTATTTCTCGCTTTCTCTCTCTCTTCTTTTCTCTCTCTATTCTTTTCTATATTTCTATCGCGTTCTCCCTCTCTGCTTCAACCTCTTTCTCTGTTTCTCTCTCTCTCTCTCTCCAACTGTCTCTTACTTTCTTTTATGCTCGGTTTCTCGTTCTTTCTCGCTCTCTGACTATCTAACTCTCTCTCTCTCTCCCTCTCATCAGAGAGAATGGAAAGAGATAGAAAGCGAAAAAGGAGAGAAATAGAGAGTTTTCTTTTTTTCACTCTCTCTCTCTCTTTCCTTTTTCGCTCCCTCTCTCCCTCCCTCCATCCCTTCCTCCCTCCTCTCTCTCTCTTTCTCTCCCTCTCTCTCCGTCTGTCCGTCTCTCTTTCTCTCTCTCCCTCTCCCTCTCTATCTCTGTCTTTTTTTTAATACTGTTGGATTGGCAGACCTCGAACGTGTCGTGGCACCGCTTTGGATGGGGCATTTCAGCTGTTGATCCTGTCGATCAGTCAGTCAGTCAGCCTGCGATACGCCGCCGCCATGGTTACATGGTGTGCGTGCGTGCCACAGTGCCCCGGCTCCGGGACTAGCTGAAATAGCTGCGTCATAAGCTGATCAACGTCGCCTTCCGCTGCGCCTCTAGGCGAATCTCCAGCATCGCATATGGCGGCACACTGATCACGAGCAGGACCACGAGCGCAATGATCTTAACCGATTCGCAGAGGAAGCCGTGCGCCGCAAACGTGATGGCCAATCCAAGGAAACGGAATGATTGCAGCGGCGCAGTCACATCCGTCACATGGTCGTGCTGGACATGATTGAGGGTGACCAGCGAGAGGAGCAGCGTCTCCCACATGCCGTTGCAGGCGCCCCAGGAGGCGGCTATCACATAGAAGAGGGCGCTGTCATCGCTCGAGGGCTTCCAGCTGGACAGCGCCAGCAGCAAGCACGAGTGAAAGAAGAAGCCGGCCACTGTAGGATCAGACGGGATTAGATGGAGATGCTGCATGTACACATGGATGGCTACTCACATATGACCACGATGCGCTTGGTATGCCGGAGCAGCATGCTCAGGGTACAGGAGACGATCAGCTGCATTATGCCCATGCCAATGAGGGCGCCCGGTATCATGCTGATGCCCAGGGAGCAGGAGACAAAGGCGCGCAGGAAGTCGCCCAGCATATAGCCCTGTTCGGTGCCCACAAAATAGGCCAAAGGTCCGGCAAAGAGCAGCGTGTCCGTGACATCCTTGAAGGAACGTTCTGGCCTGCTGGCTGCCACTAGGACCTGGCGACCCTGCAGCAGTGACAACAGCAGCGCCAGCAGCGAGAGCACCACATAGAGCCAGAGCAGCGATTGGCCACCAGCACGCGAGCCGCTTTCAATGAAGCCGGCATAGATGGCGCCCGTATCATTGGCCGCGAGCCAGCTGAGCTCCAACTGCAGCGGGCACATATCGGCGCCACAGATGCGTTCGCCATGTTCGTTCCGATTGTAGAAGTCCTCTGGCTGTGGCCACCTGGTGGCGGGCAACAGGCTGCCATTGCTGCTCGCCTCGGCACTGCCCGACGAGCAGCTCCAGTCGTTCGCATTGCAAGCTAGCAGCATTGAGGCCAAGAGGGCGCCCATGATGAGGCCCAGATCCTGAGCGGCGCGTAGCCAACGGGCCAAACGGCGCACCTTCTGGTCCCGATTGCAAAACATCTTGTGCTCCTCCAGCAAGGCATCCGACGAGCATTCATGCTCGTGGGAGCAGCTCAGCTTGCCGCCATAATGGACAATCAGTGCCGCCTTGCAACTGTTGGCGGCGCTCAGCATGAAGCCAAGCAGCAGGTATGCCGGCAGCAGCGTATAGATGGAGGCATACAGGTGCGACAGCAGGAACAAGGTGACAGCCAAACAGTTTCCAGCCAGCAGCGGCGTATAGCCAAATCTGCGAATTAGCCGTATGCCCGGTACACTCATGCAGGCAGCGACCAGAAAGAGGGCGCCCAGCAGCATGGATCCAATGTTGGGCCCGATGGCCAGCCACTGCTCGCGATGATGCCAGACGGAGCTGGAGCCCTGCAAGGCCAGCACTGGCAGCAGAACGGCACTGATCAGGCCGTGGGCAATGCTCAGGCAGGTGAATTGACGCCACACCCGTTGGCGCACGTGGGCGGGCACCTTGTGGCGGCAGTTGCGATTGTTCAAGGTGATCAAGCGGCGTATCGAGGTCGCTCCAATAGAGCTGTTTATCGATTCGCGACGTCGCGATGCCGCCAATGCCGCCTGCACCTGGTACGAGGAGACCGGATTGATGCGATGCGAACGCGTCGAGATAGGTGACGGCGAATAGGCAGTCAGATGCTGTCAATGGAACAACGGAATATATCGATATATATACAGATAAAGGTACTATAAAGGTAAAGCAGCGAGTTAGTTGTATGTAGCGCCCGACTAGCAGATACCCATTAATCAGCAGCGCACATAGAGTTGAACCTACTTATTATGGATGCATAGGATAACAAACAATATCCGACTCATGAATACCCCTTACTCTGTATTTTTCAGTGGGACCGACTAGATAGATACCCCTTACTTAACAAAGAACATTCATTGGAACCCTCATTTATGCACACAAGTCACAAACTGAACAAGTTGGTGCTCTTAAGTGGCGAGTGTACGACTAATAGATACTCTATAAAAGACAGAGGGAAAAGCAGTTAAAGTATACAAGAGTCTGCATACCTTTCTATGAGACACAAGAAGGTTTGTTGCCTCGAAGAACATGTTTTAAATCCAATAACGATAATTATCGATAACAAAACAAATAGAGAAATATATCGAATTATGACACTCGTTATTTATGTAATTAACAAAAATGTCTTCTGGTTTGGAAAGCAGGTTTCAAAAGCGATAACAATATTTATCGATAGATCAAATATCGAAATGACGTATATACATTTGCAGTGAATATAGGGTATTAATGTGATGGTTCAACTGATCGAGGCAAAATTTAACTGGCAAAGGCTGGGTATCAGCAAGTCCACCACATATACTGCAATTGCAACGCTTTAAAGACTGCGCTCGCCTCGCTTAAGTGAAGCGCATTGTCAGGCCAGTCGATTGCAATCGACAGATTTCACTTGTGACACTTGACTTTTGCCCGTTGATGGCCGCGAGCAACAAGCTGAGCTGGATTTTCAATAGCCTGCTGCAGGGAAGAGGAGGAGGGTGAGAGGGAAGGAGTAAGGGTTAGTTGAAGGTCCTTGGGTAATTCGAATTAAAATCTGGGCCCGGGATATGCGCAGTGGCCAGTGTCGTGCGCCTTTGTTTGCGTTTAATTACTTATTTGTGCTTGTGGAGGCGGTAATCCAGTTTTCTACTGCTCTGACATCTGACCTCGTTACCAGGCGACCTCCCCTGACGCCCTGGCTGTGTGCCACTTCCCAGCATTGAGCCAAATTGAAGCCGATGCTGATAGTGGAGGCAAAAGCCAGAAACACAATTTGCAAAGGCTATAAATAAATGACAAGTGCCTGGCCGAGACCCGGGGCCAGGATTATGCTGTGTGCAGTTTGCACCACCCACCGCCCACTCACCTCCATCAGCTGCTCGTCCCAAACATTTTGCGGACCGCCCGAGCTGCGTGTCCGAGTGCGCAGCACGCGATGCCGCGTAGTCAGCGAGTGTCGATGCTGATGATGCGGATGTGAATGCGGATGCGAATGCTGGTGCGGATGCATGTGCTGATGATAGGAATGCTGATATTTCTTGCTGCTCATCAAGCTGCTGGCCAGGCCCAGCATGGCAAAGCCGCTCAGCGTTGTTGTTGTTGTTGTTGACGTTGCCGTTGTTGATGATGATGTTGTCTCTGTTGTTGTCCCTGTTGTCGCTGTTTCCACTGTAGTTGTTGTTGTATTTGCTATGCCATTGGCCAGCTCAATATGTCCGTTACCATAACCATTGGCCGTTGCAGTAAGACTCAGCGAACCGCCCCCGCCACTGATGCCGCCAATGCCTAGGCCAGCCATTATATAAGCATTGTACGAAGATTGCTGCAAAGGAAAACAACGAAAATAACAAATATTTCATGATCGTCAAGGCCTAAGAGGAGCAGAAAAACTGCCCAACCAATTGGCTTACATGCGTCCAATCGGACAAATGTGCTGGCATCACAGCAATCCAATTGGCAGTTGGTTATTTCATATATCGATAACTTGACGATCATGTATCGCACTCACCTTACGCTGCTGCGCAAATACCGATAAGCGTTCGCGCTCACGACTTGTGTCCCTTGCACGCTGCTCCAACAGCATTTCGTACTCTCGGCGTTTCTCTCTCCTACGTTCCGCCTCCTCCAGCTCATGCAAATTCGGCAGGCTGCCCATTTTGAATTTTTAATTTTTGTCTTTCTTTTATTTTGTTAGCAAATTTTCGTGCTTTTCAAAATTCCAATGCAAATGCGTGCGTGCATGTGAGTGTTTAAGTATGTGTGCGCGTGTCAGTACACGGAACTATGATAAACGGAAGATGCGGCAACTGTTGAGTTCGTCTTCTTTTGGCTGTTGTTCCTTGTTGTTTGCTGTGCATACCGGAAACGGAAACGGAAACCGTAGAGCGGACATGTTTTCACTTTTTATTTTGCTCAAGTAAATATGTATGCGAATGTGCGTAATTAAGTCTTAGCGCATTTGATTTCCAATTGTCAACTGCTTCGTTGTCCTCGCTCTCAAACGCAACTTCGCTGTGGCCATCGCTGCCGTCGTTGACGTTGCAAACCGTTATGCATATGCATATAGTAAACGAAAAGAGTGTGAGTGTGCGAGCACGACACTAAGTGTGAGCGTATTAGTGTTTTGTTTGTGAGTTAGTGCATTGTCGAGTTCATTGTCCGCTACTCGCTGCCAACAGCTGCAGCGCCGTCGACATCAAACTGTTAATGTTGTTGTTGTTTGATATGCACTATTTACTCTGTATATATCGATATTTTTGCTAGTCGTTGCCTGTTGAGATGATACAAATACATACATAGATGAGGATTAGTAAAAAGAAGAAAAGCAAATGAAAAAATATGAAATCACATAATGCACATTACTATTTAGCTATTTATGTGCATATAAATGTATTTTTGGTATTTGCATTGCATGTGGGCCAATGCCATGCACAAATACGCAAATCATCAGGTGTGTCCATTCGATACACACACACACACACACACACGCACACACAGAGAGAAGAGACAGAACGCAAAAAGCTGAATAGCTGTGCTTGTGTGTGTGCTTTTAGGTCTGTTTGCATGTGTTTAACTATGCATGTATGCATGTATGTATGTATGTACATGTATGCATGAGCGTTGAGCTGTGCATACTATATGTGCCGTTATTGCAGAAAAGTTAACTCAACCAAATTGACAACACTATTAATATGCATTAATTTCAGCTGCTGCTGCTGCTGCTGCTGTCAAGCGCAATTTAAATATTGACGACCTTCGGGAACATGAAGCTGCCTTCAAGGCTACAGCTCAAGTGTAATTAAACGATTTACACGCCCAGCCCATCGCAACGCATCGCCTGTTAACCGGAAAGGCGGCGACTCTTCATAAATATGCAATGCAAAATAGAAAATGTAACATTTAAGAAATGCAAAACATGCACACACACACAGAGAAAGAGTAAGAGAGAGATAGACAGCGCTGTCCGCTCTGCATATTTACATACAAATGTATACCAACACACACACACACACACACACACACACACACACACACACACACACACACACACATGCATACATATGTATGCATATACATATATATAACATGCGTAAATTACTGTGTGTGCATGTGTGTATGCGTATAGAAAGCTTGTGTTCAATGTTTATTTGTTTTGCCGTTGCCTTTGTCTGTGACTTTGATTTTGGTTTTGGTTTTTGGTTTTAATTTGGCTTTAACGCTGTTGCACTTGTCAAGACGCTCACCTTGTTTGTTAATTTGTTTATAGCACAAACACAAACACACCAACAGGCACACACACACACACACTGACGAAAAATGAACACTATTTAGGTGCCTAATCGAAGGGCCGTTCCCGTTTTGGCTGCCTGTCTCGGTTGGCACTGTTTTTTTCTATTTTTTTTTTTTTTTTTTTGGCTTTGCTTTTAGCTAGTCGCTGTTGACAAGGCTCTCTCACTCAGCCACACGCAAACTCCTCTAATAGCGCACTGAACCAAAAGCCAAAACCAAAGCCAAAACCTACTGCTGTTGCTGCTGCTTCTGCTTCTGCTGCTGCGGCTGCTGCGGCTGCGGCTGCTGCTGGTGCTGCTGCTGCTGCTGTCATCTCGCCATTGTTGAAAATGGCCCTTGCCAGCAGCTGACATGCGCACTGATTGATGTTGATGCCATGCCCATGTAAATGCGAACCCCCATTGCTAGCATCTGCCTCCCACGCGCCCCACCCCCATCCGCCATTCGCCTTACCCTCCTCTGCATGTCCTTCAATAGCCTGTGGCTAAGTAAAGCAGCTGCGTGCTTGCGGCTTCGGACCAAAATAACAAACAAATTAGATTCCACTTAAAAACAAGAATCTTATCAGACCTAAGTACAGTCATTATTGCAGCACTAAAATAAAAATAGAATTCCACTTATTGAATTAAAAATTTAAATATTTATTCATGGCTGACAGTTGACCAACTTTATCTTTAGCCAACATTTGACCAACTCTATCTTTAGCCAACATTTGGCCAACTCTATCTTTGGCCAACATTTGACCAACTCTGTATTTAGCCAAGATTTGACCAACTCTATCTTCAGCCAACATTTGACCAACTCTATCTTTAGCCAACATTTGACCAACTTCATCTTTAGCCAATTGTTTAATAACCTTAGGGCTTTAATCAGCTAAGCAAAGGGGTAACAAGGGAAACCTATTTAGGGGGTACGGTTAAGAAATATTTCGACTCCGGTTTTTCCTAAGCAAATTTAGAAGAGATCAAATTTAATCTGGTGATTATTTATTTTTATACTTTTTTAATATTTAACAAATATTCACTTTTCTCAATTAAATTTAAAAAAAAAATGAACATTTCTATTTTGTAAAATAAAAATTTTTAATTTATTTATTATAACATCAACAATGTTTTTTAAATTATTAAATAATAATTTATATTTTAAAATTCTGATAAGGGATTTTTGTTACTTAAATTAAAAAGTAATATATGTAATTTGTTCAATATTTTTTTTATTTTTTACAGTTTGTGCATGCGCGCTTTTATTTATTAATTTTTTGTTTTTATTCCAAAGTTTTTTATATATATTTTTTATATATTATTCAAACAACTGTTTTTTTATTTCTATTATTTTATTTTAGTTATTCCTTCTATATTTTTTATATTTATTTTTAAATTTATATATTTTAATCTTTGTAGCTTAAATTTTTGCCATTTATTTATTTTGTATTTATTTTTTAGTGACTTTTATTTAACGCTGATTTAAAAAAAAAAAATATTGAAATAAAAAAAAATTACAATATAAATAAAATTGTCAGAGTTCAAATACTTTTCGATAAGTAAAGGCTAAAAGATTAGAAGAGACTTGATGAAAGAATAGACATGAGTAGAGAAGAAAAAAAAGAAATAAAACATATGAATAAAACACATGCACTTTATAGTAAAATCTTGCACTAGTTCACAATAATCTCTGCTTGATTAAAACACCGTAATGTTGTTAAATGTTTTGTTAAATTTATTTAAAACTAATTGCAAATTGGCTAACAAATGTGCACTACAAATTTGATTTGGTGTCCATTACACGCTTGCATTACATTTAAATAGAGCATTGACTTCTCGATACACATAGATAATAGATCGATTCTATACACATATAACTAAGAGAGCATTGAATATGTTATATTATTAAACTTTCTTTAAATTAGTTTGAAATGCAGAATTATTTTATTGCATGCACAAATAGATTTAGATATACTCGTCTTGCATGCATTAAAAATAATATATGTATATATATATATATATATATATATATATATGTATATATTATATATCAATGTAAATCTAACAAATTGCAAATGTTGTTCAGTTTGGAATACAGATATTTGATAAATGTTTCGCTTTGAGCTGAGCCTTAACAGTTAGACAAGGTATTCTATTGAGGGGGGAAGGTTCAGGTGGTCCACATTCGTAGACGCTACATAACGAGCACTACTTTGTATCTATACATAAGCTACATATATGTATATGTATGTATATATATGTAAATGTTTCTATAATTGTTTTCGATTCTGGCCGAGAGAACGAAACAGCCTCCATGAGTGCATTGCATATACGGCACATTTTGACAAAAACAAAGTGGGAATAATAACAATTGAAAAATTGAGTTGGAGGATCTGCCTTTAGTTATGGCCCTGATCCTGGTTGGCGAAATTGAGATGCATTTTGCACCAGCGCATATGCTTGTCGCCCAATTGAAACTCGATGCGACGCACTGCGACAAGAAACGGATGCGAGTCACAATCAAATTTGCGCAGTTCGTTTGTTTGGCTAACGCTGTTGGGCGCCAGATACAAGCCGGGACCGTTGGCAAGGCCCGTCAGCAAGCGTAGGCACTGCTCCACAATGAACTTGAGCGAGGCGCGTCGGTGCAGCTCAAAGCAATCGTGTACTCCATACAGCTCCCGCTGCTCTGCACACAAGCGCATATCGCTGGCAGCCACGTTGCAGCAATAGAGAAAGGAGCGAAGTCGCTGAGCGCTGACTCCATTACGATTTAGATTGGGCAACAGCAGCTGCAGCAACGATTCTGCAGCTGCATCCCCATCAACATTATCTTGCCCATTCGCCGACTCTGCAGTCAGCTCATAATGCTCGAGTAGCTCACGCAAGCTGCTCCATGGTGGCTGCGACTCGTCGGGCATATGGAAGCACTGTTCGTACGCCCGACTGAGCAGCAGCTGGCGATAATGATAGCTGCTGTAATCGGTTATATGCTTGCGTATGAACTTTTCCGTTCGCATCAGCTCTGATTGCAGCAGACAGGGCGGGGCATTCTGCAGCACCCACTGACGATGCGACCAGGCATGATAATTGCTCGCACAGCGATCGGCGGCTCGTTCGCAAATGCTGATCTCATGTGGCCAGTCGATGGCATCGGCGCCTGAAAGAAAACAATAACTCTGTAGAAGTGCATTACGAGACGAAGTCGAGTTGAGACCCACTTTGAAAGGAGTAGAGCCAGCGACGATAGGCGAATGCCTCATTTGACTTTGGCTTGATAGACAACACCAACGCTGAGAATTGCAGCTCCTTGTTGATGCTTAAACGATTCTTCTGCACCAGCTGGCGGCGTATGTGCCAAAAGGTCGTCACATCTGAATTGATCAATAGGGCAACATTCAAATACTTGGCCAGTGAATCGCTCTGCTGTTGCTGCTGCAGCGTTCGCAGTTGTTGTTGCATCGTTTGCCTGCGATGCGAGATGAGAATGCGATGCGCATGATCGTAAACATGCTGAGCGCACCACGATTCCAAGCCTAAATTATGATCCACATGTACCACCGGTGACTTATTGCAATTCGTTTCCTTGGGTATGATTTCAAATGAGGATCTGCAAAAGTATTTTATGATTGAATGATTCGAATGATTGAATCTATAGAGACAATTGCTCGGGGCATTTGCTTACAAATCGGCATCCTTGAGAAATACAGCATTTATGTCCCTGATGATCTTTTCGCACAGCACTTTCTTCTCATTGTTCGAGTCCAAATTCATTTCGTCCTCCATTTTTGCGATTCGATCTTCGATCCGTTACGTTCCTCTTCAGCTGCTGTCGACGATTGATCGCTTGCCTCCGTCGATTCAATTGTATTGGGCACATTTATTGCTGTCAATTAATATCTATATGTTTATGGCTTTAAATTTACCACATTTCATGCGTTCTATTTGTCCTTTCTTCGCCTCGCCTCTTGTCCATCAAGTCAGACACGAGCCCATCTTTCAGTTGAGTTAATTAAAAGATTCATCAGAGGGAACGTTGCGGCGCTAACTGGAAGCTTCACTGTGGCATTTGTTTGGCAGTATAGGTATATCGTTCACATTCCAAACGACGGCCTCAGCCTCGGCGTTGATAAATAAATTTCAATTAAAATTGAATCTATTTGCTGGCCACTGCTGCTATTGTCGTTGATGTTGTTGTTGCTGTTTGTTTTTAACGAATCAGCATTGCGGCATTCAACACTTTTATTCAATCACGCATAACTGTAGTTGTTGTTTTTGCGGCTACTGCTGCTGCTGCTGTTTTTATTTTTGTTCCGTATTTGGCATCAATTCGCATAAAGCGCCAACGAAACACGTTAAACTAATAATTTTGTAAATAAATATGCCTCCCTGCTTGTTGTTGTTTTTAATATTGTTGTTGCTCTGAATATATCGATACTTAGCGACCAGAAAGCATCGATTACACGTGAACCGCATGCCTGTTAAACTGTGAAATATATGAATAATTAAAATATTAAAAAAAAACTAATTTCACCTGCATTCAAATTATATATATAACTTATATAAAATAACCGACTGTTAATACGCTACTCGACAATAATATTTGTGATTTTTTCAGTATTTTTAACGGCTGCAGACTGATCATATGGTAAAATAATGTGACCAAACTAGAATCATCGATCATTATCGATATAAGTCTATCGAATCATGCAAGACCACCGTATTGTTGCCTTCCACGTGCGCTCGCGCTGACGCCAATTGACGACGACAACATATCAATAAAGATGAATATTTTCCAACCACTTAACGTACGACGATTTCAACAGAAGGCGCAGGTGGTCACGCCCGACACAATATACTGGGATCGTTTAGCGGTAAGCACGTTGTTCATAGTGTAGACATATGTATTCAAAATACACATAAGCCACTTCACTAAACAGAAACCCGAGCTGCTTAAGGAGCACACAACTATAGACTATATAGACTTCAGTCCCTGTGATCCGAGTAACTTTGTGTTGACCTGTTCGGTGCGCGTGCAGATCTACAATCTGGTGACCAAGCTTGTGGTCAAGAACTTATCACGTTTCCAAAAGACCGCATACGGCGCAACTTTCCGGCAGGATGGTCGCCTCTTGGCCGCCGGTGATGAAGAAGGGCATGTGAAGCTCTTCGATACGACCAGCCGTAACATATTGCGGTTGTTCAAGGGCCACAAGGCGCCCGTGCATCGGACCTTCTTTACCGCCGACAAGCTGCAGCTGGCGAGCTTTGCGGATGACAAATCTGTCCGACTATGGGATGTGGCCAATGAGAAGGTGGTGAAGACATACGAAGATGCACACAGCGATTATATACGAGCCGGTGCAATGCATCCGCAGGCATCTCACATGTTCGTCTCCGGCGGCTACGATGGCAAAATCAATCTGTACGATACACGCGCCGAGCAGGCCATCACCCAGACTTTGGATCATGGCAGTCCCGTGGAGTCGATGCTGTTTCTGCCCAATGGCTCGATATTCATCACAGCCGGCGGAACACAGGTGCGCGTATGGGATTTGATAAGCGGCAGTCGTCTACTTACGACCATGTCGCAGCACCACAAGACAATCACATGCCTGCGCCTCGGCTCCGACGGCCGACGCCTGCTGTCCGGTGGCTTGGATCGTCATGTAAAGATCTACGATGTGAGCACCTATAAAACGGTGCATACTCTAAACTATCCAAATGCTGTTGTTAGCCTGGGCGTTGCGGCCAAAGACCAGGCTATTGTTGCCGGCATGGTCGATGGCCTAGTCTCTATAAAGCGCATGATTGTCGACAGCAAACCGAGTCACCTAAAACAGATCAGGGCCAGCCAGCGGTATAAACGCGTGCCGAAGGTGGCAACACTGCCGAATACCACCGCTGATGTCGATCACGTGGTAAGTGGGAAGAGGAAAATGCCCAAGCTGCAGTTATACGAGGAACATCTGCGCAAATTTAACTACAAAAAGGCGCTCGACCGTGTCTGCACGCCGACAAATATTGAGAAATGCCCGGAGAACATTGTGGCCGTCATTACGGAGCTGCTGCATCGCGGTGCATTGCAAGCCGCGCTCACAAATCGCAAAGATGCAACGGTAATCAGATTCATCAACTTCCTTTGCGATCATCTGGGCGAGGTGCGATTTATGCGTCCGCTTCTGAATGCAGCTAGCGCTGTGATGGATGTATTTGAGAACAATAACTTTATCTACAATAAACGAATGGTGGTCGCGTTGGAGCGACTCAAAAAGACGATGGCATCGGAAGTGCAGCTCACCTGCCAACTGCTCCAGATCAAAGGTGCGCTCGAGATGATCATTGGCGGTGCCCTCGACAACACTGAGACAAGCGCAAAGCCCAAATACACCCAGCCAAATCCAACCAAGATGCATCCCTCTAAAGACGCCTCCAACTACGTAGTTATTGTCGATTGATCCATTCATTGGTCGATTAATCGATTGATCGATTGCTCTATGTCTAAGTCTAATTTCTAACTTTAGTTTTACTGCAGTGAAATCTTGCTCTATTTATGCTTGCATTTCGTTCATTTACTTAAGCTAAAGTGTACAAAGCTAAATTCTCTTTCGCTTTAATTATTTGTTAGCCAAGCTTAAAAAAAATTGTAATATAAAAAAGAAAAACAATTACGAAGCTGGTCGCATAACAGTTACGACCCTGACGTGAATATAGAAAAATAAAAAATATTAATGTTATTTGAAGTTCTTGTTTTTGTATTTCAATATTATTATATATGTATATATATATATCTTGTTTTATTTTTTTGTGTTAACTCGGAAAGTTGTCAAGCCACCCTCGTTTATGGTCATTGCGTTAAATAGTTTTGATCTTAATAATTCCAATTAATTTTCTACGTAATTTTATTATTTTTCTTCGCAATTTATTTTTATTGGGCTCTGTTTTTTTATTTTTGTTTTGTTTTTTTTTTTTTGTATTTGTTGATTTTGTTTACGGTTATTTGGAAAGACGAATTTACAGTTAGAATTTGCTTACGCTTGTGGTGTTTTGTTATTGCTGTTTTGCTTTCGATTTTTCGTTTACTTCTCTGTTGTTTTCGCTTAACATTTAACTCCTCTAGTTGTATATGATACACATATGTATATTTATTTATATATATATATAAGCATATACATATAGATATATATCTTTATGTACTATAACTACATCCGCAATCGCAATCCCTTAGAGCTAGAACGAAATATATAAGGTTACATGTTTAATAACTAAAAAAAATATTAGTATGTATATTACGTTACTTACAGCTAATTACAGCTAGGTATATGCAGGTGTATGTGTATGTGTATGTGTCTGAGTGTTTGTGTGTGTATATGCTTTCTCTCTTCTAATTCTTATTCCTCTTCGGCTGCATGCACTGTTCTAATCAGCCAGTGTCCCCTTGTGAACAAAAGGAACAAAAAGCTGTTCATTCTCATACAGAGTTCAACACCTCAATTCAATCTGCCTGAAATCCGTACACCTACATTACATACATATACATATGCATAAATTGCCTTTACATTTACATGCGGCTGTTGCGGCAATTGTTGTTATCTTTATCATAATCGTTATCATAATCAGTAATTATTAATTATTGCTGCTAGCTGTACAATTTTATCGTTTACAAATATAAATATATTATTTATTTATTAAATTGTTTTCCTTTTTTTAATATATATATATATATATTTAATCAAAGCAATGTATATTTCAATGGATTTTGCAGGAGAGAGAATCTCTATAAAAAAAAAATTAACAAATTTGCTCTTATAGTTAAACATAGAGGATTTTGAGAAGCACAACATGATTTCGCTTCTACTTTCTTGTTCTACTATACATAAATCATCAGGAGACGAGAGGCAGAGACAGACAAACAAACAGAAGATAACGAAAATTAAACGTTTCACATGATACAAGTTAAAACGACAAAAATAAAAATACAATTACATTTGATAATATACACAAATACATACACACATGCATCGCAACATACATACATACATCAATTTGCACTTTGTCTGTATGTACGTATGTACGAGTGTATATATTGATGCACATATATATATATATATATATATTTATATATATATTTATATATATATATATATATATATATATATATATATATATATAAATATAAATATATATATATATATATAAATATATATATATATATATAAATATATATATATATATATTTATATATTTATATATAAATATATGCAAGGATCTTTTTCTTTCTATAAAATATACACAATTGCAGAACTTAATTTGAACGACGCAACGTCCAATATATAAATAATTTTTGAATGGCGGGTTCGATTTGAATGATAATGGTGCTGCTCCAACTGATGCTGCAGCTCCGACTTGTGCAGCTGCTGGTGCTGGTGGTGGTGCTGGTGCTGCTCCGGTTTCCGCTTCTTCTACTGTATGTGGCTTGTCTAGCCGCATGTGTCTGGTATTTTTTTTGGGGTTGGTTTCTTGTTTTTTGTTTTTTGTTTTGTTTTGTTTTTGTTTGTGTATATATAAATAAATATTTATATATATATATATAAATATAAATATATATATATAAATATATATGTGGATGAGCGGCGACATTTGGCAAACGTCCGTTCCTTATGCTTATATAAACACTTAGGCAAGAACAAATCTTAGCCATCCTCCTTCGGCGGCGTAAACCAACCTGTCGACAACAACAACAACAACAAAAGTTAACACAATGCGAAAACAATTTTAGAATTCGATGCGTTTCCATTTACCGTTTTTCTCGTGGATCTGTACTAGAGATTTGAAGCTCTGCTGAGCCCTTGCTAAGCTGTATTGTCCCTGGGTGAGCGCCTGCTTTGGATCAAAAAAAAAAAAAAAAAAAAAAGAAGCAAATAGTTTATAATAGCTCTTGAGCTTCAGCTTATTACGCACCTTTGTAGCACCAAATTGTATGCGCGCTTTGCCCTTGACCAGCGTCGCGGCAATTTGCATGATGACGGCTTCGACTGTGTAGGCGGAACTCCAGCCTTGTTTGGTCAGCAGCTCCATGCAAATAGCGCCACCAATGAGCACATAGCCACCTGAACGACAGAGTGTTAAAAGCATTAGAATTATTGATATATATATATACGTATATCTATATATTTATAAGACAATCGATTGATTGGGTAATCAAGCAGGCACCTGAGATGATTGGATGCACGACACGAACAAAGGGCGGCTCGAATGGATACGTCTCCTTGAAGAGTATGTTGAGCAATATGCTATCTTTGCCCTCCTTCTCTTTCAGCTGCAACAGATCGCTGTGCAATGGACTATCCGGATCGACAGACTTGAGGCGTATATTCCACTCATAAATCGAATCGTTGACGAGCTCTATCGAGTACATGTTCTTCTTGAACGCATCGGATCGATAAATATCACGTAGTTCTTTCATCAGGCGATCTGTTGCCTGTACTGAACCAGAAACTGAACCCTGCATCAATTTGAAAGAGATGGAGATAGAGAGAGAGAGAGAGACAGAGAGACAGTTATATCCGTGTCATATATATATATATATATATGTGTATATATATTTGCTTACGCACTTTTAAATAGTCTTGTCTTTGACTTTGACGCAGTCTTTCTAAAGTCGCTAAATGTTCCACCTCCATATCATCTTTCTGCTTGAAAGGATTTCATTATTTCAATTACTATTAATCAAAATATTACTGATTGTTTGTTTACGTACTTTATTTGTGTTTCGCACATCATCCATTTCCAATGGTAGATCCTCATCGCCCTCGCTCTCCTGTTCGCTCTCACCGATAGGATCCTCGATTTCGTCCTGATCTGAATCAGTCTCCTCGTTGCCATGCGGGCCCGCTCCGCCAACACCACCACCGACGCCTCCGCCACCAGCTGAACGCTCCAAGCGTAATGGCGAGGCAGAGGGCGGCGGCGTTTGTAGCGGCAGCGTTAAATTATCAATATCGGGTGGCAGTGGAACATTGTGTAAACGGCACAGCTCGCGCAGCAATATGCCAACCTAACGAATACCAAAACGAACAATCAGCGATTAAGGCACGATCTGAGTGCGAGGGAGAAAGAGAGAGACAGAGACTTACCTGATTAATCACATGATTATCGCGGCCATTTGTGTTGCTAAGGATTTGCACGGCATTCGTGACGCTCGTCTCCTCGCTCTCAGCAAACCAAACGGGCGGCGATGATGGATACGTTTCCTGATGACAACAAAAAGAAACGGAATTCAATCGAAAAACAGATATCAAGATATGTATGTGTACATATGAATGTGCAGAAACAGTTTATGATATGTCCTTTAATTGTTGACATTTTATGAATATACAGCTGTGTTCATAAAAATAGTAGTGCGACTGAAATGTTGAACAGCAAACTATTTCAAACGAATATTAAGATAAACCCATCAGTCGCACTACTATTTCTATGAACACAGCTAGCTGTACATAAATGAACTACATATGTATGTTTATGTGTATGCATGTCTGTCCGGATTAGGGCAGTCCTACTCCACTATAAACTGTCTCCCCTAACTGATTAATAAACAACTAACTATGATTTGTAAGCTATCAATTGCTTTGGATTTATAGTTAATCATTATAATCAATCAGGTTAATAACGTTAATAAAACAATGCTACAAAGTTCAAAAGCAATCCCCAATGAATTTACTATCACGGAAATATTAAAAATATTGCTCAATTTATTGATAGCTTAACAGATATAAACAGTTGGCTAAAAAGCCAGATAATACCTGCACATATACATATATATATATATATATATATTTATATACATATATATATATATATCTGAATGTGGAGACCAACAAAAGCTGCGAGACAGCGTCAATGAAACTACATATATAACCTTTAATTAGATCGTTGAACCAAAGCAGAGTCGAAGCTGAGCAGAGAGCCGAGAGAGCGCACAGCGGGTGGGCGCGAGGGGGTGGAAGGAGCGCACAGTGGGAAAGGCAGAAGTGAACTTGGCAAGTTGGCAACTGTTGTTGTTGTTGTTGGAGGCGCAGGGCAATGAATCATAAATTATTGAAGCACGCTGCCCCTAAATAAGAATCGACAACAGCACGATAAAACAGCGAGTGAGAGCAACGCAACTTAACGAAAGGTAAAAGAGAATTTCAAAAAAAAAAAAAAAACAAACAAATAAAATTAGATAAACAACTAGAAGAGAGAATACCCTTGTGTATAACAGATGTATAACAGATAGACGAGATTTTTTAATTGCTAATAAGGATAGTCTGGTGTATAACAGATATTTTTAATTGTTAATAAATACGTATGTATTTGATCTAATTTGTTGATATAGGTAAATTTATGGGGAAATTGTTCATTCTGATATATAAATATAGCTATTTCTCTCTAATATAGCGTTTCAATCGAGCTCAAGCACAGCTGCCCACCCTGGAACTTAAACGAACTCCTTCCATATGTTGCATACTATGCGACAAAATGTGAATACCCTCCTTTTGCCTTGAGTATAGAAACCGAAAGATGTAAACGAAAAAACATGATCAAAAAAGATGACGTGAAAGACGAAATTTTCGCAGCCGCAAAGCTGAGGGCAAAAAAAACTGCAGGCATGAAAGGAGGTGAGAGTGAGTAAGCTAGAGAGAGAGAGGGAGAGAGAGGCAGGGCAAATGGCAGCCTGTAGGATAAGCCAATGGATGGAATTTTACTGAAAAAGTTACAAAGCAGCAAGAAGTCTGGCAATTCTTGCGGTGCGCAAGGTGACCTTCGTCATATTATTGAATGTGAAGTCATTTGATCATGTTTACAATTTGCATAGTTTGTTTGTAATTAAAAGCATATTTTATTTTTAGACATTTTCATGCAAACAGTAATTGAAAAGTAAATAGGCGACTGTTGCTTGGCAACAACTGTATTTGAGTTACCATAAGGTGTTTCAGCTGGACACCGCATAAACGAGAATGAGTTGGAACTATGCATGGATCATCAGTCAGTCAGTCAGTCAGTCAGTTAGTCAATCAACCAATCAAATCAATCGGCAATCGTATTTACTTAATATATTTAATATGTGCATGTGAGCTTTATGATAACTGTAACTGCGTTTTTGTATATACATATGTATATGTGTATGTGTCGTACTACTTACCGTTATGTTTGCATGTATGTCGTAACGCTTGCCATTCTTATCGATGAACCTGCACAAAAGTTCATCCACGCTGGAATTGAGTATCTGAAAGCGGTCGTGGTTCTTCGGAAAGATTTTCTCCAGTGTTTTGATTTCTTGCTTTAGTGTATTAAGGCACGCCATATTGGCGGGCAAGGCAACGTGACAGCCAGTCAGTCACGGATTCGCCTCCCACCGGAGCCCGTGTGTGTGTGTGTGTGTGTGTATGGCGGCAGAAGAAGTGGATGGAAGGGCAAACTACCACTACTTCTTCCACATAAACACTGGCACGGTAACGCACACGCACACGGAGAGACACATGCAACTTATACAATGCAAGCGTCTGAGTGTCTCCGTTGCTTTTTGTTTTTAGTATTATTTGCTTTTGACGTTGTTCGTATTTATTTGTGTTGTTTAGTTCTTGAATGTTTGTTGTTGTTATTGTTGTGACGTTTGGGTCCCTTTGCTCAGACTCTCTTTCTCTCTATCGTATTGTGCGTGCGACGGTCGACGGTAGATGGCGCTCGTTTAGCTGTAACTCGTTTTAAAGCTAGCAAAGGCTGCTGTTCTTCAGCTTTATGTCTCGCTGTCTCTCTCTCTCTCTTTTTCTCTCTCTCTCTCTCTGTCTATCAGACACTGTGGTGCTTTTATTGAGCTCTTATATGTATTAATTTTGTTGGAGGTAGTTGATATTATACTGTTATTAAAACGGCAGCATCAGCAGGGTAAGGCAAATTGATCAACATATTCGGTATTTGGCATTGGCTACCTTTTACTTCACTTCATATATATATTATTAATTGTTGTTGCCTGCTTGATGCTTGTGTATTGGTGTTTTTGTTCTTATAATTACTGGTGTTGTTATTGTTTGTTATTATTATTGTTGTTTTGTTGTTGTTGCTGCTGCTGCTGTTGCTGCAGTTCACTTGACTCGTCTTCTGCGCCGCCCCCTATACAGCATGCGCTTAGCTCTCGCTCTCACTCTCGCTCACGCTCTTCCTCTCCCTCTCGCACTCCTTGCGGTCTTTCGCTTTGTGGCGTCGATTCGTTGACTTTCAGCAATGTCCTCCTCTATCGTTTGCTGTTGGGGGTCCTTGATTTCTAGGTTCTTCACTCTGCATATTTAGAAACGACAACGTTATAAGCACGTGTTACAGTTGCAATCGTTGCAAACGAGAAAATATCACACACCAACATTAAAAAAAAAAAACAGTACAAAAAAAGCAACTAATTTATACTTGCAAATACAAAAATACGACAGAAAAAAAAAACAAAAAATAACATTAAACGAAATACGACTTTTACCATGATTGCTTCTTTCTTCGTTTTTGTGTCTAGCTTGCTACGTCAGCTTTTATTTGCTTATACATGCATACATACATACATATATCATATACAATTGAGAAAATTTTAAATTTGGTTTGTTTTTTTTCATTTTGTTTTTTATATTAATACTTGACCTAACACACATTTTGCATCAATGCAATTGCTCACTTTATCTCTTATTTTTATTTACTTTTATTTATTTTTTTTTTTTGTTTTTTAATTATTTGCACTTGATCACGAATCAAAATGGAGAGTCCACTGTGTTTCATTTACAGTTTAAAATTGAGTCAATCGCCTCTCTACGTGAGTGGGTGCAAAAAAAAGTCTGTAAAAGCTGCAGTCGAGAACAGCTGCGACAGCGCATAGTAGAATGAAAGTGATTTTCTCCATGCCAAAGTCTCAGTATACCAACACATATGCCATGGACTGTGTGCGATAACAATTCAAATGCGATGCTTTCATTTTTTGGCGCCTCTGGCGCTACTGTGCACGGCTTGAAGCTTACTCTCCTCTCACGCCGAATATGGGCAGCTGTAAGAGAGGGCGACATAGAGAAAGAGAGAGAGAGAGAGAGAAAGAGAGAGAGAGAGAGAGAAAGACAAAGCACGCAGAGAGCGCTCATATTCGGTTTTTGTCTGCCCAGCTGCTGGACTGACGGGCTGAAGACAGTTCAATGTAAAACCGCATACAAACACACGCACACTTGCACACACATGTTAATTTAAAAACATATACATATACATATACATAGATATGCATAAATGTTGACATGTACATTGGCGCATATCAGCGTAGCGGTAATGGACTACAATAATTTTTTAATGTTTTCTATTGTGCATACACACGCACTCATGGACATTAAGAGCCGCAACTAATTGACTGTTTACTGTTCGAGCTGTCGCCGCTATGCTGCACTTTGTTTTATTCAATCTACCTTCCTTATCCTGCACTTTACACACATTCAAAACAGTAAAAGAGTAAGAGATGAAAACGTAGAGCTCCTTTGTTTGCGTATACCACACACACGCAGACACACCACATTTACACACATACATACACACACGCAGACAGCACACAGACGCATGCACGCAGTGAACCCGTTCGAATTAAGTTCTAAATGCACAAAGTAAAAAATAAGTATATATGTATATATATATATATATATATATATATATATATATATATATATATATATATATATATATATATAAATAAATAATAACAATATGGGCAAGTGCAAAGAAAATTGAAAAGCCAACAATAAATAAACAGAGGCGGCACAGTCAGACAGACAGACAAACACACACGCATGCACGCACACACACACACACACACACACAAACATAGGCACAATAATAAAAAGCAACGGAGTCAGTCGCACGCCCGCTTGGCACCTTTACGACATCGTCAATTTGGCTCCACCGGACCGATCGACCTGCTGCATTGCACTCCACTCCGTCCGTCGACTTGAAGCTGCGAAATTTTACTGAAAAATCACTTTCGCCAGACAGGCGCCGTCGCCGTGCAAGCGACTCACTTACACACGCACACAAACATAATTATGTATGTATTTACGTGCCGAAAGCAGCCGCAACAGAATCAGTCAGCGGAGCAACAATGACAATCGAAAGAAGTTATCGGTGCGCTTACGTTGCTATCGAAAGAAGGAAATTCGCACTCTGCACTATCACACACATATATATATATGTACATGAATATATGAATACATATGTACGTATGCAAGGCGAATGTAAACGTTGAATGTAAAAACGAACAATTTTACTATCGGTTTCTCCCCATCCCCACTGCAACAAATGTATTCGTCACTTTTGGAGCAAAATTCACATTGTTATGCTATCGAAATGGCTGACTGGTTGCTGGCTGGCTGCTGTTTTCAAATCATTTTTTTTTTTCAACAAAATCAATTGACTTGTACAATAAATACATGTGTGTAGGTATGTACATACATACATATGTACATATGTTTTTATTACACACTTCCAAACATTACAGGAAATCTTACAACACACATTCATTTGTACATTCGTATGATATGTATGGTACGATATGGATGCACATCCATCCATTAACAGGCAGGTAACAATTAGCTGTACACAATACCTTAATGTAAACTATATACATATGCATGTATTTGAAACTTTTGCACGATTGCACTAATTCGCCTTCGCCATATTTTTTGTGGCAAATGGCTTTTGATGTGTCGCAGTTATTGTATATGTATTTGTGTAAACGCGAATGCCTTTTTTTTGTTATTGTTCCTGTTGGTTTGAAGTTGAGTTTGTGGGAGTTTTCTAAGTTCTATAAGTTAACATAGACGTGTACTGTTTTTTTTTTTTTAACTAGAAGTAATGGCTTTAACTACAATATGCTCCCGAAACTAAGCAATCACGTAGGCGTGTAAAATGTCTCCGGAATTATAATCTATGTACATCGTCTTCCGCGAACGTCTGACGATATTTCTTTCTTAAAAAGTGTGCCCAAATGCGTTTAGCAAAGAAAGCACCAATGTGCTCAAAATACCAAGCAAACTATCGCTTTTTACGTGCGATCTTATCGGGAAAAGCATTAACTATTAAGATAAACACACAAACTGAATTACAAATTCATTACGTGCTTAATACACTGTAATTTTTCTATAAACGCAATATTGAGAGACATCGTAGCTGGCACAAAATATCGATGTTTAACAAAATGCACTGCTGCTTTATTACCAACTGCTATCGATATTGGGCATTGGAATTTGGTACATCAGCATCAGCTGGTGCCATTTCACGAACAATTTTACATACAAGTTTATGTTAGTTAAAAGAATTAAAAAAAAATTTTAAATTTTATTTTAATTAAAAAAAAATCGTTTTTTTTTTATTTGAGAAAAGACAACTACTTTATTATTTCCTATTTCTCTTTGTTTTTTTTGTTTGTTAATTATTTAGTTTTTATTATATTTTTGAGCATGTTTCTCGTTATTTTTGCTTTAATTAATACTACATCAATCAAAGTGTTTAGTTTTAATATTTCTTTTTATGAATATATATATATTTTTTGTTTGCTAGATATTGGGCGCACATGAATGTTGATAAATGTTATTTGTGAGGGAGTTTGAGTACTTCAAGTCTTTTTGTATTTTTGTTTTTATTTAATTAGATAATATATCCAGGCATTTATAGAATGATGAACTTAAAGCACGACGGAATGAAAATTGAATCTTTACACTTCATTAAATTTCTTTAGTTATAGATTTAAGTTTAAAGTAGCATAATTTAACCCCGCCATTAGCTAGTTCGAACAAAATAATAATTTAAGATAAAAAAAACATTGAACGCTGTTTTTTTCCATCTTTTCTCTAATTGTGTGCGAAAAATGCTTTGGGCAACAGATCAGAGCCGCCCACCCGTAAGTCAACTTATGCCCCCTCCATTTTCGTTTTACTACTTCAAAGCTTCGTGCGGATTGTCCCCGTAACCCGTCATTTCCCCTCCCTTCCGATCAAGCCCAATGCATTAAGCGCACAACTTTCCCCCCTGTTCCTGTTTTCTCACATTTTCTCTGATTTTCAATTTGTCCTGCGTTCTCACTCTCTCGCTCTCTCTTTCTTTCTTGCTCCCTCTGTCTCTCACACGCTCTCTCTGTCTGTTCATTTCGTGCAGTCTTGCTTTACAGTTCGCTGTGTGGCGTGTTCGCTTCGGCTGTGGGCGTGGCTGTCACCTTCTCCTCCTGCTGTTGATCCTTTGCTACCGGCTCAGCATTATCCTTGGCCGCATCCTGGCTGGTAAAGTTGGTGTCGACGTCGCCGCTGCCGCTACCACTGCCACTGTCCTGAATTGGCTCTTCAACGGGTGCAGGCTCCTTAGGCTTCTTATCGGCCTTCACCTTGGGCTTCCAGATCTTCATCTTGTTGGCCATATACTGAACCTCGCGATCCAGTGTCGACATCTTCTTCATCATATCCTGTACGGTTAGACGAACATTCGCATTCCGACTGAGCTTCTTTTGGGCAGCGACTTCGGTCTTTAGCCAGGTGCTCGACTCTGTGATCACTTTGACGAGCGTATCGATTTCCACCTGGGTGAAGACGTCCATCTCAGGATTTGTATCCTTGGTAAGGTTACGGGCCGTCACAAGGAACTTTTCAGCGCTATCGATCATGCCCTTGAAGGACTTGATCGCATCGGGACGTTCCTCGTGCTCCCAGTGGCGACCGAGGAACACATTTGAGAGCTTTTTCAGCTGCTGCAGCTTCTCCTCATAGATCTCGGGTGCACGATTCTCCTCATCCTCGTACAGCCACTCGGACAGCTTGCTGCACTCGGCTAACAACTGCTCCTTCTCCTCGGCCGTGGCACACTCCGCATAAGGCTTCTCATCCAGCTTCTGTTGTACTTCGATGATATGCGATTCGAGTGCATTGAACGTGGACTCCAAGCGCACGCGCTCCTCCTCCACTTTGTTGATGGCTTGCAGCTTGGCCAAAGCATCGTTATAGCCGCTACCACTTAAAGGCAGTGTAAATCTCAGCTCTGTTTTGTGGGCCACGGGTGTCTTGATGGTGACCAGCTTGATGGTCTCATTCTTGGCCTCTGCCTTGGTCTCATCCTCAGTTTTGTTAGGAGCTGATTCGTTGGTATCTCCGCTCTTTTTGGTCTCATCCTCAGACTTCGTTTCGGGTGGCTCCTCGCTGGACTCCTGGTCATTGGGCGTTGGGGTTTCGCTGTCATCAGCTGTTGCCTTCTCGGACTCCTTGGTGAATAGCTTGCTGATGGTGCTGCCCAGTTTGGCCAAAGTGCTATCGTCGTCCAGTTCCTCCTCGATCTTTTGCTTCTCATAAACGTACTCGACGCCCGTGCAACGGAAAATACCAGAATCATCCAGATAGAAGTAGGCCTTGATGCCCTTGTTGTCCACTTGATCCTTCTTCGACTTCTCCAGCAGCTCCTTGACCTTCTGCAGCTCAACACGCGTGATATTGAGACTTCCAATAGCAGCAATATCCTCCGCGCTGTAGCGGTCCAAGTCTCCATAGTTCACAAAGAACTCAAAGTCATCGGTGTGCTTGTTAAAGGTGATGACCTTCTTCTGTGGATAGGGATTCATCAAAGCGAAGAGGGCGCGCTTCACTTGCTTCACGGCTGCACCATCACCAGGATCACGTTCAAAGGACACTTGCAGAGGGAAGACCACCGCATCCTTAACTATGAACTTCTTCACCTTAAAGCCGGAGGACAGATCGGCTGCCTTGTAGACGGCACCCATGGTGGCCGATTCATCAGCATTCAGATTTTTGCCCAGCTCCTGTTTGATCAGCTGCTTGATTGTTTCCTGGACACGTGGCACACGTGTACCGCCGCCAAAGAGTATCACCTGATTGATCACATCCAGCGACAGGTTCGACGTGACGAGAGCATCCTCCAGCGGTTTAGTGGTGCGTGGCCACAGATCAGCGCATAGTTCCTCTAGTTTTTCACGTGACACTGCCAGCTTAAAGTCGTGATCTTCCAGCAGATTCTCGATTTGAGCATAATGATCATTGTTGGCCGACAGCACGTTCTTCAAACGACCCGCTTCCTTAAGCAGTTTGGCCAGCGCTCGTGGACTCTGCGTAACATCCGTCTTGGTCTTCTTTAGAGCATTGAACTCCTTGGCCAGATAGTCGCGCAAGCGCAGCTGTATCTCCAGACCGCCCAGCGATCGATCGTAACCAACGCCCAGCACCTGAACCACCGGATTGATCTCCTTGGTCTGCTTATCCTTGACCAACTGATAGCTAACAACCGCAGCGGATGTCTTGTAGGCGCCCATATCATAGAACAGGAAATATTGTGCGGTCTCATTGATCTCTCCCCGATGGAATACACCATAGTTGAGCGCTACGGCCGCATAGTCGTTGATCAGCTGCAATACCTTCAGATTGGCCAATTGTGCAGCGACCAGCAAAGCCTCCCGCTCTGCCTGACCGAAATAGCCGGGCACAGTTAGCACACATTCGGTAATTGATTGCTGTGTCGATTCTTGTGCGTATTCCTTGGCCTTGCCCAGCAATTGGGCAATCAGCTCCTCCACGCTGAACTCCTCGGTGTCGCTCTTCTTGAACACCACTGTATTGCGCTCCTTGTCGCCTACAATGGTGTAGTACGGAAAGCGTTTTCTGTAAATGTTCAAGGTTATTAGTAAACGATTGGAGAGACATGTATTAGCATGGGTTGGGTGATAGTTCTTAAGAGTTTCTCATTTATTTTCAGCATCCATTGGTGAATCTCATATTGAAACAGAAATTTAACATAGCATTAACAGTGTTTAACGCAGAGGACAACAGTATTGAAACACTTAATGTTATTGTTATTAACGATAGATTGTTTCTACAATTTTTTCTTTATTAAAAAAAAAAAAAAAAAGAAAAATGTGTTATATTTCGTACAGCCCTTTTTACGCCCACATTTTTTTTTTATTTATTTATTTTTATTTGTAGATATAAACAACGTAAATAATGCGGAATAACGATACAATGTGTAGCTGGCCAGCGCCAGTGTTAATGATTTTCTCGAAATTACGATAGAAATTGCGAATTCCTTATTTATAACGATTTTCCCCATTTAATTTTCATTACAGTTCAATGTTAATTTTGAAATCTCGCCGTGCTAGCAGCTGTTAACATTAAACGTTTACAGTTCGCTAACATGACGTGGCCCACACATGCAAACAAACACAACGCCATATCGAGAGAATGCGGGAGTCAGGGAGGGGGGATGAATATGTAACTCACCTGTACAGATCAACAATGGGATTATCAATGGTCTTGCCGAGTAAATCCAATAGGTAGCCATAGGCGGCCGAGGGTTCGCGTATTCCAATCGTTTGGGCATCCTCGCCAATGGTGCGCGTGTTATCGCGGAAGGCAATGATGGCCGGCGTTTTGCGCTTGGACTCGCGATTCAAAGCGATCTCCATTGGCACGCCCGGCGACACGACGCCAACTTTCATCCACTCGTTGCCGAGATCAACAGACATGACGGCGGCCCCATTGCTGCCGGTAAATTGAAATGCCAAGATGCACAAGCAGGCGAACAGCATGGAAAGCGAAAGGCTGCCGCCGGCTTTCAACGAGCTCAATTTGTGATTGGCCATTATAATGCAGACTCACTGTGTACAAAGTGAAAGAATATAAATGTATATAAAATAAATAAAAGTGTCAGTTATGCTCGGGTGCAATAACCTTTTCTTTCTTATTTGAAGCACTATTCTTTTTCTTTTTTTTTTTGCCAACGCAAGCAGCAGCAGCAGCAGCTGTTAGGGCCACCCCTTGTACTTACGTTTTGATTTTCTGTTTGCTTATTCTTTGTTTGCGGCCAATGCCTGCAGAGGATATGATTGAATATATAATGATCCGTTGTTAACGTTTTATTTCAACAAAAGTTTGCCAATTAATAAAAATGTCGCTAGCCCAGCTGAAATAGCCGCCGACGTTCAGGTGATAGGGGGCTAACGTTGAAGAAGAAGAAATCGTTGACGTGTTGATTTGGAAGTGAACGCCAGACTTCGATAATTTACTACAAATTATCGATACACTTATATGCACAGCTGATTTGCAGTATAAAACAAAAGCGACAGATGGCGCTAGCGAACACTGAGCATAAATGTTAAATAACATAGGCAAAGCTTAATTGTTTGTGATTGGTTTTCAAATTTCCCGCTTTAACTAAATATGTATACAAACATATATTTTTTACTGCACTCCTTTCTTTTTATCTATAGTAAGCATATTTATTTATTTATGCTACATACCAGACATACTAGTTAAATCAGCAAATATTGCAAACATTACAATTCTGCGACCTACATTACTTACCGCTAGTTGCTGACATTTGTAAAAATATATTGTTACCATATACTCTATAAAAGACAAAAGATACAAGTTGATCAATTTTAACATGATATGGTACATATATCGACTTCAGGGTTTTCTAGCTTACGGTAACGCAACACCTTGGCCCTTTGATAAATTCCAGTTAAGTGTATCTGCACGTCTGATACATAAAAACTAGAACACAATTGACCAACATACAAACATAAATATATACAGCAACGCCAACTCAATATACACATATACACAAACACACACACATATATATTTATTTGTATGTCTGTAAGTTGGGTAAATGTACTTCATGACATTTGATTGGACGAAAAATAACTGAATAACTGAATAACAGCAATTTCCCTTGCGTAATGTCTTTCGTTTTTTTGCTGATTTGGATTTTCCGAGCTCATAAAAGATTTTGCCAACCGAATTGAGTCGATCATAGCAAACAGATCGAGTGGACGAGCATGCACGGATCGCACCTGTTAAAGTTTTTGGCCATCAGCTGCCTCGTGGCAGTAGCTACATCGGAGTATCTGGCGGCTAGCAATGAGCAGCTGGAGGACTTCAACATCCCGGAGGATAGCTACGACGAACGCTTCTCACGCTCATCGCAGGGTATTCCGCAGCAGGCTTACGGACCACCAGTTGTATACAACTCAGGATCAAACTACCAATCAAGCGCAGCGCCAGCTGCTCCAAGTTACTCGGCACCAGCTGCTCCAAGCTATTCAGCACCGGCGGCTCAAAGCTATTCAGCATCAGCCGCCCCAAGTTACTCAGCACCGGCCGCTCCAAGCTATTCAGCTCCAGCTGCTCCAAGTTATTCAGCACCGGCCGCTCCAAGTTACTCAGCACCGGCCGCTCCAAGTTACTCAGCACCTGCTAATCCAAGCTATTCAACACCAGCTGCCCCAAGTTATTCTGCGCCCAAGGCACCCGTATATTCAGCTCCAGCTGCTCCAAGTTATTCAGCACCGGCTGCCTCAAGCTATTCAGCACCAGCTGCCCCAAGTTATTCTGCGCTTAAGGCTCCCGTATATTCAGCACCAGCTTCTTCAAGCTATTCAGGTCCAGCGGCTCCAAGTTATTCTGCGCCAGCGGCTCCAAGTTATTCAGCTACAGCTGCTCCAAGTTATTCAGCACCGGCCGCTCCAAGCTATTCAGCACCAGCTTCTTCAAGCTATTCAGGTCCAGCTGCCCCAAGTTATTCTGCGCCAAAGGCTCCTGTATATTCAGCACCAGCTGCTTCAAGCTATTCAGCTCCAGCGGCTCCAAGTTATTCTGCGCCAGCGGCTCCAAGTTATGCAGCTTCAGCTGCCCCAAGTTATTCTTCGCCGAAGGCTCCTGTATATTCAGCACCAGCTGCTCCAAGCTATTCAGCACCAGCTGCTCCAAGCTATTCAGCACCAGCTGCTCCAAGCTATTCAGCACCAGCTTCTTCAAGCTATTCAGGTCCAGCTGCCCCAAGTTATTCTGCGCCAAAGGCTCCTGTATATTCAGCACCAGCTGCTTCAAGCTATTCAGCTCCAGCGGCTCCAAGTTATTCTGCGCCAGCGGCTCCAAGTTATGCAGCTCCAGCTGCCCCAAGTTATTCTGCGCCGAAGGCTCCTGTATATTCAGCTCCAGCTGCTCCAAGTTATTCAGCACCAGCCGCTCCAAGCTATTCAGCTCCAGCTGCTCCAAGCTATTCAGCTCCAGCTGCTCCAAGTTATTCAGCGCCAGCGGCTCCAAGCTATTCAGCGCCAGCGGCTCCAATCTATTCTGCTCCTAAGGCTCCTGTATATTCAGCTCCAGCTGCTCCAAGTTATTCAGCACCGGCCGCTCCAAGCTATTCAGCACCCGCTGCTCCAAGTTATTCAGCACCCGCTGCACCCAGCTACTCACCACCGGCTGCTCCTAGTTATTCAGCACCAAAGGCTCCCGTATATTCAGCTCCCGCCGCTCCAACGTATTCAGCACCTGCTACTTCTATCTATTCTAAGCCTGCATCTCCGAACTATTCAGCACCAGCCGCAGTCAGCTATTCAGCGCCGAAAGCTCCTCCGTCTGGAGCATATATAGCATCTAAATCTGCTGGCTACTCCGCACGTATGTTCAAACCTAACGTATTGGGGTCCGTGCGTAATGCAGGCTACGGACAAGCATCAGGTGGCTACGGCGGATCATCAATTCCAGCGCCGCCTTGCCCGACCAACTATCTATTCAGCTGCAACAGTGTTTTTACGCCTGCCCCATGCAGCCAAGGCGCAGCATATTAGGCAATGAAGATGACCATTTGAGAAAATAAACTTGTGACCAAAAACAAAACATTTGTATTTTACTGCTGCATAGGATAATAATATAAATAATCTCATTCTCGCATATGTACATACTTACATATGTACATATATGAGATAAAACTTTCTTAGCATATTTGCAAGAGCTTTCATGTACACTTTACATGGAAACGCATCATACTACTCCCTCTCCCGCTCTCTCTCACTTTGGGATGCAACTATATGGAATATATTGCCTGCCTTCACCCACTCTCTTTCGTTTATGTTGTGGCACAGTTAAAATGCAGAGAGCCATTTCGCCACGATGCACTTGTGCTGGTTGGCGCTGCTGACAGGCATGGCACAGCAAACAGTTGACTTAACGCTCTCGCGAGCGCGCACTCTCTCATTTTCTACTGCTGCTTTGCTCATGCCATGTGTTTTGTGTCGTCTGTTTGTGTGCACTCAACAGCTTATTCAATATACGAACGAGCACAGCAGACGACGATAGGTAGCTCTCTTGTGTGCGCTCTTTGGTTCTCAGCTGCTTGACGAGATAGCTACGTCCATAAACAACCCTGTCGAGTTGGGTTTTCAGTTAATGTTCTCCGTTTGAGTTGGGTGGTTAGTGTTGGTGTTGCTACTGCTGTTGCTGCGGGTGTTGCTGCTGCTGTTGCTCCTGTCTGTTGATTTCGTCGGCAATAACAATAGAGTTGTTTTCTTTTCTAATTTGATTACTCTTGATGATGAACAACACACAGTCGCATCCAAAGCCACAGATTGTTTGGGATGAAGAGCATACCGTAAAGCTGATCAAGGCATATAAGGAGCAGAATGTTCTGTGGAATCCAGAAAATCGCGGATTCTTGCATCGCAATGCGAGATACGATGCCTGGAAAGAGATGGCGAATGTTATGCAGCTGACCATACGCGATGTTAAGAGAAAAATGAATTCGTTAATTGCCGTCTACAGATCACAGTATCGCAAGGGTGTTCCCAATCCTCGCTGGTGGGCCAGTCACATGTCATTTATGCAGCCGAAGGTAAGCGGTAAACACACACACACACACACATGCAAACTGATGTTTAGGCAATCAAAGTCACTGAGAATAAGAATCAAAACAAAAGCTAAAACAATGTCCAACGTAACACAAATTACTCAGTTTGGTACTTTTTATGCATGCAATACATTGTGTATGTATGTATGTATGTATGTATGTATGTATGTGGTATAAGAACGTAAGACAAAACAAAGGGCGCTCGAATGCGAGAGAGTCGTTTGCTGTGAGCGTAAGTGCGACGAACGAAAGAGCGCAAATCCAAACTCGTATACGATCGCATTATGCCGTGCGCGTGCGTGTGTGAGCGAGAGTGTGTACAAAGCTATTTTCATAGTATGTGCATACTATATGTAAAGGTATGTCAATATGCTGTAAAATGTTCATTATCATTAATTAGTAAATGCTTATGTTCAAAAGAAAGACACTTGAGTTCGATATTGATCTTAATTAAGTATCGGTATATGTTGGTCTGCTACACGAGCTTCTTTTGCTAAGTGAATGCGATTGTTGACTGGCAAATATCGCACGCACACACATATGTATGTACATTGGAGTATATGGAGTGTATGCAAATAAGAAATGTATGCGATATATGTATGTATGTATGTAAATCTATACGCACATTTAGTTTTGCGTATTACATTTTATACTGTAAACAAATATTTGATAATATTATTAATTTCATTTCATCTGACTTACGCTCTCTTCGTTTTTCTGTTACGCTCTTTCCTTACGTTAAGTGGCATAGGCTAGCGCGCGGTAGCTTCGTGATAAGACACTCGGCTGGCATGCGAGCAGACTCGAGTTCTATGCCAGTGGTGTGTGTGCGTGTGTAAATCATATTATTATCTTTATATTTTATAAGTGCATTATTTTATTTTTATATAGAAACAAACTAACTATATGTGCATATAAACAAAATTGTAATGCAAGAGATTGCTTTGGTTCGTTTCTTTGTAGTCGATTAAGAAACCGAAGACATTAGTCCATTCTGAAAATAGCGAAAATTCCGTTGGCAACGAGCACGACGACAGCGAACGGGAATTTATATCAGCCGAATCAACGCAGCGTCCGTATCAGTCGGCATTCCATGAATTTTGCGCTGAATTCGAGCAGCCGAGAGAAGTGCAGCAGGAGGAGCAGCAGGAGGAGCAGCAGGCGAACAACGCTGCGCCGATTCAGCTAACTGATGTGAATTGCCTTCAGCTGAAGACGGAGCTGGAGGAGAGCGAATGCGAGCAGCAGCAGCAGCAGCAGCAGCGACAGATAGAGAGTCCCACAGAGCAGCCTGAGAATCTGGACCTCGACGATGTGACGCTCTATGTCAAGTATCTGGAATGCAAGCTGAAAAAGTATCCAACGAACACACGCAATGCCATCCAATTTGAGTTCAATCGGATTATCTACGAGGCCGATCTGGGACTGCACGACAGGACCAGTGTGCCGAAGTTTTCGTGAGTATCAAATTGAGATCGAGCTCAAACAGTTAACTCAACTTTATCTATTTGCAGATAAAAGCGCAGCTGATCTATGGACATATGTTTAAGTTCGTCTATCTAATCTCAAAATATGTGCAAAGCAACTGTAATATCATCAATATGATATTATGATATATGATTATTATTAAGCCCATCAATATGTACAATATATGAGACGAGGGTAGTTTGACTAGTTTTTTAAAATAAATTTGTATTTTATTATCTGTTATCTGTTCTGTTGACTTTTAGCTTAAGATCAGAAACGGTCCAAGCTACCCTCGTAGCATTGTACTCTAAAGTCTATTTGTGATTATATGGCTAAGTTAGTGTTTCATATGTAATATGTAATTGTAATTGTAATTGTAATTATATGTAATTGATGTGCAACTCCAATACTTTATCGAAAATATATAACATTCATGTATAGCTGTGGATATACATACTGATGTATTGCGATTACTTTACTGACCCATCTATGCAGCACAAGCGTTACTTACCTTTGCTACAAACGCATTCACATAAATGAGGAAGAAGGAAAACGAAGCTGGTCCCACCTCATGTCATGGGAATCGCGGGGGGCGGCACTGCTAAGATATTCTGCTTTGCGGACTAGTTTTAGACATTTAAGGGGCAGACAGGCAGGCATATGTATGTACATACATACATAGGCACACACACACACACACACACACACACATGCATATTTTAACATACATACACATGTATGTACATTCACATACATACATACATACATATGCATATGTATGTACATTCATATGTTATACATACTTATGTGTGTTTGGGCTCATACATGCATACATATGTGCAATGTTGTGCTAGATACATAGATACATCCATACATACATACAGCCACATTCATCCATATTTGCATACATCCACACACATACATATACATACATACATATACATAAATCATTCATGTAAACACACATACATGCACACTTATGTATATATATGTAGTTAGATATATACATTCACATATGTATGTATGTACATATATTCATACATACAGCTGTGTTCATGAAAATAGTAGTGCTGCACTACACGGAACATAAACCAAATGAAAGAAAATGAGAATCATTTTCCGTTGCGAAATAAAAAGATGCAGATACATATGTATATATATATATATATATGTATATATGAATGCATACATACATGCATACATATGTACATCTATACATGCAAATATGCATACATTCAGTATAAGCATACATGCATGTATGTATGTATATACGCACACACAAACATATGTACATATGTATGAATATGTATTTATGTTAATATATGCATACATGCAATATACATACATCAATCATAATATGTACTACATTACATACAAAATCATAACTATATATACACATATACATATACATACACATACACATACACATTTACACATACACATACACATACACATTTACACACACATACAAAAGATACAGATAAAACTCTTTCACATTTTGGTTTTCCTTCTTGGAATTGAAATAAGCTCACCTGTTCCTTGGAAATTTGCCACCTGTAAAATCACGCTCAAAATTTGTGCAAAAATAAACCTTTAGTTCTTCTTTTTCTTCTTCTTTTTTTTGTTCGTTTACTTATCAATTTTATTTTTGCAAATGTTTTCATGTCGTTTTACTAAGAATTATCACACTAAAAAGCAACTCATAATAAATCGTACAATTCTATATATATATATATATATATATATATATATATATATACATATATATATATATATATATATATATATATATATATATATATATATATATATATATATATATATATATATATATATATATATATATATATATATATATATATATATATATATATATATATATATATATATATATATATATATATATATATATATATATATATATATATATATATATGTATATATGTATATATGTGTATATGTTTATTTTTTTGTTTGTGTTCTTTGTTTGTTTGTCTGTTGTTTTTATTTATTTTTTCTTAAATTTAATTTAATTTATTAAATTTTTTTTAGTTTTTGTTGTTTTACAAAGTTTTCTTTATGACTAATTTTTTTATTATTTTCTGTTGTTCATTATTCTCCTTGTGTTTGCGGTCTATATATTTCATTAAAAAGCACTTATGTATTCTTAAATATCGATCGTAATGTATGTATGTATGTATGCATGTATGTATGTATGTATGCATGTATGTATGTATGTATGTATATACATATATATCTATGTGTATGTATGTAAGCGGGTACTTCAAGCAAATAATATGTCAAGAAAAAAAGACAAAAAACTTTTCATCAATTGCGCCTTCGAAACGATCGATTAGCATATATCGATTGGCATTTATCGATAGATTACTCTTTTACAGCTCGTCTCTTTCGATCATCATACGTTGCTACTTAATACAACTCAAGTAAAACTACGCAGAGAATATGTCAAAAAACTGGTCCATAGATTAAGAGGTATTATTTATAGTATATATATATATATATATATATATATGTATGTATGTATGTATATGTATATGTATGTATATGTATATGTGTGTGTGTGTGTATGTGTGTGTGTGTGTGTGTGTGTGTAAAACATATATTTCCAATTTAAATAAAGTAAATTAAAAACTAAAAGCAAAAACTCAGGTAAATCAGGAAGAAACTTATGTGGAAGCTTATCGGTTTTTTACTTGAATGAAGCTGTTTATGATATTGGTAGACATGCCATTACTATAGCTCGAGCCATATTATGCATTCAGAGTGCTGCACTTATGGATACCCTGTAATGGAATTTGCACAGCTGCGCAAAGTTACTGCTGAGAGCGAGTGAGAGCGAGGGAGAGAGAGAGAGAGAGCGAGAGAGAGAGAGAGAGGAAAAGGAAGAGAGCCGTTTGATAGTAGAAACATTGGCCCAAGCTACCCGCTGCTGTCATTTGCCTCTATACAGGGCATGCCTATAGGCTTTGCTGCCCAAACCAAAAACAAAATAGATATTTATTTATTTGTTGTTGTTTATTTTGCGCGTAATTTTGTTGTTAATGGGTTCAAGCTCATCGAGTCGTTGAACGCCTGCGCCATTGGCCACAAATCGGCGATACGCCAAGCCCATGACCCCGCCTCGCCCCGCCCCATAGCCAAACGTTCGCTCCCCCCGCAACTCACTCAGCTCAGCTATTCACCAAATATTTAGTTGAGCTTTGAAAATTTTCAAATTTGACATTCAAAATAGCGAAATGCAGTCAACGGAACAGTTGCTCCCTCTCTCTCTCTCTCTCTCTCGCTCCCTCTCTCTCTGTCTCCTTCCCTCTCCCTCTCGCTCATACTCTGCAGATCTATTTGTTTATAACAATTTTGTTGCCGCTGTCGTTGTCTTTTGTGACCCCCAAATTGCGACATGACCCTGAGCTGGGTCGCAGCAAAAGTTCAGCTAAGCAAATCGCCCCAAAAACAAAACAGCCAACAAATAAGAGTTTATATATCTTAACCAATTTGGATGATCTCATGGTAGCTGCTGGCACACAAGGTTGCTCGGCCGAGCACTGCTGGCGCGTGCACTTATGGAGCGAGCTCGACGAGCTCCAAAAATATTAAGTTGGAAAGTTTCCATAACTACGACTAAAGCTCAGCTCTAAAGATAGACACACTTATAGGCTATGACGTGGAGTGTAAGTGTAAGTTATCGATAAATCGATAACTAATTGTGACTTTCTTAAGTCCTACACGATGTCAAAAGAAATTGAATTCTGATAGTTTGCTCGCTAAATATAAGTGTATAAATTTATATTGCTAAATCGATTAATCGATAACACATTGGTGGCTCTATAAATATACACTCTATGCATACGAAAATTGACTAAGAGTGGCTGGATTGCGAAATATATGTATATACTAAATAGATATAACGATTAATCGATAACACATTTGGCATAATCGATGGACTATGCTGTGCGATAGCGAAAATCGATCAACATATGTTTCAAGTTAGTCTGTGCACAAAGTTAAGCAATTACACATTTAAGTTTACTTAAATATGTACATTTATCGATAGTTGATTACTAAATATCTAGGTATAATATCGAAAATCGATATTAGATTGCTTGCAAAATGAGTGTCAATCATGTTTTATTGAGCTGCTAACAAATGATGATGATGATGATGATGATGATGTCTGCAATGAGAATTTAAAGAGAAAACTAATCGAAATATATCGATAAGTTTTTAAGGCATTATACTGATGGCTTGTTTAAGAACGTTATTCGTTTCGATATATTTTGAGTTGCAGTCGATAATTCTAGAAATCGATAAGTAGATAAATCGATAAGTCGATTGTATGCAGCACTTGGAAATTTGCAATGCAGGCTCGAGCTGTGAAGCAACAAGATTAATTAATTGATTTTTTTTATCGAAAATAAGAAAAAATAATAGAAAATGAAAGAAACGCAAATAAAAAGAAATCGATTTTCCATATATATGTAAGCATATATATATACAAGATATATATATATATATATATATATATATATATATATATATATATATATATATATATATATATATATATATATATATATATATATATATATATATATTGATATATAATTTATTTTTGTATCATATGCAATATTAACTAAAATGGAAATAATACAAATAGAGTCTTACGTACGTCTAAAATTTGTCTAGTTAAACTCAAAAAAAAAAGGATAATAATAATAATAATAATAATGGTAATAGTAATAGTAATTAATAATACAATTAAGAAAAAATAAACAGTTTTAAATGGAAACTTAAGCTTAAGTGTTTTGTGTATTCCAGATGTTAACAATATGGGGTTTACTTAGGACTAAGCGCTTGCATTTTTCAAATCATTTTTCATATATTTTTCTTCATATTTTTTTTGTTGTTTTTTTTCCTTTTTTTTGGCAATTAAAACAATACTAGAAAATAAGGTTAATAAATCGTAGATAATGCGTTTATATATATTTTTTTATATAAATATATATAATATATTATTTTATAGATGTATATAACTAGGTCTAGCAAATGGGCTGCTGGAGTTGCCGCCGCATTCTTTGGAACGACGCGCCGCCAAAGTAATTAAACAATAAAATTAATTGCATTTTAATATTAACTTGGTAATTGTTTTTTTTTCATATTTTTTTATTGTTTTTCTTTTCTTTTTTGGCGCTGCAACAAAAAAAAAAACGAAAGAAACGGGAAAAAAGAGAAACGAAAGCTTACGTTGTACGAGAGAAAATGCGTAATAAAATCAATGAAAGCTGCGAGCGAAAGTTGCAAAATGCAAGAGCTTAAGAGAGCACAAGACGTAAGTCGCTCGCTCTCTCTCTCTCTCTCTTAAGCTGGCGCTCAGCCAATTGCTAAGCCGCTCACAAAGGCAACTCTTCGAAAACGCAACACTAATACTAAATGCTCTTTCTTAATATTCATAAATCTATGCAAACATATGCATATATGTCGCTCTCTCTATATATTTATATATAAGTGTGTGTGTGTGTGTGTGTGTTAAGCACATGGATCATATGTTTTGTGTGTATAATTTTTTTTTGTTTTTTTTTTTTTTTGTTGGTTTTTGTTTTCATTCTTATTTTCGTTTAACTCTTAAGCAAAAAACTTAAATTTCTATCACAGCCATTTTTATTTTTCGAAGAAAAAAATTGATTCTTTTTGTTGTTATTTTTGTTTGCTTGTTTGTTTGTTTGTTTGTTGTTTTTGCCCAATTGCTGTTTAAAAAATGTTACAATACTTATATTTTTCTTGCTTGTTTTGAATGCACTTTTGTTGGTTTGTTTGTTGCTTTGTTGCGTCAATATTTTAAAAAATTCTAATTGCACTTTTTTTTGTGTATATATTTTTAAATTGCTATTTAATTATCCAAGTTTCAACGTTGCTTGTTTGTTGTGCACAGAGTTTTGTTTTTGCTTTCGCGTATTTTTTTTTAAATTTATTTTTTGCTTTTTGTTCTTCTTTTTACTTGCTCTCTTTTGAACACAAGGAAATGTGGCAAAAAATTATCAACGCAAAAATACCAAAAAAAAAAAAAAAAAAAAGTAAATGAAACCGTTAGCCACGCTAAGCTCGCCCACCGCCCACCAAACAGCCAGAGCCACAACACAGGGAACAGTGTGACCAGCTTTCTGTTCAATTATCTATCTTTAGCTATATTTATGATTTTTTTTTTGTGTATTTTAATCACTGGCAAATTGGAATTTTGGTTTAGTTTAATTGGAAATATAATTTTGGTATTTTTTAAATATCTATTTTGAATACTTTGTGGAGTGAGTGGGGGCGGGCCGCCTGTAGGGGCGGGTACATAAGACTGTAGCAAAAATGTGTTTTTTTTTAGTTGTTCCATTCTCTTCGTTTCGTTTGCTCTTTTACTGTGACTAGGAGAACGGAATTTGTATATAATTTTTATTTTTTGTATTTAACTTTTTAACTTTTTCTTTTGGTTTTAAACAATGCGCAGTAAAAAAAATTATATGAAAATTGTTGCCTGGGTAAAGCGGCAGGAACTAGTTTTTTTTTTTTTTTTTTTTTTTTGTAAGCGAAACAGAATCGGGATTGTGCCTGTGTGGAACCATTTGGGCGGAACTTGAAATTCATTTAGGATTCGACTTGAGGCTCAGGCGAGTATTATTATCATTTTTAAAATTATTATTGTTTTTTTGTTTTTTTGTTGGAATGTGTGAACTGAGCCTTTGGATCGCATCGTAATGCTCAAGTGGATTTTTGTTTACTGTTTTAGCCCTATTCTTTGTTTAGGAGCTGGCACAATTGTACTTAAGGAATTTTTTTGTTGATTTTTCATTTGTTTTTAATGGGATATTAAAAAAAAATTTAAAAAAAAGCTGACGCCTTACCCTCTCTCTCTCTCTATATATATATATATATATATGTATATATATATATGTATATCTTTTGCTGCTTTATGTATATATACAGATATATGTATGTATGTATGTATGTATATCACGCGGCTACTTGAAGGTTTGATATACAAATTATTTTTTTTAGTATTTTTTTTGTTTTTTTTTTTTCGTTTTTTTTTTTTTTTTGACTACAAATTCTTTGATTTTTGTTAGAAATATTTGTGTTTCCACACAAAATGTTATTGAAACAAAAGTTTTGTACAAATTGCGAGACAATTATTTGTGTTTTCTTTTTCTTTCTTGTTTTTCTCCTTTAGGCCAAGTCGACGACAGTGCAACGTCGACTTGCTGCTGCCCTAACACGCAAATGGAAAAACGAGCAGAAAAACAAAAAAAAAAAACAAAAAGGAAAAAATTTCAGTTATTGATTATGATTATGACCCCAACCCTAGAATTTCACCCCAAGCGTCTGTCTCTCATTCTGTCTAACTGTAAATTGGGCTTAGTTGTTAGCTTAGTTCTTAGCTTATAACTAGCGCTAAATATTAAGCCTAGAAAAAAACTCTTTGCTCTTTGTCTTGTGTAATTGTAAATGTTTGTTTTTGTTTTGTTTTGTTTTGTTTTGTTTTGTTGTTTTTGTTTTTGCTTTTGCGTTTGCTTTAGTTTTTGCTTTTGCCTTTGCTTTTGTTTGTTGGTGTTTGCTGTCCACCTGTGCCCGTATCAGCATCCCTTACTGATACTTTCATGTCTCCAGCGAGGTGACAACCAGATTGTGAAACACGCTCGCCGACTCGCTCATCATGGCCGCCTGGCCGCACGAGTCGCTGCCGCTGCTCGGCTGCGTCGGTGTGCCCAGACGCAGTGCATCCATGATGACCTCGAAGTCCTTCTGATTCTGATTCATATCGAAATCGACCAGATCCAGGTGATCAGCTGTGCTGCCGCCTACGCCGCCAATGTTGTTGGTCAGCTTGACGCGTTTGTTGTTGTTGCCGCCGATGCCGCTTTGATCGCTGTTGCTGCCGGCGCCGGCGCCGAGTCCCACAACATCCAACGGACAGTCCTCAATGGCCGAGATGAGCCGCTGCGGCGGTATATAGAACTGTGACAGCGCCTCACGCACCAGCCGATCGCTCTCGTCCTCGCTGTTGCTGCGCAAACGCTTCCGTGAAGCCGACAGCGCTGCACGCTCCAGCTGCTCGGCGCCCTGCGTTATCTCCGGATCGATCAGCGGCATTGGTGCATTGATGGCGCTCAGCTCTCGGTCGAGTATCTCCAGATCGTTCACCAGATTGCTGTTCGATAGATGGCGCTTGCGTGCGGCCACAGCAGCGGCGGCCACAATCGAGGAGGAGGACGACGACGAGGAGGAGGAGGAGGAGCCGGTGGAACTGGAAGAGGATATTGAGTTGCCATTAGCAGCCGGGGGCATGGCGCCGTGACGCAGCAACTGCGGCGACTGATGATTCTCAATGGAGCAAATGGTGCGTGCGCCGTTGATATCGCCATACGACTTGTTGTTGTTGTTGTTGTTGCTGTTGATGTTGTTGTTTGTGGTGATGATGTTGTTGTTGTTGTTGTTAATTGGCTTGGCATCGTCCATGTTAGGCTGGAAGAGGTTCTCACGCGCCAATTCCATGCTGTTGTTGTTATCGGTTCTATAAGTCGCAGAGAGAGAGAGAGAGAAAGAGAGGGAGAGAGAAAGTGGTAAGGGAAAGTTAGTTGAGTTTTTTTTTTTTGTGAAAAGACATTGGCAAAACGGTATAAAAGGTAAATACAAGAAAAACCTGTGCGACAATCAGACGAGCGCCTGTGTCTGTGTGTGTGTGTGTGTGTGTGTGTGTGTAAAAGTGCGTATTTAGTCAACGATAACAAGCATCGATAACTTTAATTGTCATTAAATTGCTTAGTTATACCTATACAAACACATATCGATGTTATCGATAATTATTATGTATCATAAGCTTGAGTTGCCGTAATCTACAGCTACTTATCTATGACGCAGCCTTTAGTCAGCTTCGCAAGTGTTATCGATAACATTGCGCTCTTATCATATCAAATGAGTCATCATTAGTTAATTTCAAAAGCTCTCGCAACGCCCAAAAATGAAGTAAGAAAAAATCGCACATCGTCGCCATATTCTACGACCGCCGCCGTCATAAACTGTCCCCAATTCACCGCATCCCATCCCATCCCACCCCATTCCATCCCAAAACGGGAATCGAGGCAAAAGTGTCAGCAGCGTGTATTATCGATGTCAGTTTTGCAGGCCAGTATGCTGGTCCGTGGGTCGCACATTAATTAACTGGGCCAACTGTGCGCCGCTTGGAGCCAGTTAAAACGGGCTAACGCAAAAGCTGACGGCTGGCGGCTGACGGCCAACGGCGAAGTAAATTTCAGCTAATTTCTCTTTCAATAAAAGCAAGCGACAGACCGAGCGACCGACCGACCGACAGACAGACCGACCGAACGGCCGACACGCCCCTCTGCGCCGCCCCATACCAAACAGTCCACCTTACGCAGCGCAGTTTAGCCAATGTGCCAAAGCGTTTGAAGAAGCAACAACAACAACAGCAACAAATACAAATGTGAATTAAGGCAGCAAAGGTAGAAGACAAAGCCATCGACAAAAAAAGAAGAAGAAGCAGCAGCAGCAGCAGCAGCAGCAGCAGAGTGGGACAACGACAGCGACGCATTAAAATGCGCAGCTGGGCATGTCAATGCTCACTATTAAAGCAGAAAAGAGCAACAAATACAAATACAAACAACACAACTACATACGCACACACACACGCACGCACTCAATAACGGACAAGAATGGCATGGGCAAGCTGCATGGCAGAGAGAGCGAGAGGGCGAGAGTGTGAGCGCGGGTAGGCGCAGAGGTGCAGGCGCGCGCGAAAAAAAATGAAAGCGAAAGTACGTAGGAATACGTACGAAGAGCCAGTGAACTACGCAAAAGTACCCTGTAAACTAAAAACTTAAGGCATTAAGGCATAGATAAATTACTATATATATATATATATATATATATATCACGAATACCCTGTAAACTGTAAACTTAGTGCATATATGCTTATATATAAATGCAGAAGTATGTATAGTATAGTAAGCATATATAGTATATATACACACACATATATATAAATATATATGTATGCACATACTACAAGCACTAAGTTAGTAGTCCACAGGGTATTTTTCATATTTATACAAACATATTTGAAAATATGTTTAATAATTTATCGACACATGTGTCTCACTTACGGGGTATTTTCGATATATGTACATACATATTTCAAAATATATGTACATATTTATTCATATACATACATTTATCTTTCACTTACTTCAAACTGACTTCAGTCTGACAACAATCCACCTCGTTGTTATACACATTTCCACGGCAATTTTTCAAGGGTATTAAAAAACAAAACGAAAAAAAAACTTAACGAAACGCTAAAGAAGCAGCGTTAACAAATCGCGCGCTCCAGAGCTTTGGCTTTATAGAAACAAAAACCAGAAAGCGTACAGCAACAACAACAATAACAATAACGGCGCAACGTAACACAGAGTCAAAGAGAGCGTGGAGGGGGTGGTTTAGGAAGTACAACAGTCGAAAAAAAAATAAGTATATTAGTTTAGTTGTTGTTGCTATTATTGCCTGTTGAATGTGTTGTGCGCGCAGCACCGTTAACTTGAAATGTTGCTTGGGCCAAGAGGCGAAGGTAGTGGTGGAGCGGGAGGGGGGCGCGCGCGCCGCGCACACACGAAATGGGAGCAACGACAGCGAAGCAGCTGGCAAAAGGGTAAGCAGCAAAAAGCAGCGGCTCACTGACCAAAAATAAGTTGCCAAAAGCAGAGCGCCGAGGAGGGCGCAGCCAAAGCATGTTAAATGCAGCAGCAGCAGCAGCAGCAGCAGCAGCGACGACGACTACAGCGCTAGCGCCAGCGCCAGCATTCATTGCACAAGTGACCCCAAAATAAAAGTTGCCAACAGCAAAAAGTTTGCGGGGGGGGGGGGGCGCGACGGGGGCGGTGCGAGTTTTATGCTCTGCTGTCATGCTCAAGTGCTTTATCCATCATATTACATAAAATATTCATCTGCAAAAGAGACTGAAAGAGAGAGAGAGAGAGATAGAGAGAGAAAGAGAGGTGGAGCGAGCGCCTTTATCTCCACAGTCGCTGCCAAAGGAAGCTTTAAATTTGGAATTTATCAAAGCAATCAAAATTACACTTGGCAAGCGGATCGTGCGTACGGACAAAGCTTTGCTTTTCACTTCAGTATGACGACATCAAAGCGCTTGGCCTGAGCTTACACTCGATTGCGCTTTCGAGTTCTTCTGACAGCAATTAATAGTAATAAAGCTTTTAGCAATGTTTTCGGGATGCCATCGCGTTGACATTGAGTAGCAACAACAAGAAGCAACGGCCACATATTGACACTGAGTGAGAGTGAGCGAGAACGAGCGAGAGCGCGAGCGCGCCTCAACCACTTGTAAGCACGCTGTGTGCGTGTGCGTGTGCGTGTGTGTGTGTGTGCTCAAGTATGCGCGCGTGTCTGTGTGCGTTTGCATGGCATGCGACCGATAAGCAAACGGTATTGTCCACTCTGCTTCAATAGCAAACCGACTTGACGAAACAATGAGCAAGGAGAGCGGGGGCAACTGAAGCTTTGCTTACTACTTGTTAGCTTCTTTTTTTTTGCTTTTATTTTTGTTTTTTTGTTTTGTCTTATCTGTGTTTTCGTTTTGCGCACGTTTTCTCGATGGTCTGTGGCGAAATATGCCGCTGTCTCTTGTGTAGGTAGGGAAACAATACATACATATACATATATACACACACATACACACGCACACAATTCATAGGAAAATTGGAGCATATTAAGCGCTTCACCTGCGTGCCGTGGCGTGTGCCTGTTAACCCCCCCCCCCCCCCCCCACACACACACACCCTTCCTTTATACATACAGTGTGTTCTGCTTCTTTGATTATGATTTCGAGTTCAAGGCTATTAACTCGTGTATTTACAAATTATCCATCATTTGCCTTGATGCGATCCTTACAAAAAAACGTTCGAGTTCATTCTTGACGACTAGCAGATACCCCATCGATGATTTACAATAAGCTTTTTCTTTATAAAAAAAAACAGATTATTTACATACATAGCTACATATGTATGTATGTATGTATGTATATATGCATATACATATGTATGCATGTAGACGTCTCCATTTGCCTGCCTTATACATACACACACGCACACACACACTTGCACAACTTAATTATACACATTTTTTAATGAGTACAGGGTATATGCAATGCACAAGTGGAGCACAAGCGACGACGGCAAGCAACGCAGTCTAAAAATGTTAAATAAAAAATGTCACACAATCGAACGACAAGTGCAAAAAAGAAAAAATAAAATATACATACATACATGTAAGAGAGAAGAAAAAGGGGGAAAACGAACAGCGCGTCGACAACGTAGAAATGGAAGCGAAGGCAAATGACGTTATAACGGTGAGAGGTGGATGGGTGGGCGCACAACGCAAAGTCACAAATGTAGGACGACGCGCATTCGTTGGTACGCTGCAGGGGTCGCATCGAGCCGCAGGAGGCGGCGTATGTCACAGACAACTTCATTTGAAGCGGGAGGGCAAGGCGAGACGAGACGACGCGAGACGAGGCGAGGCGAGGTGAGGTGAGAACAGAGCGAACACCCCACACCCAATCCAATACACAAGCTTAGCTCAACAACCTAACCCAGTCGCACACACACATATCCACCATACACACACATAAAGTATTTCCCCTCCACCACACCGCCGCACACTTTACTGTTTGTTGCTCCGTTTCGCTTCGTGTGATTTGCTGGCCATGCAAATTGAATTTAAAGTGATTTTAAAGAGTGAATTCGCTGCGGTTGCCCCTTTAACTTGAGTAGATGATTTCGCTACTAGTCTCTCTCTCTCTCTCTCTCGCGCTCACCCAATCTTACTCTATACATTTCTGCTTATCAGTCATTAATTGTTAATATGCAAGTGTGTGTGTATGTATGTATATATATATATATATATATATATATGTGTGTGTGTGTGTGTGTGTGTGTGTGTGTACATTGATAAGCAGTAACAAATAGCAACAACTATGCGAAAATGCAAAGCGCGCGCGTGTCGTCAGCTAAAAACAAATACTTAAGAATTTTCAAAAGAATTTTTGTATACACAAAGATTGGATAATTGTGGATAATCGCTCAGACTCATATACATACATATGTATGTATTTATGTACATATATATGTATACATATAGAAGTTACGATTAAACAAAGCTTAACATTCCTAGTCAACTAGAAGTTTTCCGAAGTCCATTTCAGATATGTTTGTTGTGCTTACACACATATACATACACATGTACATACATACATACATATGTATGTACATATCTATGCGTGCATGTATGAATACATATTTTTATATGTATGTGCATGTTAATATGTATATGTATTTATGTACATACTATGCAGGCATGTGTGTACATATATGTATATACATACATATGTACATATGTATGTACATATGTATGTATGTATGTACATATGTATGTATGCTTGTACATACGTATGCATGTATGCATGTATATATCGCTCTCACAAACATAAAAAATAAATAAAAACAACCGCCAAGCCATCCACCCCGCGTCAATTCTAATTGTATAATCTAATTGTTCTAGAATCTAGATGCTTTAAATGCGCGCCCAGAATAAAAAAGAAATGCAAATGGCACACGCCCTACGCCTCTGCATCTGTGTGCTTTCTAAGTAAGTGTGTGTGTGTGAGAGTGAGTGTTTGTAAAGTAGGCAATCGCAGCTTGTGGTGCAATCGTTACCGAATAGATGAGATGCGCAACAAAAGCACAAGCACCAGCAGCAACAGCAACCGCCGCCGCCGCCACCGCAGCAGGCACAACAACAGCAGCGACAGCGACAGCAGCAATAGAAACAAACAGCAGACAATATAACAGAAAACTATAAAAACGTCGTCGCAGTCGCGAATTATTACGACGCCGCAAAATGGGGCGGTGGGTTACAAAATGTGTGCAAAGAGCAAAGCGAACAGACGAACGAGCGAGCGAACGAACGAACGAACGCATAAGCGAGGGAGCACGAGCGCCTCTCTACCACTCCTGCTCGCTCGCTCGCTTGCGCTCTCTCACTGTCTTTCTCTATCTATATAGCTGCTGGGTGCATTTGTCTGCTAGCAAGGCGGACAGCAAAGGGGGTGTGTTTAGCGGCATCAGATGCGGTAAGCCAATTGAATAAGCATTTGATGTTTTTTAAATACATTTTTACAACAACAACAACAACAAAGACTGAATCGCGTTTCGATAACTATGCGTAACGATAACATGCTGTGCTGTCTTTTAGTTTTACAATGCAATTACATAGACACAAGCATGCATAAGCATGTAAAGTATATACATAGAACATATGCAGACAAGCAGGCAGGTACACATTGTGCTTACACACGAGCATACATGCATACATGCATACTTTGTCATTTTCTTTTATAAATTTCTCCAACATGCATTAAGCGCTTTTTCTCTTTTAATTAAATTATCGATTGCTGCTGTTGCTGTATGGCAACTTCAAAGTAATAAGCTCATAGGCATATGTGTATGTGTGTGTGTGTGTATGTAACAACATGCATAAACATACATACATACATACAAATGTATGCACATATGCAAGCGTCTCACTGGAGAAAACATGTCAAACAAAGCAAAACGAAGCAAAAACGGAAACGCAGCACACGAAACGGCAGCAGCAGCGCCAACAATGACGTCGACGTCAACGTCGCGCCAGCAGCAGCAGCGACAGCAACCAACTCTATGCCAAGAAGCGAATCAAAAGCCAAAAGGAAAAACTGAGATTGCGATGAATTAAGTTTTTGGCTGCGCGCAAAAATAAACAAAAACAACAAAAAGAAGAGCTTCAAATGTCTCTGTGTGTGATTGTTTGTGTGTTTGTGTGTGTGTGTATGTGTGCATGTGTGTAGTAACGGCATTTTATTTGTTTTCTCTCCTTGCAGCAGGCGCGCTGAAGCAAGTGAGACAAAGAGGAAGCGCAACAACTACAGCAAAAAGAAAGCCAAGGCGGCGACGGCGCTATGTCCATCGGACTAGATGATGATAGATGACAGTTGTTGGGGTGCGAGAGCCAACAAAAAGGGAGGGACGAGGAGTTGCTACGCCATAATCATGACACGCGTACGTAGGCCATAAGGCAGGCAATAGCAAATACAACGTAACAACGTTAACAGTAAAGTAAAGCAAATGGCAAAGCCAGTGAAAAAAAAAATACAACTTCATAGACTCTACTCTGTTGGAGACCAAGCAAAACAAAAGAAATACACAAAAAAAAAAACAACAACAACATCAACAATGGCGCAGCGCACAGTGGGCCAAACAATTTAACGGCAAACGCCAGTGTTGGCAGGCAGTGAACCCAGCAAGTATTCAACTTCTTGACATTAAGATAAACAATCAATTTCTATACATTACATATTGAGTATATTTAAATTCTCAAATATCGATAGACTGTTATCGATATGCACACTACATGCAAACACAGCTACATTAAACACATACAAAGGCAACCACTTCACGCATGCCATCTATTCCTGCAGGGCACGCAGCCGCAGCCGCAGCCGCAGCCGCAGCCGCAGCCTTGAGAGAGCCGAAGAGCGTAAGAATTGAATGCGAAAAGAAAGGCAGCAACAGCAATAGCTGTTAATGATCACCAATACATATGCAATATCCAATTGCGCTCAATTTGTGGAAACGCATTTCAAGATCAGCCTCAAATTCCGTTTTCTTTTCTTTATTGCTTTAGCTAAAGTTCTTTCGTCATATTGTATTTTGTGTGTGTGTGTTAAAAAAAAGTTTTAATAACTCTTTGGGACGCTGCATGGCTAAAAATAATTATACGCACACACACACACACACACACACATTAACATACTAATGTCGCTGTTTGTCTGTGTGTGTGTGTGTTTGCAAAGTCTGAAGGTTTTGGTTGCGTTTTGTGCTGTTTTTGTTGTTGTTGGCATGCGCTGGCTTTGGCTTGTGGTATTGTGTGTATGTATGTGTGTATATATAGAGACTATAGAGGTGCACTAACAGCAACAACAACAGCAACATTGCTTGCTATCATCGCAGTCGCTACTCTCAGTTGCTGCTGCTGCTGTTATGGTTGCTTTTTGTTGCAAGTGGAACGTGATTATTTCAACGAGCGCAACGTTTTTTTAGCACACACACACAGACACAGGCACAGACACTGTATGTTTGTGTGTGTGTGTGTATTTCTACAACTTGCTTTGATTTCTTTTGGTTTTTTGTTACTGCTGCTGCTGCTGCTGCTGCTCGCGCTATCTGCGAAGGTTGTTTCTTCGCTGTATTTGGGTGCGCGCGTGTTGTTTTTGCTTTTGCTTTTGCTTCTGTTGTTGTGTTTTAAACGTTTTTCTTTTGCTTTTGTGTGTTTTCGGTTCCTGTCTTTATGTACATATGTATACATATATATTTTGGTTTCGCTGATTGACTATCGTGCGTATGCGTTAATTGCGATCGATTAACGATATACATATGTATGTATGTACATACATATATGCTAAATTGGTATCGAATTTGAAATGCATGCGTGCGTGTGCACACTTTAACTACTTTATTGAAGTAAAATGGAGTTGAAGCAAGCAGCATGCATACATCAAGATGTATGTATGTCATACATCAATATATGTACATACATACATATGTACATACATCTGTATGCATACTTTACTAGAATACTGTTGTTGTTGCTTATGTTGTTATTGCCTCTCTCTCTCTCTCTCTCTCTCCCTCATCTTTACTCGCTGCTGCATACACACGCCCTTCTTCTACAGAGCCAGACAAACGGACAGACAGACAGACAGTCAGACAATTTTAGTTGGCTCGCCTGCTGCTGCTGCTGCTGCTGGCTGCGTTTTCTCTCTCCCTCTCTCTCTCGCTTTTCTAGTTGCTGCCTTCTCTGCGCTGCCGTTTTTCGTTTCGTTTTGTATTTTGTGTCGTTTCTGTTTGAACCGTTTGCCGTTGTTGTTGTTGTTGTTGTTGATGTTTTTGTTGTTATTGTTTAATGTCTCTTGAGTATCTGCTTTGCTTTGCTGTGCTTCGTTTTGCTTTGCGCTTGGCCTGAATGCAACAGAAAATAAATAAATAAAAGAAATACTGTGCACGTTCGCTATAATGAACTAATTGTAGTCAAGTTGGTTCCCCTACCCTACCCCCTTCATCTTCTTCTTCTTCGTCTCACACACACGCTTTCACAAAACATAGAAATTCCGTCTGGCCTGCATATTGTGTAAGTTTATTGTTCATTTTAACGACAGCTCACTGTACGCTTATTGTGTGTGGCCAGTTGTAGCTGTTGTTGCTGTTGCTGCTGCTGTTAGCCTGCAGGAAGCGACGACGACGACGGTGGCGGTTGGCGCTGACCACAGCCTAAAGACGGAAATATCCTTCTGAAGCGCGTCAAGTTACACAAGCAAATACAACTGAACGAAAGACTTGTTAGAGCGTTGCCACGCAGGCGAATTGCAACCACTAACAGCCCAGAGGAGCTGGCCGGCCATACATCATTTCCCATGATCGCTTGGCGCAGACAGAGCGACAGAGCGACAGAGACAGACAATGCATATATGTATGTATGCATGCACATTTGGAAACTGTTATATGTTCTACTGTTGTTATATTTAGCACACGCTTTCAACTATTTTGAGTTACGCTCTGCGTCTCGCACTTTGGCCTTTCGCTAACTGCGAAGGTTGCCACACGCTCACGCACAAACAAACAAAAGGGCAATCGAGTGAACGAGCACGCGTAGGCGCAAACGGTGTTGCCAATTTAGCTCTTTTTCAAAAAGTTAAAATATGTATATACAAAAATTATAATAAGTAAATTGTAAGAGGAAGAGTATTGGTAAGTCGCCATGTTTTTAATTGGTTTTCAAGCAACTTTGGCTAATTTTAGATTATCTCTTCTTTTTTTTTTTGGCAAAAACTGACAGCACAGGCTTCCTCTTACAGTTTAAACTCTGACACACACACACACACACACACACACATGCATATGCAGTTATTCATATGTATGTATGTATGTACGTATGTGTGTCTGTATGTGTGTATTGCTTTCTCGCTTCGTTGGTCTACTCACTTTGGCAAATTCTGCAGATAACGCATTTGCTTCTCACGTCTCAGCTCATCGGTAAGCCGACAATAGGTATTATTGATGCAAACGCTGCGACGCAAGTTCGCCTCGGAGTCCTTAATGCGCTCCAGCTTGTGGGCGCACAGTTGCAGAATGCGTTTGCGTTCCTCACGCTGACGCAGCTTGGGCGAGATCATTGGCACGCGCGAACGATGATGATGATAGCCAATGGGGGGTGAGCAGCGCGGCGGTCCAAACATGTCCGAATCATCGTCGCTGCCGCTGCCGTTGCCGCCGCCGTTGCCATTCGCTGCATTTGTATTGGTTGGCAAGGTCATTGTGCGATGTGTCTGTGTCGCTGCTGCCTGTATGTGTACGTGTGTGTGCGTGCGCGTTTGCAAGTGTGTGCGTCTGAATCGCATTCAAAGCTTCGCCTTACGGGACTCTCTTCAAGTCTCTCTTCTTTGAATTACTGCTGCTGCTGCGCTGCTGCTGCTGCTGCCACTGCTGGTTCTTCTGCTTGCTTAGTTGCTGCTGCTGCTGCTGCTGCTAATGCTTCCCACTGCACACACAAGGTAAACCGCAAATCGTTTTTATATTTATTTTTGCGATATTAATTTTTTTTTTTTTAATTTCAATCTATTATTTTTCTGGAGTTAATTAAGCATTTTTTTTAGATGTTGCTTATGCTGAACGCCCTCTCGTAATGAACAGTGAACAGACTTCACCTATGATTGTTGACTTCTGGTCGAAACAGCCTACTTCATTGGCTCCTTTTATTTTTTGCAATTACAACACACGTTTGTATAGCGTAGCGTGTGTGTGTGTGTGCGTGTATGCTGCCGCTGCTGGCGTCGCTGCTGCTGCGTGAGATTTCACTTTGCTTTTGCCGTTTGTTTTTGTTTGTAGATGTGTGTATGTGTATGTGTGTGTGTGTGTGTAAGTGCGTGCGTGTGTGGCCCGTTATGTTTCGTTAATTTTGCATTATTTTGCACGCTTTGTCTTTTGCTTGTTTTTGTTTTTATTTTTGTATTTGTATTTGTTTTTGTTTTTGTTTTTGCTTTTGCATTTGCATTTGTATTTTAACTCTGGTATCAAAATTCAAAATAATCCAGGACTTTTGAATTTATGCGAGCGCACAGAACCCAACAAAAATTAGTAAAAAAAAATTTAAAAAAAAAACAACGACAATAACTGTATATATTCTATTATTAACTGTTCAGTTTAGGCACACAGTGTTGACGACAATTACAATTCAAGTTGGCAGCCTTTTTTTATTTATTTATTTAATTATGTTAAGTATTTTGTTTTTTGTTTTTGGATTTTTTTTTTTCTTTGAACACGCGGCTTCTTTAGGCGGTGGGCAGTGCAAGTGCAGTTTGGAGGGCTGAATGGGGGGCGCGGCTACAAAAGGGGGCGACGCACATAAAGTCAAAAGAGAGAGAGAGAGAGAGGCACAAAAGTCTTTTACTAATTGTTTGATTTGTTGTTTTAATTAAGTGTTTTTTTTTATTTTTGTTTTTTTTTTCCTTATTTATTTTAATTTTTTTTTTTTTGGAAATTATAGGCGCCTGTTGAGGTTGCGTGAATGAGTAAAAGATAGAGAGTGAGTGAGAGAAAGAGAGCGCGCGGAACGTGTAAGTTGGGGAGCGCGTGGTTTTTGTTGTTGCGTTACTTGTGTTACTAGGCCGAACTTTGCCGCTGCCGCTTGCACGTCCGCACAGTTCTCGCGTTCGATGTGAACTGAAAATTGAATGAATGAAGCGCACGGGCTTTGGCTGGCATCAGCAGCGACAGCAGCGACCGCGACCGCGGCAGAGGCAGGCAGCGGCTGTTTTGTTTGCCTGCCAGCGACGACGTCGTCGTCGTCGTCGTCGTCGTCGTCGTCGTCGTTGTCGTCGTTAGCAGCGCTCACAGATGTTCAAGCTACTTCGGCTCGGTCTCTGGCGGCATCGCAGCCGCACGTACAAACGGAAGTAGCAGCCAGCAGAGCAGAGACGTCGGCTAACCTAAGCTGAGCCGAGCTGAGCTGAGCAGAGCAGAGCAGAGCAGAAGCGCCAGCCTAAGAGCGCAAAGAGAGCGTTGCTATACAACCATAAAGAGCACAGTGCATGGCGTACGTGCGTGCTGTGCTCTATATATGTGTGAGTGCCTGTGTGTGTGTGTGTCGGTGTGATATGCAAGATTTTGGCATTGGCTGTGTGTGTGTGTGTGTGTATATATGTGTGGGGCATTTTCTTAGCGTGTTTTGTTGTTTGTCTGCTGGTTGCTGGTTGCTGCTGCTGCCGCTGCTGCTGCCATTTGTAACGGAAGCGAAACGCAAACACACGCGCCGCTAACTCCAACAGCAAAGCAAAGGGCGGCGGCGGCGGGGGCGGGTGGGGGAGGACATTTGGCCAAAAATTTGAGAGCCTCTTGTGTTGTCTTTTGTCGCCTGTCGCTGCGGCGCGCTTGGCACGCGCTTTGCCAGACGCTGCGACCAATGAGCATAAATTTTATAGTTTCCTTTTTGCATACACACACACAGACGCACACTCACACACATACACATGGATGTTTGCATTATTTGTGCTCTTCTTTTTTGCTCGTGTTTTTTGTTTTTATTATGTAAAAAGTGAGTGGCCTTAAGCGACAGACGCCACAGACCGTTAGCGGCAGCATTTATTAAGTTGCCAGTCAGGCGCATGACAAATGGCGGCGACTCTATCAATATTATTTTTTTTTTTTTTGTTATTTTTTGGCAAATGCAAATGCTTACAAACTGTTCCCAATTGCATGTGTGTGTGTGCAAAAACTTGAGGTCACTTTTGACACTCTCTTAATTTATGCCTATGCATGTGTGTGTGTGTGTGTGTGTGTGTGTGTGTGTGTGTGTGTGTGTTCAGCCAGACCATGCACAGTAAGCGTAATCTCTTACGCACACACACACACACACGCACACACGCTCAAGCATCGAAGAGAGCGTCTTGTTGATCATTATGATTATTAAAGTTGTTTGCTGCTGCTATTTGCTTGTTATTAATTGCCGACTGCGCTGGCTTCTAATTCTTTGAAACAGTTTTGTGCCTTTGCTTGAGCTGCCCGAAAAGCAAAGCACAAAATGGAATTCAGCGATAAACAATGCAAAATACAATTTTCTTGCTAAGCGTCATGACTCAAAATGTGTTTAACTGTGCACTGCGTGGGCAGTGGAATACACAACAACAAGAAGAAGCAGAAGCAGAAGCGAAATAACTGTATGCTAAAAAAAACGCACACAAATTACAAGCAGGGCCAATTTATACGAATGTTTGTATGTATTTACTTAACCTAGAAGATTTTCCTTTGGCGCGCATAAAAAAAAATATATAAGAAAAAAAACCGTGAACTAACCTCATTTCGTTTTTATTATGATGAGGAACTGTGGCAATAGCGTAAGCGAGAAAGAGATGGATGGCAATTGTTGTTTCTGCTTTTTGTTTTTTGTTTTTTGTTTTTGTTTTCCTCGACCTTGCAGGCGTGTGTACTTATTATCTATATATGTACAACTCAAACTTTTACTTGCTATGCACAAATACACGCACACATACATACATGCGTGCTGATGAATAACTGTTTATTTGCAAAAGTAATCATCATTGGAGTGCTACAAATGAACTGATTCGCTTTTAGTTCAATGTCAAACACATCTACACACACACACACACGCGCGCGCACACATGCGTGCCTGTGTGCATATCCTTTAGCATTGCATTGACCTTTGGTGGCCTTCGTTTTTGCCCCTGGCCGCTGTCTCTGCGTGCTAGCTGTCTCGCTCTCTCGCTCGCTCAGACCGCGATTTCATTTTGATTTCGCCTGGCTGCAGTGAACGGCATTCTGTAAAGATAAATTCAAATTACGTAATTAAGCAGGCCTAACAATTAAGTATTTATTGCTTTCAATTTGCTGCACGATAAGCCCAAAAGTACAAAGCACACACACGCACACAGTTGCGTCTGACGCACGCCGAGCAGAAGCAGCAGCAGCAGAAGCAGCAACTGCGACAGCGACGGCAACGGCAACGGCAGCGGCAACAGCGTGAGCAACTACCTGCGGCCACTGAGCAAAAAGAAATCACCGCGCTTTATTTCAAGATGGTGTTTCTTTTTATTTTTTATTTTTTAGTTTTTTTTTACATTTATTTCTTTGCTTTTCTGCTATTGATGTTGCTGTTTAGGTTCTTTGGCTAGTGTGGGGGGCGATCGGGGCGGCTTGGCGGGCTTTACGTTTAGCAGGTAAGCACACACGAGCAACAAAAGGTGCCGAAACGAAAACGAAAACTGCCCACTGCCAAAGCGAAAACTAAAACAACAGCAACAGCAACAACAACAACGGCGCCGTCAACAGCAACGTCAACGTCAACGCATATGCAGCAGCCGACGCTGTCGCGTCGTCTGCATTTCTCACACAATTCGCCAAAGTCGCGTTAAAACCAAACAAAAGCACAAATCCCAAAAGGCAGACGCGCCGCCCCCATGAACTAGAAGGAGGTGTTTCCCATACATACATATATACATACATACATACGTATATAAATACATATACATACATACATACACGCAGCTAAAGCTACAGCTACAGCTACAGCAACAGCAACAATTTAATTATCAATAACATATTTAAGTTTCGTTTGCCTCTGACGCCCCGCCATTGCCGCTGGCTAACTGTGTCTGTGCTGTGTTTTCTTTTTCTGTGTGTGCGTGTGTGTGTGTGTGTTTTTTTTTGCGCGCACGCTCTCTTTTGCTGCTTGTCGTACGCTCTTTGCATTCGCCAAAGCAGACACAGCAACACAGCCACAGTGGCCACTTCGAGTAAATAAATGAATGTTAATGATGTTTTTTTTTCAGAATTAGTTTTATTATGTATTTCAGCATTTAGTATTATTCTATTATTAGTAGCCATCTTTCGATTATTTATTTTGTAACTCGATCTGCTGTTATCCCAGAAAATTATAAACACAACAATCCATGCTACCTAAATGGCGTGCCTGTCGTATCATTAACATTCCACACAAACAGTCCCACTGTGCGCCGTGTGAATGAACGTATAAAAAGTGAGAGCGCGTCGCCGTCGCGCTCATAAACGAAAATCAATGACTCCCAATGCGCGCCGACGACTGTTGAGCGTCGTTTCGCCCCGCAGCGTCGCTGCATTCTCCTCTGCTCCATACCATGCCAAACCATACCATACCACACAGCACATTGGCTAGCTCTATTGTTTGTTGTTGCGGTGGCTTCTTCCTTCGTTCATTTGTTCTTGTTCTTGTTCTTGATATTGTTGTTGCCGTTGTCGTTGGCGGCCAAAGCAGCGCAGTGATAAATGCGTCAGCGTCAGCAGTTTTGGCTGCGGCATACATACATATGTATGTATGTGTGTGTGTGTGTGTGTGTGTGTGTGTGTGTGTGTGTGTGTGTGTGTGTGTGGCTGTATGCGTGTCCTGTTCTTGTTGTTTTTTTGTGCATTCAAAATGACTCGTGTTTGGAGCATTGTTGAATTGAGTCTAAGTATTTAAAGTTGATGTTGATGCTATTGCACACATACACATGCACACATAGGCACACACACACACAAGCAGAGAACAGGCCAGTTTTCGTTATTGTTGCTGCTGTTGCCATTTTACAACGTCTGCGGGCGCTGCTGCCGTTGGCGTAGACGCTGTCAGCGTTGCCGTAGCTGTCGGTGCTTTTAACTGTGTGCCCTTCACAAAAAGTGGTTGTTGTTGTTGTTGTAGTTGTTGCTGTTTGTATGTTTACCTACATTTTATATGTACATACATAATAGCATGCAAGTTTGTGTGTGTGTGTGTGTGTGTGTGTATGTGAGTGTGTGTGTTTGCGTTTACGTATATTATACATAAATTTGGTCATGTTTGCAATACACAGAATCTATTGCAAAGCCAAAAGGCACAGGCAAAAGGGTAACGTAACTGTAATGCGACCAACGGAACGACTGGCGAAAGCATATTCCCAAGCTCCCTCCCTCTCTCTCTCTCTCTCGCGCTCTTTGGTGGTCTGCTGCTCTGTCGGTTTGCCTGTCGTTCTCTTCGCTCTTTGTGTTTATGCTTTCAACATTGATACGTGCCACTTTTCGCCGCCATCAGAGAGATACAGACACAGACACACACACACACACACACACACACATACATACATATACACATACGCATATAAGGCAACGGCAGCAGAGGGACACGGACAGCTGGCTAAGTTTGTAATTAATTGCGGCCTTGCCACACACCGACCAAGCAACCAGCCAACCAGCCGACCGACCGACTGACCGCCCGCCCACCCCCAACGTTGTCTGTCCACTGTTGCTGCTGCGACGTGAGAAAGCTGTAGATGAAACGCTTCGCTTGTCCGCCTCGCTGCCGCTGCTGTGATGTTGTTGTTGTTGCTGTTGCTTTTTTTCGCTCTTTGTGCGCTTAAAGACCCTGCACAGGGCAAACGCTGTTTTGGGCAGAGAAAGCGCGCTAGTTACAGTTGCAATGCTTTGACTTCACATCTAACCCCACCCCAGCCCAACCCACCACACTCACATTTTGTGTCACTAATTGAGCAAACAACGGCTCAAGAGCGCACTTCGCCGCAAAGAGCATAGGGCTCGCCGTGATCAGCGGCTAATTGCTTGTTCGAAACAGACTCACGCCAGGAACCAGAGCTGAGCGGCAACTAAATAATAAAACTTAAAATGAACACACATACACATACAGTTATGTAGTGCTCTCTATCTCTCTCTCTCTTCGCTTTGACAGTGCCGCAAAATTCATGTTCGACTTACAGTAAAAACTTGACGAAATCCTTTAAAATTTAGCAAAGTCTTTTGGGCTCATTTTGAGTGCCGCCCGCACATTGCCTTTGCTACACCTTTATCTGCTCTTTCTTTTGCACTCACCCCAAATACAAGTAAAAAAAAAACATACGCTGCTGCTGCTGCTGGTGCATATGCTTCAGCTGTCTGGTCTGCCTGCCAGCATGTATGTATGTATGTATGTATGTATTTATGTGCCTGTGTGTGTGTGTGCCTGCTTATGCCTGTGCGCCTTGCTTCGGCTGCTGCTGCTGCTGCTGTTTGCTGTGCTACTCACCTCTCACTCAACTTATCGCATAATCGCGACGCATTGTCAAGACTGAGACGGGCTCTGTGCATCTCTGTATGTATTACGTGTATGTATTTATGTATGTATGTATAATTGCTTTGCATTGGCTTTATTGTTGCTACTGCATCAGCAATGCAGTCTTTACTTTACATATGTATGTACGTACATATGTATATTTGTGTGTATGTATGTATGTATGTATGTATGTGTGTGTAGTTGTTCTTTTGCTATGACACGTTTTCGATTTTGATTTGTTTTGCATTAGCGTCAAAATAAACGTAAGCACAGCGCCTCTGCATAACGTATAAGACTCACACTACGTAATCTTTCTGCATAAAAAAAAAAACACAAAAATGAAAAAAAAAAATGAAAAAATATGGTTCAAGGCATAAAAAGATTTCGTAATCTTAATAAGCAGATGTCATCGCTTTTGTATGCATTTAAACACCATGTACGTGTATGTGTATATACATATGTGTGTATGTATGCATACATATATAAATGTGCGTATTTTTGTATGTCTCTATACGAAATAACTCTTTTTCCTCAAGTGATTTGTACATATAATTAGGTACATATACATATGTATGTATGTATGTGTGTATGCATGCACACATCTACACATTCATATTTATGTATGTATGTATATTTGTACGCTTGTGTTCCATTCCATCAAGTTTCATTTCACTTCGCATTTGGTCATTACCAAATCCACTTGTATTTTGCTGCTCCAATTGATTTCCAAGTTTGTTTGGCGACAATTCGGAATCATTCCGCCAGCACACACACACACACACACACACACACATACGCACGCGCGCTCTCACACACATTGTATACGTGCATGAGTGTGTGTGTGTGTGTATGTGTACACATGTCGAAATGATTTTCATTTTCATTTATTGTGTTATTGCTTTTACTGCTGTTGCCGTTTGCCGTTGTCGCTGCTGCCGTCGCCGTCGCCGTCGCCGTCGCCATCGCCATCGCCATCGCCATCGCCATCGCCATCGTCGCTGACGTCGTCGCTTCCACGCTGACTTCGCGGTCGCTTCTGTTATTGTAATTTGTGTTTGCCGTTTGTGTAGTTTAAACCTGTTGGGTCTAGTTGTTGTTTTTGTTTATTATGTTGGAATAGTCTGCGTTGTCGTTTTGATACCCTCTATATCACAATGTTGTAGAGGCTATGCTAACATATGTAACATGTAATTATATGTATACATATATGTATAAATGAAAGAGAGTAGGCAAAATCATTGGAATATTCGTTGGCAAAGCTTTCGCTGTACTTGCATATGAATATACATATACATTTACAGTTATACGCTCAAGTAAAAAGCATAATTTTATGGCATTTATCATAGCATACTTATTGGGTTGAGCATGCTTCGGATTACAGGGTGCTTTCCTCCCATAAGTAACTGCACATACGGACATATTTTATTTGTTCGATTTACAGATAAAATACGAAAAGAGAATAGAAACTAGAGGAGCAGCCGAAACGGTTTCAGACGCTCGCACGCACACACACACACACACACACAGTCAGAGTCAGCTATGCTTCGTCTGTGTGTTTGTGCATGTCTGTGTGTAAGACATGGCGCTGATTTGGCATAGCGCTCAGCTTCCACTTCCACCCTCTTTACACATATCGACTATATTTTGTGGGTGTATGTGTGTGTGCGCACAAATTTGGCGTCGCAATTGATAAGCGCTTGTGACGTCATGACAGGTGAAGTGTTTTTGTTGTTGTTGTTGTTGTGTGTTGTTTGATGGGCAATGATCAAAAGCCAAAACCGGTTTCAACACGCACATGGGCAGGCAAGCGTTGCCAGACAGCGTAGAGGCATTAACATTAACATAATTATGTTAGGCTTAAGCCTAACATTCATATATATGAATGTATATATGTAGATATGCATATGTACACGCTTACATATCGACCAATACATGCAAGCAATGGCCTGCCCATTGGAGCAAAGACAAATTGATTTAATTACATTTCAAATATGTTAACAAGCTGCAGCAACAATAACCGCAGCTACAGCTGTAGCGATAACAAACTAAAAATGCACACGAAATGGAATTTCCGAATATCATAAACAGCGTCGACCGCAACAAGAAGCAACGCTGCGCTGTGATGCGCTAACATCGACGCCGACGGCGGCGGCGACGCTGACGTTGACGCGAACGCTAACATTGTGGCCGCTAGCGACGTCAACGCCTATGCCCGAGCGTCGACCTGTATTCGCGCGCGCTTTTTACGTTTGGTTTGTTTGCGGGCCTCTGGCATACAGATGCAGCCATGTCTGAGTGTGTGTGTGTGTATGTGTATGTGTGTGCATACCTGCGCCAGACTAGGCAATTTCAGTGTGTTTGTATTCGTGTGCTTGTGTTTGAATGTGCATATGTTGCCATTTAGCTTCGGCCACTGAATTTTTTGTACTTTTTAGTTTTCATTTGCTGTGTTTTGTTGTTGTTGCTGCTGTTGTTGTTGTCATACGAGAGTGTGAAGCGGTAGCGGCAACGTCAACAGCTGGCGGTTATTGGACAGGCCGAATCGGCTTTATGACCATAAAAGCTATAAAAAAGCATGAAGAGCAGCAGCAACAACAACAACAACAGCAACAACTGAATAGCTCTAAAGCAAGAGAGTGCCACCAACAAGAACAACAACGCCAGAGCCTAGCAGTGCGCGCATATTCAGCTCGCAGCACCAAAGAGAATATAAGAGCAATGATGATACAGAAGTAAAGAGAGTGAGCGAGAGCGTTCACAGCGTTGACAATTTTATTCGATTTGCTGCCTGCCGTTGCTGCTGCTGCTGGTGCTGTTGTTGTTGTTGTAGTTGTTGTTTTGTCTGTGTGTGTCTGTTTTTGTTCTTGTAGCAAAGCCGAAAAGTTGTGGGTGAGCGTATTACGTGCACGGGGGAGCGGGGCATAACGGACAAGGTTGTAAGCATGTGGCGTCGACGTCGATGCTGACGTTAACGTTAACGTTGTGCGTATGCTGCTCTTTATGCGTGTGCGTATGTATGTACATATGTGTATGTGTGTATGTGTTTATTTTCGAGCTTTTTGCCTGAGTTGTTTTTGGTTTTCATTATTTTTTTATTGCCACTTGCGTGTGCTGCCATTTAGCGCATTTAATTTAATAATTAAGTCGCTGATGGAGACGCGCGCGCGCTCTTTAACGCCAACAGGCAGACAGACAGACAGACACACACACACACACATACACAATGTAGTGTGTGTAGCCCCATTCTGTTCGAAGTCCGCATTTTGTTAGCAACTTTGTTTTGCAATGGACATGGTAAATGAATGCATGCAAAGAGCGCCGCCAAAGATCACGCTCTCTGAGCGCGTAGGGCTGTGCAAGGGTAACGAGAATGTTTTTGTGTTTTTATTTTTAGTGTAATTAACACGGTAAGTACCGTTCATGTGCGATTGGTTTAGCTTCGATGCCTAGCGTACGCGAGGCGGCGTGCGTCGGCAGCGGTGCTTACTATAAATCCACTTCGGCAATGCGCGTGCCAACTCTCTGCGTGTGTGTGTGTGTGTGCAAAAGTACTGTATGTATGTCTGCATGTGTGCGTATGCCCTTTTGCTCTTTGCATTCTGTTCAGTTTTCATTTTATCTTTCATAAATTTGTTCAAACTTAACCAAAATTCGATTAGCTAAACATGTTCGATCATCATTCGTCATTCATATGCGGACTTTTTTAGTCTACAATCACACATAATCAAGTTGTTTATAAATTTGTGAATTAGGGCATTCTCGTTAGTAAACGCGCTTTGAAAGCTGCTCATTGTCGTACAATGGCCTAAATACAAAAAAACCCAAATAAACTTAAAAAAAAGTTACCTTGAAGCAAACATTTGATACAAGGGGCTAATGCCCGAAATATTGCTGAAGCTTTTTCTGTTTATTTGTTTGTTTCGTGTTGTTTTTGTTGGTTTGTTTGTTTGTTTTTTTTTTTGGCATGGTTGTGACATTGATATAACTGCTGAGTCAAAGCGTTGGGTCATTCGCCCATGCCCAATCTAACGCGACGAAGAGACCTTGCAGATGAATAGCAACTGGTTATCAGCTAGCTATCATTGGCTATGACACAATCAGAAGTAACTGCATCTCAATGTTTTTATATACACACCATACACACTCATGCATACGCTGCCAAATTAACGGATCAGTTCTCGGCCGCGATGCCAAACACTTTCGCGCACCAGCAATTATCTTGTCACCCATCTCGCTGCTGGCTTGTTATTTTGCAAAGTAAATACACACAAGCAATACATGAACAAGCGCGCACACAAAAGCACACACACACACACACATATATACACATGCATAAGCATACACAGCCCACTACTCGCTTACTCTTTTTACGGTTACACGTGCGTGCGTCGTCCTCGTCATTACTCTATGACCCTCGCTCCCTGCTATTCTCCCGCATATCCACAGCTCACTCTCGTAAAATCATCAACAGTCGACAAACCGAAACAGAGCGCAACGTTTGCCAGCCACACCGTTTTACCGCCTCTCTCTCTCTCTCTCTCTATCTCTCTCGTTCGTCTCTCGCTCTCGCTTTATCTATTGGCTCTGTTGGTGTCTTTGTTTTGTGCTCTCACTACATCTGCTACTTCGTGTGTACTTCGATTTCGGCTCTGGCTTCGTTTGCTTTGCTGTGTTCATAATACACTCTGTTGGGTAACTAGCATATTAGCTATTTAAGTGATTTGAAAAGCGATAGATGCTTTGCATAGCTGAACTTTAAGTTTATGAATTTTATTTACATATTTTTTATATGCCTATACATTCAATATATATTAAACTGTTTGGAGCAATGGTTTAATTGTTAATATATATTGATATATGTTGTTTGATAAGTGAGTGTATGCATAGTTCGGTGCTGTGTATATATTGTTATACTTTACTTGTTGTTGTTTTTTATTGCGGTTTTGCATTTAGAAATTGATGATGATGCCTCTTTGTGTTTGCGTGCGTGCGTGCATGTGTGTGTGTATGTTTGTGCGTTTGTGTGGTATGCGTGTGCGTGTGGGAACGTTTTTCTTTTAAATTGAAACTGTAACACCAAATGTGTGCGTGTGCTTGTGCTTGACTGTGTGTAGTAATAGTAATGGTAGTAGTGGTACGCAAGTGGCCTATGGTCCGTCTGTCTGTCCGCCTGCTGTGGTGGCCCAGGCTGTGGCCGGCAGTGGCGTCGACGGCGTGAAAAAACATTTTATGGTCTTCTGTTTAGCTTTTGAGTGGCTTTAAATGCGTTTCTCGACTGATTTTTATTGGCCTCGTGTCCCCTGCACGGGCGCACGCTCTCATGTGAGAGCATTCTTAGCATATTTTCGATTGATATCTTGTTTGAAAAGCTGGCTACGTACAGTGTACAAGCGGTCATGCATACCTGCCCTCAAATGTGCAGATGTATTTATATATGTATACATATGTACATACATACATGTGTACATGTATGTATGTGCATGTACATGTATGTGTAACTAAGGTTTGGTGATTTTTTTATTCAACATTTCATTTGACAGTGTTTATTGCCTTCTCGCTCTTTTTTGTATGCAATTTGAAATTTGTTGTTATTATCATTGCAATACGTGTCGTGTTAACTTAAATAATAATAATAGCAACAACAACAACAACAACTTTCAGATGAGCAAGAAAATGCCGGAAGTTAACGCCGCAGTCAATATGTATGTACATCGACGTCGCTGTTGAGCTAAGTGGCTGTAAGCTGGCGCTGCTGGCAGCGCTGCCAACGCTGACATGCTGCCCGCTACTTGCTGCCGCCGCGACGTTGACGTTGACAGCAGACGTGCTGCTGTGATGCTGTTAATGGTGATGACGACGTCACCTTCGACGTCGACGTTGACGTTGCCGCCAACGAAAGCGTTGACATTGTTTTTGTTGTTTTCGATTTTCGTTTTCGCCAGTTCTTATTGTTATTACTGTTGTTGTTGTTGTTGCGAAAACAGCAACAATTATTGTTGCGGCGCATTTCGAATTCAAATTGAATTTATGTATATATATATATATATATATATATATATGTGTGTGTGTGTGTGTGTGTATGTATGTGTGGTAGTGGCTGCTGTTGCTTTCAATTTATTGTTAAGCAACAGCGGCAGCGCTGCCACTCTTTTTGTTTATTTGTTTGTATGCACACTGATAGGAACAATTTATATCCATAAATAAATGAATTTTTCTCGCATTGAAGCCGGATTGCGAAGACGCCCTGATCCCCCAATTGAATCCAAGATCAACACATTTAGCAAAAGGTCGTCAATGAGTGTCAGGTTATCTATACATAATACATACATACACATAAGTATGTATGTATGTAAGCACGCGTGTAACCGATTCCCGGATGTAAATACTTTCAGTGAACATTTGCCAGAGCAAGGCGAACTCTTTGTCTACGTTTGTCGCGTGTGTACATATATACATATGTATGTATATGTATGTACATATGTATGTATGTATGTACATATGTTAGTCTATTTGTTCGTTCGCGTCTACGCATTTGGGTCAGAACCTGTTGACATAAAGTATTTAACACTTAAATGGGTTAAAATGCAAAACACAATATCATCAAAATAAAAGAAAAGCAAAAGCAAAGGCAACAGCAAGACAAACAGCAGCAGCAAAGAAAAAAAAAACATCTAATAACATTAAGCAGCAAATTGGCGAAAAGTATGGCAACTACAACCGCAGCAGCAGCAGTCGCAGCGGCAGCCGCAATGGCAGCGACAGCGAATGCGAACGAAAATGTACAAAAAAAAACCCACAGCGAAACAAAGAAGTGGGAAGGAAAACAAAATATGTTTTTTTATTTAGTTTTTTTTTTCGCCGCTGGCATGAAGAAGTGGAAATAGTCTTGTAAAACGACGAAGAAGAAATTGTTGCTATGTATCAAAATACAAACAAACAAACAAACAGACATACATACATACATGTGTAACTGTATGTCATACGTCATACAATTAACATGCATGCACACACATAACATGCATGAAAAAGGCCATTACATACATACAGCTCATAAGCTAACATAGTAAAAACACAGCACCAACAACAACAACAACAGCAGCAGCAGCAGCAGCAGTAATACAAAAACAAAGCAAAACCGCTAAATTACAACAACAACAGCAACAACAACAACAGAAACATCAGCAACTCATTCGTGTGACGATTATCTTGAAATGAGACCATAGCACACACGTACATACACACTCATATACATATTTACATACACAAGCGCAAAGTTAAACGGCCGCGCGGAACAATGACGACGCCGACGTTGGCGTCGCTGCCAACAAGTCCCACAAGTCATTGCGCTGAGCAAGCGGCACACAAGCAGCCGCAGCAGCAGCGGCAGCAACAACAATAACAACAGCGACGACAACAAGCAACAAGGGCGGAAGCAAGAGAAAACCAAAAGCCTAGCCAAAAGAGAACGAACGCACAACAAAGAGCAGCGACGCCACGTTCGACGCTGGCAGCGACGTCGAGGTCAGCACAGACACACACACACACACACACACACACACACACACACAGAGAGGCATATAGAGACAAAATACATAATACAAATGAGCGAACATTTTTCAGCCGCGTGCCCGGCTGGCCCCCACGAGTGGACAGACGGCAGCGGTGAGGCATAGAAGCGCCGTTTAAATTGGGACGCCCGCTTGCGCTAGGCTAATGTTTTAGCTGCCATTTCATTATTATTATTTCTATTTGTTTTTTGATTTAATTTATTTATTTTGTATTTGGATTTTAATTTCTGTGCTGCCTGCTGCTAGCTGCGCTGCTGCGCCGCGGCGTTGCTGTCGCACATTTTGTTTTTATGTCTCGTCCTTTAAACCAAAGAGAGTGCCCTTCACTCGCCAGTCAATTTCAGTCCATCTCTTTAACTGTGCTTGCCTCTGCCCGTGTGTGTGTGTGTGTGTGTGTTTGTGCAATTATACTGGTTTGTTGTGCATAGCCGACAATCAAATGTTGCTCCGTGTCTTTGCATGAACGGTGTCTGTGTGCCTGCTTGCTCGTGAGTGTGTGTGTGCGAGTGCAACGATATTGCCTGTGCTGCTTCTTCTGTTCACGGCTATGTCATCACCTATGCGCCCTCTTCTCCCCTTTCTTCCAATCAACTTCTCTTGCGCTCTTCTCCTCACTCTCTGCTTCTCTACTACTCCAGTTAGCATGGATTTTGCACGCTTGTTCGCTTGCTCGCCTTCTCACTCGCTCGCTCGCTCGCTTGTTCGTTCGTTCGTTCAGTTACTCACTTATTCGCTTTGGACATTTTCTGAGACGCTCCGTTGCTATTGGTATTGGTATTAGTATTGAGTTACTTTTCTGGGCTAATCCCGAGACGAAGACTTTGTTGTTGCTATTGCTGCCTGTCGGTGTACGTCTTCGTGGCAGGTGAGGGCCAGAAAACTTTCTAAGGTTTCGCCGGAGCCGTTTGAAGTAATCATTGCCCATTTTGTTTCATAATTAATAATCAACGCTTGTGTATCTATCAAGATACGGACACACACACACACACAGACGTATAGACTGCCACTAGCAAACGCAGACATACATACATACATACATACATATGTACATGTGTGCGAGTGAGTGTGTGAGTGCGCGCGTGTGCTTGTCTGTCGCCAGAGGGCGGTTATGGCAGCAGCAGCAGCAGCAATCAAATTTGGGAGGGTGGACCAACAATTAAGCATGGATTATGTTGACAACGGATTTGTGCGCGGCGCTGCCAGATCTATTCAAAATTACATTTGCTTAATGAATATAAAAGTAAAGAAAAAAACCAAAAACTAAATGAAAAAAAATAGTTTAAGTAAAATTAATAATAAAAAATTATTGTGAAGTTTGTGGTTACACTTATAAGACTAATATATATACACAATTTGCTTAGTGTTTTAATTTTATTATTATTCTTAATTAATATTGCTATTATTAATCAAGGCAAATTTCAACTCAATTTGTCATTTGAAATATTCTTGGTTGAGTTAAGACGCGCAATGCCGGATAATTTCTAGTATACATATGTATACATATGTATTTATCTATATGTGTGCCTGTTGCAATGCGTCACAGATTTTGTGACAAAATTATATTACTCTCTGCAAGGGTATAACAAGACGCTGGGCCCCTCGGTTCACATGTGCAGCTGTTCACAGGTAGGCAAAGGCACTCACTCACACACACACACACACGCTCGCTTACGTGCAAGCGCATTCTAGCATTCTTCCCCCCCACAGCGTGAATTGTCAGCTGTTTTGCCGTTTATCAGCAACGTCGTGAGATGCAACGTGACAAAACAATTTACAACAACAACAACAACAACGAGAATTGTATTTACAGCTTCGATCAGACTTAGTGAGACAGCACGATGCTCCGCTCCAACTCGGAAGTTAATAGTTCCACACCAAAAAGCCTAAAGCCTTAGCAAAATAAAGTAGAAGAAGAAGAAGCAGTAGCAGAATACAAATACTAAACACAGACGCAGACAGGCAGCAACAACAACTGCAACAACAGCAAGCAGCAGCAGCAGCAGCGCAGCAGCAGCGCAGCAGCAGCAACGCCAGCATCGACAATGCTGTCAAAATTACTTATCCAAAGAGCGCCATCAAAGAGCGCAGCAAGACGAGAGCGAGAGCGAGTGTGTGGCGTGCAAGAGCATAACGTTTGGCTATGCATTCACTTGGCTGCGCTTAAGAGTCATAAATTTTAAATGCTATCAGCTGTTAAAAATGCATGTGTACAATGCTGCTGCTGCTGCTGCTGCTGGTGGCTGCGTCTAGCGCCAGCGTCTGCTGCAGCTTCAGTTGCATGCGGGAAAGCCGCACACACACACAAACACATACACAGCTTACTTGGCTGTGCGTGTGTTTATGCTAAGAGCACAAACTGAGGGGGGTTGCTTTTGCTATTGCCTTAGCTCTTGCTTTTGGGTTTTTTGTTTTTGTTTTTGGTTTTGCATTTTGCCTGCTGGCGCTGCTGCTGCTGCTGCTGCTGCTTTCTGCTTGCTGCGATGAAACCAATTAAAGTACAAACGCATTTTTATTTTCCCTTGCACAAACAGCGACGCCGGCAGCGACGCCAACGCAATCGTCATTTCTTATCGCTGACTGAAATCATTACAGTTCATTTTTTTTGTAGTTGTTTCTTTCGTTTTTTTTTTTTTGGGTTTTTTCAGGGGCAACTTAAGTTTTAATTGGAAATCGTTTTGCCTGCGTATTAATAGAAAGAGAAAGGAAGTGAGCGTGAGCCGGAGAGTGGGAATTGACTTTTCTTTAATTTGAAATGTGTTCTAAAGATTTGGCATATGATATGCAACGGGTTTTGTCACAGACGATTAACAGAACACTCAACCAAACACACACACACACACACATGTGTGTGTGCGGGTGTGTTTAGTGTCCACCCTAAGGCACACAGCGATAAGTGCTCAGCTACAGTTATCGAAAGGCGTTTACCAACTTTGTATCAAACGTTTCAACGATGCGCTTGAAGAGCGAGAGAGCAGCAGGGGAGCGAGTGTGTGTGTGTGAGAGAGTGAGAGAGAGAGAGAGAGAAGTAGGGAGTAGGGGGCAAAACACGCACAGCGAAGTCGCGGGGAAAAAATAACCTAAAGCGCCGCGGCTCAAAACAAATTGTCTGTTTCCATTCATTGGGGCAACTATAATTAGAAAACCATTTTCTCCACGGCATTTTCCCAAGCGTGCGTGCGCGTGTTTGTGTGTGTGTGTGTGTGTGTGTGTTATCTGTTATGGATACTTAAAGAGAATTTCTTGGAATATTAGCGCTAGAATACGCTAAGTCTAGATAAATAATAAAGTGAAAAATAACTTGTGTATCTTCGGATGACAAATGTACGTATGTAGGTATGTATGTACATATATGTATGTATATGTATCTGATATAGCTATCTCTATGCATATTAGAAGAGTACAAAATAGAGCTACTTTTCAGGTATAGCTACATAAACTTGATCGATATCAGCTGTGCAGTCTATGTAGCTCTATCTCTTCATCTCTATGTTCGCTTTCCTCTTAGTTAGCCTAGAGCCTATCTATTTAACAGTTTACTCATCATTATAGCTTAGCTGGAGCTACTATATATAAATCAGAGACACTAGAAAAAGAGTTGCTAACCGATTCGAAAACTTATGACAGGCCTAGCGTCAAGTCACTGAGCTCTGTAGCGACCTGTCTGCACAGGGTATCTCATAGTCTGATATTCAGTGCTTGCTCGCCACGCACAAATCGATTTAAGTAGCTATCGAAATGTTGGCTAAATCGCAATTTACATAACAATGAGGCCGCAACAATCGCTCACTTATGACTCTATAGGGTACACACAAACACACACACACACATACACACACAAGCATCTACAAAGGGTACATATATTTGTATATGTATTTATTTCGGGGTTAGTTGGGCTTGAATATGGTAGCCACTTAAACTAATTAAAGCTGTGATTGCCAAGGTAACAGCTCAAGTTTGTAGCTCGACAAGCGCGCGCGCGCTCGTATGTGTGTGTGTGGGTGTGGCAAGTGGGCGTAATGGTTGTGAAAAGTCCTGTCAATGATTTTGCGGGCTGTCGGGCATTAAGAACATCCACATCCACATCCACATCCACATTCACATCCATATCAAATCTCGTATCGACAGTGACAACAACAATGCCGCAACGCTGCACCCAGGCCCATCCACGCTGCCACGCAGCCACCCCCTGCCCATTTCTAAGCAACCCCCTACCCAGTCAATTCCTTGCTTTCTTACCTTCCACGCTTTGGCCCCTTTCCGTCGTCTTTCTTCACAGCTTCCGGTTCGTTCACATTTCACATCTTTATTGCGCGCCACCCGTTGACAGAAGCTGAGCGGGGCTAGGCAGGGGCAGAGGCAGGGCCAGGGGGCAGTGGGAAGAGAGTGAGAAAGAGAGAGAGAGAGAGAGAGAGAGTGAGTGTGAGAGTGAGTGAGTGAGTGAATGAGTGAGTGAGCGGGCTAAGTGCGGGGTTGTTTTTTTTTTCTGCGGCCAGTAAACAGCAGTTGAAGTCTGGCCTGGCTTGGCCAGTTAATGTATGAGTGTGTTCGTATGTATGTGTGTGCGTGTGTGTGTGCTTTGGAGTGTGAATAATCAACACATACTTATGCCAAAGCGCCTTAATTACTCTGAATCCACTCAATATTTGCCATCTCGCTCGCACTCGCTCTCTTCTTCTTCTCTCTCTCTCTCTCTCTCTCTACAGTCTCCTTGATTTCGCTCTATTTATTGTCTTCCATTTCAATAATTCTTTTCAAATATTTGAGTTTTTCAAAATAATAATATTTGTTGTTCGGAACTGGTTCCAGTTCACTAGCTCGCGCTAACAGGTAAAATTCCAGCCGTACCTGCAGGTAAAATTCCGCACAAAATAACTGCAATTGAGGTTAGGTTCAGCTAGAGTTGATTACCAACGGGCGCGCCTAACCTCAAACAAAAAAAAACCAGAAGTAAAAGTGAAAACATAGAGATAACTTTATAAACAGCATCATAATTGTACGAGTTGAATATAAGTTTAGAGAGACCAAGAAAAAAGATCTTAAGTTTTAGTTAGAATTGCAAATGTTTGAATAAAAACTTAAATTCTTCATTAATTTTTGATTTCTGCATTAAAACATACATACATATATCTACATATGCAATACAATAGGCTCAATTTCTGCTAACATTCGACATCAAAATCGAAATCGAAATCGGGCAACTGCTTGGGTTGCATTTGCTTTGGTGGCAGATGCTCTATGAAACGAAAGAAATGCGAAAGAAATGAAAGAAAGAAAAAAAAACAAGTTGAAATGCACAAGTGAAATGTGTGAGTATGTGTGTGTGTGTGTATGGCTGTGTGTGCACAGTCTGCAGATACCCTGTAAAAAGCATATAGTGTAAGTAAAATGCTCAACAATTTCTTATTGTTATTGCTACTAGCTATGAGCTAGTGAACTTGTTCAGCTGATTGGTGAACGGTGCAGTTCAGGCAATCATGAGCCAGCAGTAAATATACATATAACATTTACGACTTCAGGTCTAATTTTCAACTTCACTTTGCAAATTGATTTCTATTGCCCGTCTGTTGCGCCTGCCTCTGGCATGTCCGCTGATATTTATTTGCGTATAGGGTGTGCGCTCAGCAAATAGTTTTGCTGGTTGCCTGCGGTGCAGTTCGTCGTGCGAGTTGAGCCTGCCTATTGTTGTTGTTGCTGCCTTTGCTGGCTTTTGTGCTGCTTGAGATATTCGCCGTGCTCATTCCTCGCTGTGCGCGCTCCCTCTCCCTCTCCCTCTCTCTGTCACTCTTTCTGTTCGTGCTAGTTCGTGCTCGCCTCGCTGCTGCAGTCGACGCTTTATTGTTTTACAGCTATTAATGTGTGTGTGTGTGTGTGTGTGTGTGTGTATGCCCTGCTCGACATCTGGGCAAATGCAAGGCGATGTTTGTCCTTTGCTTTTGTTGTCGCTGCTGTTGTTGTTGTTGTTGTTGTTGTTGCTGTTGTTTTCTGTTTGCTGTTAGTTGATGATGATTTGTTCATTATGATGCTTTGACTTTGACTCTCGCTGACTGATTGACTGACTGAGCGACAAACTGACTGAGTGACTGAGTAACTGACTGATTAAGTGCTGCACAGCTTCTGTCTCTGTCATATCACAATAAACATAAGCCCATTCGGCCCCCACCCCCATCCCACTCCCCACCACTGCTCATCTCACTATATTTCTGCATTGTCTTTGCGTTGCTGCAGCATTTATCATTCAAATTCGATCAATCAGTGGAAAAATATTGATTGACTTAACTGCTGGCATTTGCTTTTTCAAAGCGAATTCAATTAATGCAGCGTAGCTAGAGTAAAAAAAATGATAAAAAAAATATAAACATAAATGCGCTCGCCTGTAGCTCGGACAGCTGCAGCCCGGAAATTCAATTGTTTTCACTTCTCTCTTTTTTTTTACCGTAATCAAGGGCTGTATTTACGCGTACATACATATGTATGTACATACATATGTACATATAAATAGCTTGGCAATATTGCTTAAAGTAAATTATTTAATAAATATATTTAAAATTAAGCTCTAGCGCGCATAAGCAGGGTATGCGCTAGTCTATACCTAAGTTGCTTATGATTCAGATTAGCTCAATTGTTGTTTTTAATTACAATTATGATTGAATAATTTCTAGAAATATTTGCAATTTATTTGATACGCAGAGAAACATCTACATAGCTCTGTCTCTGTTTCTTTCTCACACTCTCTCCTTCTCTCTCTATGCAGACAGCTGTGTTATCATCAAAAGGAATACCAATCTTAAGTTATGTCACAAATCGAACAAGGACTTCTTCGTCTTTTTTTTACAACTTCTTCATTCTCCTGCTATTCTTAAGCATTCACACAGCATACATACACACACACAGAGTCATGTATATATCGCTTTACAATATGCTTGTAAATGGCAAAAAGATTGATGTAATTATGAGCCGCCCTTAATGCTAGGTAAATCCCATATACATATATATTTTTTTCTTTAAAATACATCAAAATAAAATAAAATAAAAAGCGTCGCCGCGGCCGCCCAACGGAAACATTACATACGCTTATGCATGTGTGTGTGTGTGCGCGCGTGTGTGTGTGTGTGTGTGTGTGTGAGTGATGTGATGTGATGTTATGTTTTTTCGCCCTGCTCCTCGCCGCTGCTTTGGCCTGTCATCTCTCTCTTCCCCCCCCCCCCCACACACACACTCCTGCTCCGCACTCACTCACTTGCACACAAATCGAGTTCGAGTTCGAGTTTTGAGTTTATTTCCATTTTGCTGCCGCTCTTTCCCTCACACGCACACACGCATTCGTTCGCTCTTATTGCGCCCTGTTGCCCCCGTCGCTCTTCGCCCTTCGCCCCGCGCCCGTCGCCCGTCGCCCGACGCCTGTCGCATCGGCGCTGTCCCTTGTCGCCTGTCGCTTGCTCGTTTTTATCTTTTTGTGTGAAACGAGTTCTTTAAACCTTAAACAGAATTCAAGACACGTCAAATTGATTTTCATCTATTTTATTTACACGAAAACAGCAACAGCAACGACAGCAACAAGAACAAAACTCAGCTAGAAAAGAAACGAACTAAGGCGAATTACATGGAAGCAGCGGCGACATTTCGTTTAGCTCAGCCAAAGCGAGTGTCTCTGTATGCGTGTGCATGTGTGTATGTATGTATGTTTGTGTGTACGTACTTTATAGCTACATCCCTTAGAGCCAGTCATAAATGTGTTTACATCCATAGAGACTCACACACACATACGTCTTTTTTGCATCTGTGTTCAAATTGCAATTGTCTCTGAGCTGAGATTTGATAGAAGTTTTGGCCACATACATACGTACATACGTATGTATGTAGGTAGTTTATGGCTGCCCACCCCCCACCGGCAAGCGTTTCACACATATCAATCAGCAACGGTATCCTTATCAATCAAGCAGATTACGACTGATTAACCTTTTAACATATGTCAGGAATGTGCATCGAGAAACAATCAAGTGAAAACAAATATGGGCACATTTAAAGTACATACACATACAAGCACACACAAGCACACACAAGCACACACACGTACACACACGCACACACACACACACATATATATATATATATATGTATATTAATGTTAGATAAAAATCAAATCACATTGATAAACATACAAACGTGTGTTGAATGCACAGAAGTATTTGCTTTCATCTGAGATCTATGCTAATGATTGACTAGCGGAATTGATTGACCACTTAATTGACTTGTGCATTGACCTAATTGATAGACATATTGACTTACTGATTGATTGATTGATTGACTGAATGAGTGTTTGGTAAAGCAATTGATTGAATGATTGATTGATTGACGTTAGGAATTACACTAATTTTTGAATGATTGATTGATTGATGCTAGCCAGTGTACCATTTATCTAAATAATTATGATTGATTGATTGATGTTAGGCATTGCAATGATTGTTTGCTTGATTGGTTGATTGAAATGATTGTGATCATGATTGATTGATTGATGTTAGTTTGTGTAATGATTAATTGAATGATTGATTGATTGATGCTATTTAGTGCAATGATTGTTTGAATGAATGATTGATGGATTTATGTCAGTTGGTGTAATGATTGATTGAATGATTGAGTGATTGATGTTAGAGAATTTATTGCTGACTGAAATGATTGACTGACCGATTTGATGGAGTGATTCCATTGACTCCACTGGTAGTTTTTCAACTCTTCAGTTTAGCACATATCAATCAACCAGTCTGTCAGTCAATCAATGAATCAGTTTGTCCATCAATTATGCTATCTGTTAACCAAGTAGGCTATCACTCAGTCAGTTGTAATCAATCAATCAATCATTGAGCCAATCGCTTAGTCAAATAGTCGATTAGTACTTTAGTCGTTGAGTTACTCAATCAGCCAGTCAGTCAGTCAGTCAATCAGTCAATCAGTTGATACAAGCTTTGTCAGTCATACAGTTGATCAGCCAGTCAGGGCATCAATCAATCAATCACTAGGCTATCTGTCTACTAATCAGGTTTTTAAACACCTGGGCAAATAATAAGTCAGACTTAGTTTAAGCAATCGTTCAATTAAAGCAATCAATCAATCGATCAATCAATCAATCAATCAGCCACCAGTGCAGCAATGACCATGTTAATTACTCATTGACTTGTTCACGCGGACGGACACATGGACAGACATGACAAAGTCAAGTCAGCTGATTGCCCAGATCAGGCATATATGTATGTACATATATGCACATACTTATCTGCCTCGTCCCCTTCTGCCTGTTACATTGGCACTAGTTCCAGTTCCGGCTCCGATTTCAATTCCAGTTGCCACTTGCTGCTGAGCGCTTCATGAACTTTCAAAAAATGGTTCAGCATGGTACATTGGCCTGCGCGCACACAGAATGTCATGTGTGTCCATGTGTGTGTGTGTGTGTGTGTGTGTGTGTGTGTGTGTGTAAGACAACAATTACAACAAAAGGCTTCGGGTGTGGGTGTGTGATGCTCTGGCTGCAGCTAAGTAAACGACTTTGGTATTAATAACGTTCTATTTCTGCTACTTCTTCTTCTTCAACATTTGCCAAGCTAAGCTGTGTGTGTGTGTGTGTGTGTGTACACATGTGTATGCATATGTCTGTGTGTGTGTGTGTGTGTGTGTGTGTGTGTGTGTGTTTGTGTTTGCTTGTATTTTGTTTGCACTTCAACTGCAATACAGAAATGGCAACTGAAATTGAAACTGGAACCGGAACTGGAACTGGAACTGGCACTGGAACTGACTCTTTGTCTGCTGCATATTACGTGTCGCATGAAGCATGCAGCATGCAGTATGCGGCATATTTGTTAATGAACCTTTAATAATCAAGCAAAGGCTGAGAGTGCGCAGGGGGTTGGAGGCACAAAGCGCCCCTATCGGGCTAACTAAGCGAACTCAACACACACACACACACACACACACACGCGCACACACAGACAGGCAGACACACAGACAGGCAGACACACAGACAGGCAGGTTCAAAATTCGCCGAAGCCTGGCAGAGACGAAGCCCTAAACGTGGCCGTGTTGCCGGCCGGTGGCATCACACAGTTGTTACTCTCTTTCACTGTGTGTGTGTGTGTGTGTGTGCATGACATACACACACACGCGCACGCATAGTGTGGGAGAGTGAGAGTGAGAGAGACGAGCTGAGAGATGCCCTTTTCATTCATTGCGCCCGCTTAGCCACAAGCCAGCACATCAATGCAGCAGTTCACCTCGTCCCTCCACCTTCCCCTACCCCAGTTCTTTTTTCATGCCACGCCCAGAGTTTTGAAGAGCAAAATATATGTGTATGTATGTGTGTGTGTATATGTGTGCATGTCTGTCTACAACGACTTTTCTATACACTAACTAAATGCGAATGAAATTGAATTCCGTTTCCAATTTGTTTAGGGAAATTGTTTAATGTTGTTTAATGAGCTTTTCGCGAAGCATTAATTATCTTCTTGTTTTTTATTTACAGTTGGAAAACGAGAAAACAGCAAACGCATTAATTAGCCTCAATCTGTTTTCCCAATTGCTGTTTATAAATAGATTAAAGAGATTTAGATTTAGATTTCGATTTGGGTAAAAAGCTGAGGAATAACAGGTGAGAGCAACTGCAAAGGCGGTTCAATTTATGCAAAAAGACAACATTTAGTGACTTGCCACGCCCACACGGGCGTACCATATGTCATGGAGCAGCTCCATCATGTTGCATCCACAAAATTGGACGACTTTAGCCATAAGACTGAGGAACATATAGTTCCCCTTCGTAGGCCCTTGAATATATCATCTATCTTAAGATGTGAGGTAGTAGTAGGGGTAGTAGCAGTTGGCTAGCCATCAAATATGGGTTTTCCAGCTTCAAAATCGTCAAAGCTATAGTTTTTTTTCCTATATGCCACGCCCCCATGAACTGGTCTTTTACCATCTTTGGTCACTTAAAAGGCGATGTCAACAACGGAAACTTTTTGTGTTTTATAGTCGACTAGATTTATATACCAAATTCCAAGTCTTTAGCTGCATACAGTGTGAAGCACTTGCCACGCCCCAATGAGGCGTATAAAAACAATCAGAACTCATTTGTAATTGAGAATATCAAGAAAGGTGAGTTTATGTTCCAAGTATCGAAGTTAGTAGCTGTAGAAAGGACGGAAGGACAGACAGAAGGACGGCAGCACAGATAAAAGGACGGACAGTTGGGATTGTCGGACGGAAAGGCAGACGAGCATTATACCAAATAAATGTACTCCTTACACGTCATGAACGAGTGAAAGAAGTCAGATATTTAAATCAGAATTCATTACTTAGGTATCAAAATAGATATTTATCCATATATTAACAACAATTTTCGAACAATTAGTTGAGCTTGCCCAAAAACTATTTAGATGCTTATATAGCTTATGGGCTTCAGAGAACTTGCATTGCAAATATTTCGCATACAGTATAATTAAAGGTAACAGCAAAGTTAACTACTGACGAATACCCATATCTTCCAGTTAAAACACATGTAAGACTCTACATCTAAACTGTGGTTTATGATTTGCCTGAATTCAAGTCGAAAATTTGGCAAGTTTAATGACAAAACTGAGAGACTCTGTAAATGCAGAAGCTAAAGGTAGCACAGCGAGAGAGAGAGAGAGAGAGAGAGAGAGAAGAGAGAGAGAGAGAGAGAGGCAGAAAAGGGGAGGGAGAGAGCGGGGTTGAGTGAGAGGTGGGAAAAAGGTATTACTTTCATTAGCGAGCGTCTCTCATTAACATGAAGTAGCAAAAATGTTGGATGCTTGGACAGCAGCTGTTGAGTCTAAACAAAGCAGGGGAATTGGGGAATGAGGGGTGGATGGAGTCGGTAAAGCGTGGGATTATGTGGCTAAACGAATGAACTTTGCTAACTGATTGACCCACAACAGCGGGGCCAATGAGCTGTCAAGGTTAAAGGATATTTAAAACTAATTAAGATGCGATTTACACACACACACACACACACACAAACATACATACACACCTATAGCTAGATATATATACATATATTAAAATATCGTATTTCCTAATTAATAAGAAAATGTTTAGAGTTAGTTACAGCGCATCGACATACAAATAGACTGAGATATAGTTTACAATTGTTAAGTCTTAAGGTCTTTACTGCTTTAATATAGATTTGATAGATAATTATTATTCAGATATCAGTATCGTCTATGTACATATATATATATATATATATATATATATATATATATATATATATATATATATATATATATATATATATATATATATATATATATATATATATATATATATATAATAAACATAATTGGCATGTTGTTCTTTAGACTCAATAGAGTTGGCTTCCTTTAGGGAAACGAGTCGGGCAATTTGGAGGCATCGGCATTGTCGTAGCAACCCATATCGGCCTTGTACAGTATGCGATTGATATGATATTGTACCGTGTATTTGGTATGCGCGTTGTATTTGCCGAACTTATCGCTCAGATACTGCAGGTAGCTGGCATCATCGTTGGCCGACTGCAGCGAGCTGGCCAAAGCATTCGGATTGCACTGGGCCGTGGCCGTGGCCGTGGCCGTGGCCGACGATGTTGAGGCGTGCGGTCCGGCCGTGGCATGAAATGGATCCTCGTCGAGCTGATGATTATCGGGATAGATGAACGTTTCGCTGGAATCGTTCAGGCCATCCGGTGAGTGCACCACCTCGCACAGCTCCTCCTTGCCAATGTCCACAGCCTCGAATTGGCCATTGCCGCTGGAGGCGTCGTCGTCATACTCGTTGGGGCATGCCTCCGGCATGGGCATCTACAATGCAAAGCAGAAGAATCAGCATATTGGATATACACATTCGTCTCTATGTGACGAGATGAAGTTTAGATTCGATTAAAGATAAAGAGTTCAAATATGGAGATAAAGATGTCAACTTTACGGGTCTATCTGGTATAGTCTTTGGATAGATGGGTATATGGATCCATAAGGAATGCATCGAACTACATAGAACCAAAGAGTTATGGAAGCCTGGGCTATATATGTGCACATACATATATATAGTAAAGAAGTTGGGGATAGAGCTGAGCTTAGCCTTTGTATAACACTTGTATAACTGTTATACATATGGAGAGTTAGAACAAATACACAGTTGGTCTAATTAGTTTAAAATCAGAGTGAGCGAGCAGGGGGGGAAGAAAAGAGCGAGAGATAAGATAAAGGGAAGGAAATTAGAGAGAGTAAGTGAGGGAGAGAGAGAGAAAGGGATCAGTTGAACTGATTTCGACTGTGTATTACCTGCTGTTGACCCGGCTCATCAAGTCTGAATACCAATTTCTCCTTTAGGTTCGGTAATATTTATAAAAATACGTACATATGTATGTATAAAAAATAAAGCATATAGTTGGTATTATTAACTGAAGACAAGTGACATGCAATATTGTACATATGTATATCTACATATATAAAGTAAAGGCGTACGATATCTTACCGATTTAATGAACAATTTGTGCGGCTGCGTCTCGAATTTGAACATGGATGATAATGGACCCGTATCCGCTGAACCGGATCGATTTGCATTGGCTGATCGTCGGCGCTGCTTCTCCAGCATTACCTCGGCGTACGTGTCCGGGTGTTTGCGCTTCAGATGGCGCATCAGGTTCTCCGAGTGCTTGCCGGCCATATCGAACAGGCATACTTTGCATGTGCTCTTGTGGGTCTCGTCGTTGTAAATGAAATGATTGTTGACTGGATTTTTGCAACGCTTGGGCGACATTATTTTCAACAACAAATATAATAATAATAAAAATAATATTAACAATAACAACTATAGACGGCAAACGACATCAAATATTATTTAAATAATAACAACAATGGCGACGACGACCAGTTCCAAAATAAACAACAGAAAAGCGTGCGTCATACTTGAGTATCGTTCGTTTACTGAACTAGCAACGTACAGAGCTGCGAGAGAGCCAAACCAGAGTAGGAACCAATTCATGAACCGGTGCCAGGCACGCAATATACATAGTAGCTAGTAGCTAGTTGCCTCTCGCTCGCTCGTACTCCAGCGCTTCTGTCGCAACGCGCAAATCTGCTAAAAAAAAATGAGCGCCTGAGTGTGGTTCACAGCAAACGGTTCGTAGTTGGAGCACACACACTGGTGCAAGCACACAAATATGTATACACAAAGACGTAAGAAACCAGCGCGCACACACACATACACTCGTAAGCGAAGAGCACGCTGAGAGCATGCGACGCGCCGAACCGGTTTGAAACGGTTTCTGCTTGCTGTTGTTGTGCTTGCATTTTGCTGTTGTTATTGCTGCTGTCGTTGTCGCTGCCGCTGTCGACGTCGCAGCCACTGCTGCTACTGCTTGCTTCTGCTGCTGCTCGTTGTTTTTGTTGTTTTTGTTGTTGGCGTTGTGCGCTTAAACACGTTATGGAATCTGAGGGTCATTTATGTGTTTGTTTCTTACTCAATGCGTTGTGGTTGTTGTTTAGCCAGTCGAACTTTTATTTGAAGACAACAAAAACAAATACAAATACAACAAGTCAAAGTTTTGCACGCAATTGAAGCCAACCTAAGCTGTTAAACAACAGCTGATTAAACGTTCGCCCTATCCTGCTCAACTTCTCATATGCACTTCAAATTTAAGAGAGAGAGAGAGTGAGAAGGCGGGAGGCCAGCCAGCGCCGAAGAGCAACTTGGCATTCATGCATGCATGCGTGTGTGTGTGTGTGTATTGTTTTCGTTCTGTTTTCGCTTGCAAATCATTAAGACGTTCAATTAAATTTATGGCAAACGGCATGAACACAAACGCACACCAACACACACTCAAAGTCTATTGCTGTTCCGGGAGAGCATCGTGCTGGAAATATGTATGTAGATATATATGAATGTGTGTCTTTGATTATGCTGATGTCGCTTTAGTACGTACCAATGATTCGCATTGATTTTGACTCGATCTGTTTACCTCGTTGTCTGCATTCGCGTCGCCGCTGCTGCCCAGATTGTCCATGAAATCCTTGGTGTCATTATCTTCAGACAACGCACGTCCAAGTCGAGGCAGGTCTATGGAAAATACATACATCCAATATAAATACCTACATGTATATACATATGTATGTATGTGTATAATCTAAGCTACTCAATTCATTTGTCGACTAATGCTCCAAGTTCGAATCAGTTACTATTGTTAAGTCAATGGTTCGTGAACCGGTTGCGTTTTACTGATGAACAACTGGTTCGCTGGTAAGCAGCAAAGTGGTAATATCTAACTCAAAGTCGAACTTACGATAGGTGGGCACATGCCTTGGGAGCGTATGCGATATATAGCTGTTCATATTCAATTGACCCAGTTGACCTTGGATTAGGACAGTGCTAATCAGTTTTCCAGCGATCAACGCCTGCATGGGCTCCATATTGCTAAGGGCACCGTCCCAAAAGCGACCGCCACGCTTCGGATTCACTTGAGTTTCTTCCGTCTCTTTTTTCTTTTCCAACCGCTGCAGGGGAGAGGATGATCCACAATATATGTATATACCTATTCATGCAGATCAATTTTGACTTACGGGACTTTTGGGGGCTACAGTTGGAAATTTAAATATGGAATTTAGAAACGCCATCGAGCTATACAAGGGTTTGGTCTTCCTCTCCTTATACAACCCGCTAGACCGGGTTTCACGAATGTTTTTTAGGTGAGTCTGGGGGAAAAATTCAAGAATATGTATAGAAATATGAAGAGCATTACCTTAACTCTCTCTATTTATATGGTAATTCATTACATACTTGATAAGATATGGATCTAGAACTCCTGCCAAATGAACTAGATTACATATAAAAATCTCTATTGCTAGATCATAATACTCCAAATACTAGATAAGATACAGATCTAGAGCTACTTCTATTTACTCTTTGGCTACATTATCAGCTGCTGTCTCTCACTCTTTACTTAGATCACAATACTATATAGACTTATGGCAAATAGTGATACTCCTTTGCTACGACTCACCCGATAGCTGGAGCGTAGTGAATGCCATTTGAGAATAGCCTCGTGTTTTGGTACTTCAATCATGGTGGCGACATCTTCCCAGGATTTTCGGGTTATAATGCGATCCTTGTAGAAACGATGAGACGGATTCCATATGTTCTCGTTCTTTTTCACATTGTCGACAAGCGACTGAACCAGTCGCGGACTCCACTGCACAACGCCTTTGAACATGCGATCTGGCAACTTGGCCACATTACCGTCAGCAGGCTCTACTTCGTTCTGTTCGTTCTGTTCGTTCTGTTCGTTCTTAGCTGTAGATAGAGTTAGAGGTATAGATAGAGATAGAAACTGAGACAGAAACAGAAACAGAGACAGATACAGAGATCGAGATATGTATATGTAGGTACAGATAAAGATATACATGTATAAAGATATAGAGATAGATATAGCAGATATTTATTTATTATTTAATATTACACAATATGTAAAACTATCTCTAAATATGTTGAGCATCATGCAAAACCAACTGAATTAAAAAGAAAGAAAGAGCGAGAGAGAACGATTCGTTTGTGCTCAACAGTTTTGGCTGCAGCACCATTTGCTCTGTGAGATGACGGCGCATATTTACGCAAACAACAATTGGTATCGATAACGATAAACAGTATTTTTTGGTTTGATTTGTTGGCAGTACTCTTATGACATGTGCATATAAAAGCGAGTTGCCAGCCCATCGCGACATGAGACAGCAATAACTGACAGAAAAGCTGCATGATGGCATTTGACAACTGTTTTATATGTATGTACATATGTATGTGTGTATGTATGTGTGTATGTATGTATGTATGTTTGTATGTATGTATGCGACAAATTGTAGAATGGGGTATATTAATGGCGAGCAATGCAAGGCTTTTTGATAGATTTAGCCGTGTTCATAAAAATAGTAGTGCATTTAAATATATGGTAGTGTATTTATAACCATACATACATACATTACATGTTACATGTACATACATTATATGATAATCTTAATACTTGCTTCAAATTTTTTGCACAATTTGATGTTTAACCCAAAATGTTCAGTCGCACTACTATTTTTATGACCACACTACTATTTTGATGAACACTTGTACATATAAAGTTACATATATTGGATATATATATATATCGTCAATGGCTTACCCTCCTGATTTTTCAATTCTCTATCAGACTTCTTCTTCTTGGCCTTGGGCACCGCCACTTCGGGATGGATGCGCTCGTAGTGCCGTTTGATATTACTACGAATAGCAACGCTGAGCGTCTTGCCGCAGAGGATGCAGCGACAATATTCGTCATTTGGCAACGTCTCCACCAATTTGTTGATCTCAATGCTGCGCGGACGACCCATGGCAAAATAGCAAACGAAAGTCAAAAACAAATTGAAACTTTGTGATATTTGAGAAAAAAAACGGAAATTTTTTTCTGAATAGCTTTGCTTTGCCAGAAGAACGAGCTCTGTTCTCGACTAAATCAAGTTGAATTTGATTTCGACTTTTGCTGCTCACATGTGTAGAACAAGTCACAAATGTCAATGACAATGACAATGACAATGCTTGAGTGTTGTACAACACTGTTTCAATAACTATCGATTGAAGTCCTCGGTAACCGATGTTGTTACACACATCACGCATCCAGAAGCACAGCATCGTGGGAAGCTAATAGTTTTCGATAAATGTTTTCTTTTCTTTTCAATAATCATCTAATCTTAAGATTAAATGGTGTTTTGTTTGATTGACTGATTGATGGAATAGGGTTTTGCCAGACTGAGTGATTTAACGATGGACAAACGGACTAATTGATTGATTGCCAAACAGACTGTGGATTGATTGATTGAATGGCATTTGATTGACTGATTGGCTGATTGATTAACATGAATTGCCAGACTTTTGAACGAATTGATTAATTGATTGCCTGCGCAATTGACAGTCCGATTTACTGACTGAATGATTGTCGCACTGATTGACTGATAGACTGATTGACTTGTTGATTGATTGGCTAACAGCTTGTGGGTTTTGCAGATAGACTAGTAGATTGACAAACTGATTGATTGACTAACAGAGTAAATGATTGATTGGCTGCATGATTCACAGACTGATTGACTGACGAAGTAAATTATGGTTTACTCAAATAGTTGAGTGACTAACTAATTGATAAATTGACGGACTCTATGATTGACTGACTGACTGAACAAATGATAGGCAACATATTAGCTGAAGAAGTTCCTAATTGTAAAGTGTTCTTCCCTAGCCAAAGCTGTGCCATATTCCAAAGAGAAATGATAATGCCAATAATTGAAGTACTTGTTGAGCAAATCGTGTATATACATACACATATATATGTACATATGTGTGTGTATGTAAATATATTATTTTAAATATTTTTGGATACCATTTGATTCGAATTCCGCTTAACAGGAAATTGAATATCTCACTTAAAGCTCAACCTTTTGAACATAAATACATACATAGCTATGTATGTATGTAAACATATATACATACATATGTATGTGTATGTCTAATACAGTTGTCATTATGTTACGCCCACCAGTCACGCCCACCTGACTCGCTTTGAAGTCAGTTGGAGCCGCTGTCACCGTATTCTGTGACACTCCTTTAGCTTTTGCTGCTGCTGCTGTTGTTATTGTTGACTTGCTTTTGCAATTTTGTCCTTGTACGACTTCTGTTGCTTCAGACACCCATGCCAACACACACACACACATACACACACACACACACACACACACATGTATGTATATATAAATATATATGTATATCTAGCTCTGTATAGCCACCCCCATGTAAACAGAGTCTAGTGCAAAATTTCTGCAGTATTTGGCTAATGTTCTACGGCCCGTTTCATCAATGTCACTTGCGTCGGCCGCTGGCCCGCCCCCTCTCACACACTCGCCGCATGCCACATGCCACATGCCACATGCCGCGCGGCAAGCATGGCAAAGAAGTAAACGCAAACTTCTCAACACCAGGGCAAACAACTTCGTGTTTCGCCCTCACTCTCTCTCTCTCTCTCTCTCTCTCTGTCTCTCTCACTCTCTATCTCTCTCCTTCTCTCTATCTCTCTGTCTCTATGCACAGCCACGATTTCCGTCTAAAACACAAAGACAGGCAATACACACACAAGTATATGTATATAGAGAAATGAAGTCCTTCGGCCGAACCAGTCGCCCCCTTTTTCCTTTGGTATATCGAAACGTTTCGGGCTACGCTCTTATTACAGCCTGTAAATACTCTACGTGCTGAGTGGTTATAGCTCATTAGACATCGAGCTGATGGCATTCGATTCCCTGCGAAAGCTTAAACAAGCAGCTTGATTATAATTTATACCTGCCTTTGGGTGAGGTATTATTATGCAAAGGAGAGTAAGCGAAATAGATGGAGAGACAGAGAGAGGGTGAGAGAGATAGAGATAGAGACAGTACGAAGGAGCGCGGGAGTGGAATAGAAAGTCCTCTTTGATAGCACGTTCTCTGAGAATTCTCTAAGAAAGACACATCAGAGAGATAGAGAAAGACAGAGCGAGAGAGAGAGAGAGAAAGGGAGAGAGAGAGAGAAAGAGAGAAAGAAAGACTCCTTAGGAAGAAATACAAAGAGAGAGAGAGAGAGGGAGAGAGAGAGAAAGAGAGAGAAAGAGAAAGAAAGACTCCTTAGGAAGAAATACAAAGAGAGAGAGAGAGAGGGGAAGAGAGAGAGAGAGAGAGAAAGACTCCTTAGGAAGAAATACAAAGAGAGAGAGAGAGAGAGAGAGGAAGAGAGAGAGAGAGAGAGAAAGTACAAGAAAAAGAGAGAGAGAGAGAGTAAGAGAATGAGACAGAGTAATAGTGAGAGTAAGAGAAAAGGAAAGAGAAGGAAAATTATTATTATGAGATACATCTACTGTCTATTCTATCCTTGTTTATAGTTATTTCTATACTTCCACACTTTAGGTCCATTGTAGGGTATTTGCTGCTTCGGCTCGCTGCGCTTCACATTTCTTCTGGCTCAGCTTGATTTTATGGCTCTGTTGAGTGTCCGTCGCGACGCTTGAGTACAAAATCATTTGACTAAATTTGAATGCGATTGTGTATGTGTGTGTGTGTGTGTGCGAGTGGGTGTCTCTGACTATGGGTGGGTGTCTGTGTGTGTGTGAGTGAGTGGGCGTGTGGAACAGTTGCTTTATCTATGCAAAGTAGGTCCTCTAAGCAGCTCGCCTTCAAGGAATCTGCCTGCTTTTCATATGATTTTCAAGGCTTTTTTTTTCTTCAATAATTTTGAATAAATCAAGAGATTCTTGTTCTTTTCTCATTTATATGTATTCTAATAGCAACAACAGCAACAATTGCTGGGACTACAGCTGGTAACCAGTGCTGTAAAGTGCCTGTTGCCTGAGCTGTAGATATGCTTGGAGACAGCTGTCTGATGCCATCTCTGGCGCTCACAGAGCTTGTCGCTGATCAACTCACGATCCATCAATCAGCTCCAACTCCAGCTCCAGCTCCAGCTCGAGCTCCAACTGCAACTTCAGCTCTGTTCGCACATGTTCGACAGCGCAGTGCAAGCATTGCATATGCCAAATGCTTGATTTAGGCGCTGGCTCAACTCAATGACATCTCTCTCTCTCTCTCTGTGTGCAGCTGTAATTCTGTGCAGGGTGTTTTCTGTGTGTTAGTGTTTTGGTCAATTCCCATGTGTAGCTGATTTCGCCATCATTAAAATCATCTGAATTGCCGCTTGTGACATAATTTGCAGTCATCTGACCCCATTCAGTGTCCAATATCCACAACCTCCTCTCTCCCTTTCTCTCCCTCCCTCACACACTCTCGCTTTGCCCAAAAAGGTCAACGAAGCGTATTTTATGAATAGATTGAAAAAAAAAAAAAATAGGAAAAAAAGGGAAACCTACCCATGGCAATAATGTTAAATGCCGCTCTCACTCCCCCTCCCCTCTCTGTCTCTCTCTCTCTTTCGCTTTCTCCCTCTAACCAACTTGTTTGTAGGTTAAAAAGCTAAAGCACATTAATGAACACTGCGTGTTTGAGGCCGAGCGCAAGGGGAAAGCGAAGGGGTTGAGAGAGGCAGCGAGCTGAAGGAGAAGGCGAGCAACAGTGAATTAAAGAGAAATAATTAAATTTAAGTAATTTAAACTGCACAAAGTGGTAAATAAATAGACTATGTAAAGTAAGTTACCTAGATCATCTAAAGTAACTCTACATCTAGAAACACTATATGAATATTTTTAATATCAGAATAGTTTTCAAAAGAATATATTAGTTCCATTTAAAGCTAATCAAATATTTGGGATACTTTAAACTTCAGCTTAGCTTTTAAATTGGTATAAAACGTAGTATAACACTTGTAATATAAATTGCATGAATGGAAATGTGACTAGTATAACAGTTAAAATAAGAATCAAATGATTATACGTCTTATGGGGAAATTCAATGAGTAAGAAATAGAGGAGTATAACAGTTTATAAAAGACTCTCAATTCTTTTAAAAGTGAGAATGAATAGAAAATGGAGGCATATAACAGTTTATAACAGTTACAACACGGTTGGAAAGATACAAAATAAAAGAGTATAACAGTTTATATAAGCCTGAAATACTGAGAAAATAAAGAGTATAACAGTTTATATAAAAATTTTATGGCTTATAAAAGTCAAGCTATAGGAAAAAAAATATAACAGTTTCTATACAAGTGAATATGAAAGAAAATAAAGACGTATAACAGTTTCTATTTCTTATACAAATGGCAAGATATGAAAATAGTATAACAGTGTCAACAAGAATGAAATGGATAGAAAATAAAAGAGTATAACAGTTTATATAAAGGGCAAATAATGCGAAAGTTAACAGTATAAAACAGTATTTTATGAAAGTGAAATGGAATAAAACACAAAGAGTATAACAGTTTTTATAAGAAATAAATGGCTAGAATGGCTAAATGAAAGAGTATCAAAGTGTTATACAAGAGTCAAATGTTGAAGGAAGTGGTATATAGCCATTTAGCAGTTTATATAAGCAATAAAATAAATTAAGTATAACAAATCGATAGTAAATAGACCCGTACGACAGTTGCGATAAGAAATCTGAAGCTTACCAGGTTATCTCTATTCATTGAACAGTTCCATGGGAACCAAAAGTTGGGCAGCCATAAACAAAGCCGTCCAGACTTCTTCGTATTTCCACTGTTTGTTTATATATAATTACATATCAAATGACACATCATATATAAAATTATATATACATATATATATATATAAATATATATATATATATATATATAGAAGTTAACTTATAAAAGTGTTAAAGAACAGAGAAGAAGACAATTAGGCAGTCATGGAATGCGAGAATCTTGATCTGTGAACGCGATGCGAAAGCGCCTGGAATGTTCTGTTAAAGATATATTTAGCTAGTTGATAATCAAGATGGAGAGCTTATCTTAATCAAGCAGTCGGAAGACGCTGTGGAAACTGTGTTAGCAAACACGTGAGTCTGCGCCAGCTGAGCGTGCTCGACTAGCGGCTGCCCTGCCAAACGAAATACGTCACATAAAACTAGAAAAACTAGTTGGATACAAGAGTAGATAGAGGCGTTAGTTAGCAGATATATATATATATATATATATATATATATATATATATATATATATATATATATATATATATATATATATATATATATATATATATATATATATATATATATATATATATACATACATATATATATATAACAATATAGACTTGATTTAGCTGGCTAAACAGTGGTATATGTACTATGCTAATATACCCCTGCCTAATCACTTTCAGCGAGTGCTGGGTATACAGAAATCTACTGCCCACTCAAGTGGGACCAAACCAAACTGGATAAAACTCAAGTGGCCAAGTGAAAAGAATGCATTAATGGGGTTTATATATATATATAACTGTATATATATATACATATATATAATATAGTCTCGCATCGGAGTGGATTTTAGTGGACCGCATTGCGCTCTCATAATTGTATAAATTTTTATTAGTGCATAGCTTAAATTAGTACAATATACTTAGTGTATGGGTTTGTGTGTGTGTGTGTGTGTGTGTGTGTGTCTATTCAAATAAAATGTGTGTGTGTATGTGTGTGGGCATTGCCTATTATATATATATATATATATATATATATATATATATATATATATATATATCACATATAGATATATATATATTTATATATAGTTAGATGGAGAGTGCATGTAGCTCGTGCCCTAGTCAGGTCGCACAATATTGACGTATCTCGGGATAGCCGCAGGGTCGCAAACAGCACTCGTGGATGGGTCCGTTCTGCAAGGGTCTGTAGTAGGTGCCGTCGGCGGCGAATCGCTTGCTCCGACTGCCGAAGCTTTGAGCTATACAAGAAATGAGTTGGAATTAGTGATAGACTCTATATGCATATATAGATAGACAGATAGATTGGTAGACTTACGATAGAGCTCAGCTAGCGATACGGTGCGTCCCTTACATATATAGTGGATGGTGTCATCTAGCTCTTTGCTGCAGCGATGCTTGATCTCCAGCTCCTCCGGCGTGTAGGCGATCGGCGTGGTGACCACCAGGGACAGACCGACTGTCAGACACATTACCATGACGAGCAGGGAGAGGAAACTCGAGCTGGACACGGTGAAGATCATCTAAAAGAAAGAGCATATTGAAAGTTAGTTTTCTATATGTGATTGAGCGGATTATTATTATGTATGGAATATACAAATTTGGAAAATGGAATATAATTTTTAAGGAAGGACGAAAATATAAGAATATATTACACTAATAAATATCTGGTCAAAGCCCTCATAATTTAGATTAAGGCAACTCGAACAAGGATCAGCTCTTTTATCTGCCCCGAAAGCGAACCATAAAGTGTATAACCTATAGAGGAGCCACAGTATAATCCTTTCAAGCTACAGAACGAAAGAATTTGGTGCAGCTGAAAGCCTTATAATAAAGAAAGTTTTTCAGGTGAACCAAAGCCCGATCATTCAAAGAGAGAGAGAGAAACGGAGAGTTGGTTCAGCTGAAAGCTCTATTTTTTGGGCTCAGAGGATTGTACTATAGTCTACCAATGCCTTTCAAGATTTAGTGTTTATAGAATTAAGAC